>JAUPFT010000009.1:0-482500 GCA_036936625.1 Parnassius smintheus behrii | reverse complement strand
AACAAGCAGCTCCATCGAGACTTGGCTAGTTTTTTACAGAACTTTTTTGGTGGGATTTCACTTCTTTTTGTAGAAACGTGGGCACATTGATTTATTTTATTAGATTTTCTTATTCGACACATTCTTTTTCTTTTTAGGAGTAATTTTTTTATTATTACAAATCTTTCTTTTCTTTTTTTCCGGTTCTGATTCTTGTACAGTAGCAACAGTTTTTCGTATTGCCCATTCGCGTTCATTATTTATTCTTTTAGACGGTTTAGACGGTTTAAAATCTGAAAGATCAGCGCGGTATTTACGCCTAAGCTGGTTGTATTCGGTGATCGCTGAGGCTTGAGCTTTTATACTCTTGAAGTCAACATTTATGAGGTGCATCCCATGAAGATTGGTTACTCGTGAAAGCGCCACGTAGGCTTGGCCACAAGTGAATATGGAGGCGCCAGTGTCCATGAAGGCATTTTTTAGACTCAGACCTTGGCTCTTGTGAATTATTAGGCCATACGCCACACAGATTGGGAATTGTTCCCTATACACGTATGCCCGGGGTATAATCTCAAATTTTGACTTAATAGGCAATAATTCGTAAATCAAATTATTAGCGTATTTTACTACCAATTGTTTAGGCTTTGTTTGGTCTTCCGGGTCCCACCTCACTTTTTGTACAACGCCTAATGACCCACTCACTAAACCTAAACTAACATCAATATTTATCCTAAGCATTACTTTAGCTCCCTCTTTAATGACTATAGTTTCTTCCAGTCCAGCAGTCATCAACGCATCATCTTCATATTTTTGTAAACACGCCCGGGCTTTCGTTATCATACATTTTGAACAATCCAAGGAATCTTTAGCAACTAACTTTATCTCGATGTGCGGAATCGCTTTTAACATAGCAATATTTAACTGCATACACATATTTCTAGTCGGTAGTAAACAAACAGTATCTTCTGGTAAGTCTAGTGTAATTTGTTTATTTAACCTTTCTCTTACTGGGCCCGCCGTAACAAAAAACAGCTTTGTCACCTCAGCTGGCGGCACTTGTTATAAACATTTATGTTTCTCACTTATGTTTAAAGAGGTTTTTGTTACAGTTATTTAAAGCCGATAAGATTTTCGATAAGTAGAAACAATAACCATAACATTTAAATGTTTATTTTATTTTGTACAGCTCTTTGTTTCTAACGGATCTTGATAAAGTGTACTTACTGACAACAAATTTTATTTTATGAATGAAATATCATAATTTTTTATTTTATTGTTATGTCCTTACAATCAATACAACATATTCTTCCGAAATTATGCATGTAATAATTATAATAATTCTACTTTTTCACGTGCAAACATTTGCTAAAAATTCGACAATAGACAGTTTGCGCGCGCTTTGTAACCTCATTTTCAAAACCTTTTTGTGTATATATTATAGCGTCTTCCTTTATTTTTCTTATACAATCATATAGATATAACATTTAGCAATTCCTAGTAATTGTTTGCGTAGAGGTTTTTTGATTCTACTTTTTTATCAATTGAAACATAAAAAGTTACTGTTGTTGTAACTTAGATCATTCAAAAACATTACGTCGTAAAGATAAATAACATTACTTAGAGTTTTTTGAAAGAAAATCCAACTAAAATCACAATCACAAAACTTCAACGATTACGCAACAAACAGCACCAACAGCACAAAAGCGAATGGCTGTTATATTTGATTTTGTCTATGTAACCGAGTGAATATAATTCTTCCGAATACTCTGTAGTTCGTTCAAAATCGAATGAAATAGTGTTCAATTGAAAATTTACTGTATTTTTATATAAATTTATGAAGAAAATAGCAGCACGTAATGCGGACATGAATTCATTGTCGCGGTACTCAACGGTCTCGTCGAAATGAATTCATGTCCACGGCACCTTAAAGGAATTTGAGTAATGTTCGAGTAGAATAAAGTTAATCGTTCGACTATTTTTTCTTGTAAACTTGTAAGTATAAGCTACGTACTTACGCTATAGTGCGAAAGAGATGCGCCTCGCTTCTTTTTCGTACTAGAAACTCTTCTAATAGCATCTTAACCGCCTAAGCCGATAGGTGGGACTCTGCGCTTTTAAGACACTGGATCCGTATTCACATGCATAAGAATTAAAATGTGAATTTAAGTAATTATAATAAAATGTATTTTTTTAATATAAGTAAGTTTTAGTAATTATTGATATTGTTGTTAAAATGTATGATTTTTTTTTCTTTTCTTAGATTTTTAAGCAATTTAACTAATTAACGATACTATAATAATGTTATGTTACTAACCAATTTATGGACTCTTGTCTGAAATAAAGATTATTATTATTATTATTATTATTATTATAAGTATAAAAGCCAATCTAGTGTTATTCAGAGTTTTCCTTTAATTTTATTTATATGCGTATTAAAAGCAGAAGGGGAGGCATTCGCCCAGCAGTGGGACGCTATAAGCTAGATTAAATTAGATGTGTCCCACTACGCTGGATTTTTGCAATGACAGTAGATTTTTATGTACCAATGGTAGAAGGGGGCATTACCATATCTCTAATACAGCTGAGACCAGCTGAGGGTTCTTCATCAGATACTTTAGACCTTCGATTTTTGACATCAAATGAAGCAGCCCACCAAGTTGAATATTTTTTTGTAAAGGCGGTATGTCGATCTCTTCTAATAGTTTGGTTGGGCTCTTATGTTTTCTAATCAGTGTCACCAGGTACTCTAGATGTTCGATTATCCTAGTTTTTATAGTTTTCCCTTTATGTGACCATTAAACCCTAACTCTGTACCAAATTTCAGCTCTCTGAGTTTATGGGAAGTACTAGTTCTATTCTGATGATCATGAGTGAGTGAGTGTCTAAAATACGAAACTTTGCTTTCGCTTAACTTCGGAATTAAATGACCTACAGACTTGAAATTTTGGATTTTAAGTATGTGATTATAGTTTACTGGATGACGAAAATTCCTGCGTTCTGGTATTATCCAGAGGTTCTCAAATAGGGGCCTGAAAATGCGGCGAAATGGTTCAAGTAAAGGATGGTACGGCAGTGTTTGCTTCGCGCTCGACTTGGCGGGGGCAGCCGTGCCCCCCGATTGGTAAAAACTACGGTTTACCTCCCGCTTTTCAAGCGAGGCATTTAATGCAAACATTCTTCCTATGAGAAAATTTATAGTGGAGGCCCATGTTTAGCAGTGAATTCTGAACTAACATTAAATGAAAGCTTTATAATTATATTTAAGAATTTTTTGCTTCTATTTTAAAAGTAAAAGAAGGTGAAGCTACTGTAGTCTAATGGCAAAGTTTTAAGACCTTACAGTTGTGTAACGCCTTTGATGTTAGGTGAGGACAGCATGTGCAGGAGTGGTTACGAAAATGAAAACAAAATAATTTTGTGTATTATGATACTCATTATTAAGTAAATTAATTTATAATTTAAAAACATTTATTGAACAAGTTCATTTTTAATTTCTAGAAGAAAAGAAACACATTTACAAGTGTTACACTGTCATAATTTCGTGACACATTCTTTTTATAGATGTTTGCAGTTTTCGATTGTTAAATTTAATTATGATTTGTATTCGCAATCGGATTTTTTTTATACCATAGAGTGACAAACGAGCACACAGTCCAACTGATGATAAGTGAATGCTGTAGCCCATAGACATCCACGTTTATCCTCAATTAAGAATCAAAATGCAAATGCATTGTCACTCCTGAGGTCTAAGATGGAATGCCTCGAATCTAGTAAAAAGGGTCTCCGGTACTCTACACTCACCATTCGAGACACAGCAGCATTAGGCTCTATTTACGCTGGTATAGCTTTAACGTGGCTTTAGCACGTAAAATAACATAAACAATTTTATTTTAAAAATGTGTGAAACATAAGTATGGCCGTCATTTGAATTCAGTTTTACCTAGTAACTGATACAACTATAACAGTAATTCAACATTAACGATATTATACTTTTCGGAAACGGTACTTTAATTAGTTAAATAAGTACTATAAAACATGCTCGCGGCAACTGCGTGTATTGTCTATAGACTCAGGGAAGTGCGCTAGCACCCCCTGCCCCTTAGTGCCCCCACCATGGCTCTGCATAAAAAACATTCGCTTCCCAACTGTAAGGTTTTAAAACTGTGCTAATGGCAGAGTGTAGACCGCGGACTCAAAAGATCGTGGTTTCGAATCCGCCATTCGACTACTGTCGGAAATCTATCCTAACACAAGTATTTTAAGTTTAGTAGGAGTTAAATGGTATATTAGTAATGATAATAGCATTTCTAGTATTTTATAATAAAATAATATTCTTTACCAAAAGCATTTGTTCACATATTTACAATGTATAACGCATGTGGCAGCCATCGTTTTCTTTGAATAATTAGAGAGAAGTCAACTTTCATCATACAACAATAACTGGGTGCGTGAAAAGTGACCAAAGGTATGGCGGGGCGAATGATCAAGTGGACTGTATTAGTGTGGTTAAAAAGAAACCAAAACAAATGGCGGACGACGTTGGTGGAGCGCGTTCTCTTACAGCTTCCGCCATCTCCTCTATTTAATTGGCAGATCACGCCTCTGATTGGAGGACCGATCATTCCCGACGTTTCAGGTCCATGCAATAATTATGATCACGGTCGCGGGGGACGCCTAAGTTCCCCGCGATACGTACGTATTAACGTCCCAATGTTAAGATTAGGCTTGTACCTTCAGCTTTTTAATTATTAATTTTAGTTGTTAATGTTATTAATTACAGGATCACAAGTAGGTGGTAGCACCAAGCCTCCTTCTCTATCGAAATTAGGGTGCATTAATTTCAATAGCCTTACGTATTGCCCTTGGTAGGAATCGATGTTTTTTTGATATGTAGCGTTCACGAAAGTATAAGGAACCATTATATTTACCGATATTGTTACAGATGGTGTCTAGTCGTTATAATTAAATAATTACATATTAAATGTTTATCAAGAAGTGACGTACTAACGACCGGGTCTTGCGAACTAAGCACACTAAGGCTTTGCAATATAATTTATAGCTTCGTAATGCGACCAAAGCTCCCTCACATGTTACATGACGGGTGATTTAACGGATAGAATATTCAATAGATAAGCTGCAAGGCACGTCATCGCATTTTCTGTTGACACGGGTCAGTTTATGAGGCTATTCAATTCCTTTGTACTAGGTACAATGTACAATGCTTCGAAAATTGAATATTTTCGAAGCATTGTACTTTTAACAGTACAGACAAAACATTATTTTTGAGAATGCTGGTCGATGCCGCCCCGTCTCTTTGCGGACACGCTCCGCTTGCGTGCGCTAGATTTTTTTTATAGCATAGGTGACAAACGAGCACATAGTCCACCTGATGATAAGTGGTTCCTGTGGCCCATAGCATCTATCCTCGATTTCGAATCAACATGCAGATGTGTTGGCACCCATGAGGACTGAGATGAAATGCCTCGATTCCAGTAAAAAAGGTCTTCGGTTCTCTACACTCACTGTACGAAACACAGCAGCATTAAGCTACTATTATACGCCGGTATTTTGTGAGAGCGTGGTCCTTCCCCAGTCGAGCCGACCCATTCATGCTGCAACTATACTACACTACGTGTCTTGCGCGCTCAATGTCTGTAGATCTGAAAGGAACTTATTAATGATTTTTTTATATAAACGCGAATACTACAAAATAAAATTTATTCAATAGATAAAATAAATTTAAATAATATCAAGTTTATTAGTTATTAGTTAGTATTATCAACTTTATGAATCTTACTGATTTTTTCAATTTTGAATTTTTTGGTTTACGACATTTGATGTTTTACGATATCTTAGTCACATCAGTTTAGCGATAGGTTTGTGTTGGTAACGAAACTGTGGCTAACGAAATCCGATTTCGGGATGAAAGTCAAGTCAACGATGGCTATTGACGAGCTATCCGGTGTCAACTATAGTATGGTTATCCATGCTATATCCATAATATTACCATATTTTAAAATATTTCCGAACTACTGGTTCTGAACTACGGCTTCTAAATAGAATCTATTAATATATCGGTAATTAGATTTAGGGTAATCAAAAAGTCTTTTGTTCGTTTTTTCTTCAAAAAATTATCTCCAAGTTTTTAAATAAAATATGGTCTACATCGCTCTTAGCACTGTTTTCTATTTGTTTGTAAAGTTTAATTACAATAAGTCCAACCATTCTAAAGATTAGTCCGGAGAGACAAACAGATTTAGGTCTTAAAAGAAGCTACTTATTTAAATATTACAGACAAAAAAATATTTTTATTTATATGTAAAAAATTAACCTAGTGTAATATTTATGAATTTTGTCTAGTTATATTAAAATGTCTGTGTTTATACACTTGGGAAATCTTTCAGACGCTGTGCTCTCTCTAGCAAATAGCATCTCGTGAATAGTGTTAAAAGTTGTTAACCTTACAGTCATAGTTGTGCTACACGAGTATAATACTGTGAGGTTTTCAGTACACGGGTAAACGACAGCCCGGTAGACAAATTATGGGTGTTTTTTTTTATAAAATAAAGGTGACAAACGAGCACACAGTTCACTAGATGGTGGGTGTTGTAGCTCAATGACATCTATATTTATACTCGATTGAGAACCTAAATACAGATGCGTTGTTATCCCTGATGACTAAAATTGAATGCATCCTTTTCAGTAAAAAGCGTCTCCAGTTCTCCACACTCATTATGCGGAATAAAACTGCTATTTTACTCAGGTATTCTGTGAGAGCGTGGCCCTATACGTTGGATACAACCCATTCGCGCTACAACCAAAATCCAGCTGCAGCGTGGCTCTACGACTTAGTGTGGAAGTAATTAAAAAAATCTCTTGACATTGCCTTGGTGAACACCACAGTTTACTCATTATCATCATTACAACCCATCACATCACCTTGGTGAACACCACAGTTTACCCGTTATCATCATTACAACCCATCACAGGTCTCCGACCTCAAATTTTAACCCATTACCTCATGATCATCATTCGTGCTTACAGCCATTATACTAACAAGACAGTCAAAACCTGTCTCCTTTCCCCACTATCCATAAGAAGAGTAGCAGCACTGTGATGCTATTTTACGCTGATATTCTGAGAGAGCGTAGACTTTCTACAATAATCATTCCATTCAAGATACAGCTTGCCATAGAAGATAGGTACACCATTCAAGACACTAAAATGGTGTTTGTTTCACATAAATGTAAAAAGAAATTTAAAAATCTTAGCAGTTTACCACTTTGTTCTAAATATAAGCTAGTACTTAACAGCAAAATTCAATATTAACGCACAAAAGTAATTTTTCTTCCGGATTAAGCGATCGGCATTTCACTTTATATTAATTACAGCACGCCTAACGTTGAGTTGTTTGTAATCAAGAAGCGTCACGAGACTCACCCTCGTTGCCCGCGCAATATCCCCTCACAAGCGGAAGCGAAATTAGCTTTTTTATTAGCCTTCCGAGGATGTACGTGCACCGCGTTTTTCTTTGCATCTAATAAACTATGACATGGGTAACGTATCCCATTATAATAATAATAATAATATTTATTCAGCCCAACCGGATGAGATTACACTATTATTACCACATACTAATAATAAAGTAAGTCATATCGTTCACTACATCATCATGGACCCTGAAAAAGTACTCGAGTGGACATGGGCTAGGCAGGCGAATTGACGATTACATTTTTCAAGAGCAGTTTTCTTTTTGCTTTTATATATATATATATATATATATATATATATATATATATATATATATATATATATATATATATATATATATATATATATATATATATATATATATATAAGAGCGGCAAACGAGCATACGGTTCACCTCATGTTAAGTGACTACCGCCGCCCATGAACAACCGCAACACCAAGGGAATTGCAGATGCATTGCCAGTCCTTTAGAAAGGAGTAAGCTCTAGGAGTAAGGTCACTAGGTCGTATCGGTCCGAAGAAATCATCGGTAGTAAACTATTCCACAGAGAGCGGAAGAAAACTCCTGGTGAAACGTACAGTGGTGGACCGCCAAGCATCCAGATAGTGTGAATGATATCGGGACGATTGCCGCATAGTGCGTTCACGAAACTTGGCGGCTGGGATTAACCGGAACAATTTCTCGAAGCACTCCCCGTGATATATGCGAAAGAAAATGCAAAGAGATGCATCTCTTCGTAGCGCCAGTGAATCGAGCCGAGCGGAAAGCACTGTTGTAGTTGTTATGAGTAGACTTCTGCTAATCTTCTAGTTTGTTTAACCTGTTTTGTTTGGTTTTCTGTTTCGATTATTTTTATGTTTATTGTATAATATTATAGAAATAATTAATTTACAAGAGCCGTGGTGGTTCCGGCGCTAAGCATTCGCTGCAAGTTCCAAGTACGAGAGTAACTCGTTTCGATCCCCACCGGCACCAATAATTTTTGTGATTGCAAATTTTAGTATATCTAGTGAAAAAAGAAAAGTTGTAGGAAAACCTGCATGTCTACGTAATAAAAATATTTTATAGAACTAGAACTTGCCATAGTTTACAAACGTACGGGAGTAGCGTGCTAGCCATAGAGGTCTATTTTCAGCTGTTTCTTATATAAGTTGAAAATAATCCAATGGCAATCACATATTTTTATTAACAGATTATTGTATTTTTATTCGAAGCTGGAATAATAAAATCGCTGATTGAATTTCTACTCTATTTAAAACATAAAAGAATTCAATTCTAATTAATTTTAATCCGATTATCTAAGTAACTGATTCCAAAACTTATTGCACGCAAAAATATATACTATTTGAAAGAGGAAGCCAGCAAAATTTATTAAGAGTTAAGTCGAATTAGCAGAATTCAAAGCGAGTGTAAAATTGCCGGGCCATTGATTGAAATAAAAGATTTGAAAGTTTAACGAGCTATGGACTTATAATGGAAGAAGTTTTCTAATTATTCCCAAATAATCATTTCTTGATATGTTTTTCTACATGTTTTCTGCATCATAACTATCCATCAAATAATAATAAAAAATAATAAATACATAGGCGTAGGAAACTGATGACCCCATCACCCACTGACGTATCTGTTAACAAAATTGCTAAGTCTGCGCATTCAGTTAGTGCTTTGCCAGGAGGTGTGAACGCCGTGCTTCAGCAGAATTGAGGGTTCAAAGGCAGGTTTGTGCTAACGGCCGCACAATGAAGAGCCGAGCCTAGGCATCTCCCATTAATTGACGCCCATATTATGGACGATGGATAATCAAAAAAGCATATAGAGCCGCTGCCTGGGGGTCGCCGAGGTGCCTCTCGAGTTGGCGCTGGACGCGAGACTACGCAGGCTGCCAGCCAAGCATGAGGTTCTGCATGACCATATAGCAGCCCTCGCATCCATCATCCACACCAGATAACTTGGTATCAGCAGAGTCCTGTCGGGCTCGGCAAACGGCACCCGCCGCTGGTGGAGTACGCCGCATGCGCTGGATGAAAAATATGATCACAAACGCATTTCGGGCGTACTATAGGGCGAAAGACCTCTTTCGCCATCGGTTTACATAAATTAAATTCATCTGCTATACAGCTATACTGCTATCTCAGACTTTACCATTATAGCCAAAAACCGTTATCTATCAAATGAATATGCTGATAATTTTGTAAACACTCTAAATCTTTTTTTGGTGGGTAGGTGCCAAGTGTATTGACATATTTAAAATTGTTCCTGAGATTTTAATGTAAGTACATAAATCCACCAGCATTGTTTATTAATAATTTGTTTTTCATTGCACAACTTAAAACTTATTATTGCCTCTTCACTGTCACCTGACATTGACTTTTGAATAACCTTTAATTGAATATTCATAATGGATTTGCTTAAGAAGTCAATTGAAGAGCTAACGCTGAATTTCACTACACGTATGGATGAGTTCCAGAGGGAGGTCAGAACATCCATCCCTGCAACAAGCCCTACTTCCAACATTAATGCACAATTTAACGCCTTTAGGGGATTTGTTTTGTCAGCACTAGAAAATTTGCAACTTCAGCTCCAGCTTCTCTCTAGGAATCAAGATGAAATGGAGGTAAGGACCAGGAGGAAGATGTTGCTTGTGCATGGTGTGCCTGAATCCCGAGCTGAAACCCCAGTTCTTTGCACAAGTAAGATATTATCGGAGCGATTGAATATCCCTGAAATTACTGTGAGCTCTATCACTAGATGCCATCGCTTAGGGCAACCCCGTGGCGACAAGCCTCGTGCGCTGCTTGTGAAGTTTCGAGATCAGGATCTCCGTGACAAAGTCTGGTTTTATAAAACCAAATTAAAGGGTAGCGGAGTTACTCTATCAGAGTTCTTGACTAAGGGCCGTCATGAGGCGTTCGTTGCTGCTCGGAAGCGCTTTGGCGTATCCCAGTGTTGGTCACAAAATGGATATGTCGTGGTGCTTGGGTCCGATGGCACGAAGCACCGGGTGTACACCGTGGCTAAGGTGATCGCCATTCCTGATGCAGCGTGTGGTGTTCCTACTACCTCATCTTTGCCTGCGACGACGGCGGCGACGACAGCTGCGGCGGCATCTTCTGCTCATAAGCCCTGTGTTACTACTGCTAGGGCTAGGAAGACGACTAAAAAATGAAGATGGCGTGTTTTTCTTGTAGTTTGGCTTTTACTCATGTACTTCAGCAGCTCAATTCATGTATTTTTTGTAACTTTTGGTTATCAGGTATTAATTTAGAATTCTTTGCCATATATTTCAATGACATCATTTCTAATTGGTTGCACTAGTTTGAAAACTGTTTCTCAAATTATTTTAATTATTCCACATTACAGGTATTTAGATTAATTGTTTATCCTAATTTCTTCTTTTGTGTTTTTTTATTTTTATTGTTTACTTTAAGACTGACAGTTGTTACCAGTAACCATAGATTTCTGTTTCAATACTAGAGTACTGTAACCACAGAGCCTGACAGAAGCATTCTTAGACGTAGACAGAGAATTCTAAGATTCATTTTTACTTTTTATATTTTACTAGCTTGGCAAAGGCATTTATAACCATACTGGCTAGTCCGACGTTTATAATTTTTTACAATTTATTGGTGTTAGACTACAAGATTTTTTTTGTTTTGTTTTGGGAATTTTAATATTAAACTTATTGTTTTATTTATTTAAGTTGTTGTTGTGTTATATGCTTTCTCTTTCATGCTGCTGGTGGTTGTAATTGAGTGGGTACCGTTCGATCTTGCATTTATATTTTTTATATTTAATTTTTTATTGTATATTAGTATTTATTTGTATATTTAATTAGTTTTTATGTTATCCTCAAACATTTTTAACGATAGTGATTTGTTTCTGTCGTTGTCTTCGGATGATGAGACACTTAGTGATGTTAGTTATCACAGTACAACTGCTTCTCCTTCACTCAACATCACCATAAATTCTTGTTTCTCAGACTGTGTGAATAATTTCAATGCTATTCATATTAATGCCCAAAGCATTCCGGCTCATTATCCCGACATGCTTGCGTCATTTGAATCCCGAAATATTCATGCCATTTTAGTTTCAGAATCTTGGCTAAAACCCTGTTTGCCTTCTACTTCTTACTCTTTGCCTGGGTTTCATCTAAATAGAAATGACCGCAGTAATAGAGATGGTGGGGGCATGGCGATCTATCTAAGATCCTACTTTCCATTTAAAATTGTTAGTTCGTCATGTTAACCGCCTCCTGGTGATTCTGCTGAGCATTTGCTAGTTGAGGTCTCCCTGTCTCAGAATAAAATCCTACTTGGAGTTTTCTACAGTCCCTCTCTTTCTATAAACTATTTTACTTATTTTAAATCTCTTTTAGAATCACTAGTCCCTACATATAGTCATACTATTTTGATGGGTGACTTTAACACCTGTTTACTTAAAGGCGACAATCGGGCTATAAAACTTGAGTCTATAATTGAAGCGTGTAATATGCAAATCCTACCCCTTGCTGCTACTCACAAATTTTCTAACTGTACTCCTTCCCTTCTGGACTTAATTATCGTGTCATCTTCAAACCTAGTTTTCAAGCATAGACAGTGTCCTGCTGATGCGTTCTCTTATCACGATTTACTTTTCCTTTCGTATAAACTACGCCCTCCTAAAATTAAACCTAAATTAGTTCTGCGACGTAATTTTGGAGGAATGGATATTGACCAACTTTGCGAAGATGCTCATAATATTGACTGGTCAGTGATTGAGAGAGCACCATGCATTGACAATAAAGTGGAACTTTTCAATTCCCTTCTCACTCAGCTATATGACGTACACGCGCCAATGCATTATGTTAAACTCAAGCACTTACCTGCTCTATGGCTCTCTGATGATCTGAAAAGGCTAATTTTGAAGAAGAATGCGGCATTGTCAAAGTTTAAGAGGAACAAAACAGAGGAAAACTTTAGAAAATACACTAAAATCCGGAATCGCTGCAACACATTGTGTAGAGATGCACAACGACACCATATTCATTCATCAGTCGAGAACGGCGACTCATCTAGGGTGTGGAAGTTTCTTAAAACAGTTGGAGTTGGTAGAAACTCTCTTAATACTTCACCTCCCAGTGTTGATATTGAACTATTAAATCAACATTTTTCTAATCCTTCTAACTCTTTTGATAGTGAACATAAACTGCAAACACTTCGTTCTCTTTCTGTAAGTCCGACTCCTAATTATTCTCCGTTCGTTTTTAGTCAATTTACTGTATGTGATGTTAAGAGAATCATATTATCCATCTCCTCAAATACTGTCGGTAGCGATAGCATCAGCCGTAATATGATCGTTCCTCTCCTTGATGTTATCACTCCCATTATCACTCATTTGCTTAACGCATGTGCATCTTTCTCTAAATTCCCTCAAGCCTGGAAGAGTGCTTATGTTATACCCCTTCCGAAGAAATCTAATCCTGTCAACCTCACTGATTTCCGTCCCATTTCGATTTTACCTTTCCTTTCTAAAGTCCTTGAAAAACTTATTTGCCAACAGCTGACACTTTTCCTTAATAAGCACAATTTGTTGAATTCTTTACAATCCGGTTTCCGTCCCGGTCATAGCACGGCTACTGCCTTAATTAAAGTTACTGATGACATACGGTGGGGTATGGATAATAAACAACTCACAGTCGCAAGGTCATCTTGCTAGATTTCAGTAATGCGTTCAATACTGTTGATTTCGATATACTGTTGAGTCAGTTGTATTCCCTTAACATATCTCCATCAGTAATTGACTGGTTTCAAAGTTATCTCTGTGGCCGTCGGCAGTGTATTCATGTTGATGAAACTCACTCATCTTGGTGTGATATTACTGCAGGCGTGCCGCAGGGTGGCGTGCTGTCACCTTTACTCTTTTCCATTTTCATTAATTCAATTACTCATAAAATTTCTTCTCTCTACCACATGTATGCGGATGATGTCCAGATTTACACCCAGTCAACTCTTGAGAATTTGCCGAATGCAATCGCTACATTAAACAATGACTTAAATATGATTCATGAGTGGAGTCAATCATATGGCCTAAATGTCAATCCTAAAAAGTCACAGGCTATCATTTTTGGTAGTCAGAGCTTTATCTCAAGAATTGACTGGTTCTCCATACCACCTTTTGTATTCGATGGGGTTGTGATCCCTTACCTTGACAATGTCAAAAATCTTGGTGTTTACCTTGATAGTTCCTTAAATTGGAAACGCCAACTGAATGAGGTAAGTAAGAAAACCTTTGTCGCTCTTAGTTCACTGCGTCGCCTTCGATCATTTCTTCCCATTCCTACAAAAATTATGCTCGCACAGTCTCTTCTCCTTCCGATTCTTGACTATGCTGACGCAAGCTATGTAGACATAACTAAAGATCAGCTAACTAAGCTTGAGAGACTTCAAAATACTAGTATTCGGTTCATATTTGGATTGCGCAAATTTGACCATATTTCCTCACTTTCACTCCCAATTTCGCTCACGTCTCAAGTGGTTACCTATCCAATTTCGCCGGAACATGCATATTCTTTCTATTCTGTACTGTGTCTTATTTCATCCTTCTACTCCTCCTTATCTTAAGGAGAAATTTAGTTTTGTTGGGCTTCCAGGGGAACCTTTACGCTCTTCAAGAAAACTCATTTTGAGGGTACCAACTCACAATACATCTTTCTTTAATAAATCTTTTACTGTACAGTCTATTAAGCTCTGGAATGCCCTATCTTTGTATATACGCGAAGCTCAGACTATTGTAGTCTTTAAGCGTTTTTAACTTCTTAAAGAGCATTACTTGTCTCAATCGTTCGAAAATCATTAGGATAAATTATGTGATTATGTAGGTTTGTATTTATATATGTGTGTATGTGTGTATGTATGTATATGTATGGATATGTATATATATATGTCTGTATATATATATACACACACATATATATATATATATATATATATATATATATATATATATATATATATATATATATATATATATATATATATATATATATATATATGTATGTTTATGTATATGCATATGTATATGTGTATCATATATTTTTTTAATGTATTAGTTATTTATATGTCATTTTATTGCAAGTATTGATATTATATTAGGTATATTTATATTGCACCACCTACCTAGTACTCACTGTTGTATTCCTTTACACCTTTGGTTGCCTGAAAGAGATCGCTATGTAGCGATAAGGCCGCCAAATTGTACATGTAATCTGCTCTCTGCTATATTCTTTGTAAATTTGTTTGTGGTGTGCAATAAAGTATTTTCATTCATTCATTCATAAATCTTCACCTTCATACTATCAAAACACATAAAAATATAATATTGATAGGTGAAATAAACATCAACTTAATTTCTAGAGATACAGAAATAACTCAGCAACGTAATAATAGGTTCAATTATTTGAATATGTTAGCAGGACACGGCTTTCTCGCGGGACATTGTTCACGTACCAGACTTTTATTAGATTACTTACCCACCACAGGGAAAAATTGCCTCGATCATTCCCTTCTGAAGGTCGATAAATGTTATTCTTCAGCCTTTGTTGGTGTCTTGAATACACCTATCACAGATCATGCTATGGTAACGGGCACCCAACACTACTTTGCCTACTTTTATCTAAAGAAAGATCGCGTTTTTATCTACACACTAATATCTGTCGTATTCATAATTATAGCTTTTAATAAAAAGTAAAATCCAACTTCATGGATTGTGCCCACAACAAAAGACTTCGCTGATTGAAATATAATTTTAGCTAAGGCACATTCTGACGACATAAAATTATTAGTCAAACTTTACAAGGTGATGTTCATGGATCGATCACTCACTTCTCAATGTGATTGATCTGGGAATTTTTATTTTATTTTTTGTAACTACATGCATGTCTTCTTCAACTTTTTGTAATTAATTACGAATTTGAGAACTTTATAATGTAATAAATTTAAGTATACCTAATGTAATTGTTTTTGGCGATGAATTAACGGAGCGACATATTTACATTGTGATTAAGCTCAATAATAAAAAAAAAAACAATTATTAAAATCAGTTCAAAATCTGCGAAGAGTTCACGTAACATACATACTAAAAAAACCACACTTGAATTGAGAACCTCCTCAGATTTGAATCGGTTAAAAACTCAGCACCTTATATATTCTTAGCTTCATTACTTACAGCTTTTCCCCAAAACAACTGCAACAACAAAATAATTGTGGGCTCGCTGCTGGTCTTTTAGTTTTAACGCTCACGCTGCAGCTTCGTTGTAGTTGTAGCACGAATGGATCGTCTTGACCGGGGCAGGACCACGCTTTTACAGAATAACAGCGTAAAATAGCAGCGTATCGCTGCTATTTTTTATGGAATAAGGGTGACAAACGAGCATACAGTTTATCTGATGGTAGGTAGATGCTGTGGTCAATAGATATCTATTTCCAATTAAGAATCAAAACGCAGATGCGTTGTTAGCACTGAGGACCAAAATGGAATGCCTTGTTTCCAGTAACAAAGAATATCCAGATCTCTATACTCAACATACGAAATACGTATTTCGTATGGTGAGTGCAGAGAATCGCATATCCACACAAAACATATTCAAATAACGACATTATTTGACAGTGATAGTGGATGCAATTGAGGGAGGGTGGAAAGTGTTCTTAAAACTAGGTAAGACACATCATTTTCTTTTATTACGTAGATCTAAGCTAATTAATTTAACACATTAAAGAACAAATTTTCAATTTATTATTTATGAAACTATTTCATCAACGAATGCACTCCATTTTTAATTAGAACATACCTCACTTTGAATTTATGTCTTCCCTACTCGTAGCTTCATGAATTCCCCTCACGAGCGGAACATAGCTAAATTAACTTTTTTTATTAGTCCCCCGAGTATGTGAAACGTGCTTTTCTTTACTCTTGCTGACATTGAACTCAACTGAATTATCTAACGTAATTGTAAGAAAGTTAAATTACTAGTTACAGCCTATATACGGCCCACAGCTCGGTACAGGCCCCCTCTCATTACTGAAAGGATTGGCGTGTTAGTGAACTTCACACGTTTCGAAATATTTTTTTTTATTTTCCAGACATGCAGGTTTCCTCACGATGTTTTCCTTCATCGCTGAGCACGTGATAAATCAGTACCTAAAATTGCAATCAATAATTTCATTACTTGATGGTGGGGATCGAGCCTGGGTTGCTCGCATAATGTGACTTCACAGCGAGCGCTAACCATGTGATCTACCATGGCTCCTGATAATAGTTTGTGGTAAATTGTTACATTTTTCATATAGGTAAAGGGTAACAAGCGAGCACACACTCCACCTGATGGTAAGTGGTTGCTGTGGTCCATAGAAATCCACATCTATCCTTGTTTGCAAATCAAAATGCAGATGCGTTATCAGCCTTGAGGACTAAGATGGAATACCTCTTTTCCAGTAAAAAGGGTTTCCGGTTCTCTACACTCACCATATGAAATACAGCAGTATTAAGCTACTATTTTACGCTGGTATTTTGTGAGAGCGTGGTCCTTCCACAGTCGAGCCGACTCTACCACGTTTAAAATAATTCAAGTGTAACGTGGTAGAGCCATGCTGCAGCTATATCAATTGTATGGTTGTAGCACGAATGTGTTGGCTCGACCGGGGAAGGACCACGCTCTCACAGAATACCAGCGTCAAATAGCAGCTTAATGCTGCTGTGTTTCGTATGGTGAGTGTAGAGAACCGGAGACCCTTTTTACTGGAAAAGAGGTATTCCATCTTAGTCCTCAAGGCTGACAACGCATCTGCATTTTGATTCGCAAACGAGGATAGATGTGGATTTCTATAGGCCACAGCGACCACTTACTATCAGGTGCACTGTGTGCTCGTTTGTACGCCTACCCTATAAAAATAATAATTTTAACATAAATAATTACACCAATAATATTTCTTTTACAACAGAGTTGAAAAATGCACTAATCTTAAGCCTACCTTATGGTAAGTTGCTACTGCAGTACGTGGCTACTTACAGCCTACTTCATACAAAGAAGGATACGGATGATTTGTCACCTCTAAAAACTAAGACGGAATACCCTACTCTAGAATCTATCTCTATATAATATTGAAATAATTTTAAATAACATCGAGTTTAAAATCTCTTTATCGAAGATTCCTAAACAGACCAGACAGACAGACTAGACCATAAAACAGTACGGCCAGCTCTACCAGTTGGTGGCAGAAACAAATTAGAAGGTGGCTCCTATCCCGATTGACTCCTCAACTGAAAAGGCGGAACTTATCTAAACGAATAAAGAAATTAAGCAAAACTAAAAAACTAATCGAATCTCATCTTTGGGATAAGTAAACATAAGAACATTAAAAAGTTTAATTATGTTAAAATAATAGTTTTAAAAGGCATAACTAATTTTGTTATTATTTGTTATTGGCAACATTTCACTGAGCGTGTAGTGGCGATGTAACATACTGTGTAATATCCGCTACCACATATCGTCCCGCGGGTGCTGAATAAAAAAAATATGTGAACAATTTTGATGGGCGTCTTTCTAACAACAATAAAAAAACTGCGGTTGTTGAGCAGCCTGCCACGCGTGGGCTATAGGAAATTCCCACTTATGAAGCAATCTGTGGAGGGCGTCTATTTTAAGCTGTGTGCATTTATAGGCTGTAGTACTCGCTTTAAATTTTATATTGTCCAATATACAATTTCCTTCAGTACAGTCCATCACGTATTCACTGTTACTATGTATAATTATTAAATAAAGAATAGCCGTTATTAGCCGTAGCACGATACATCGGTGAGCATACTCGTATTACATTTTTTTTAAAACATATGCGACAAATATAGAAACTTCTCTTTTTTGGAAGGGTGTTAAAATATCTAATAGTTTCAAACATATTGTAGCTTTGAATTTACTGGTCTTATTAAGTTGTAATGGGAACAGAATATGAATATCTGACTCGGATTTATCTTACGTGCGGTGCAAGCACTTCCGCGCGTAATGGTGCCATATGTTCCCTGAAGGCAATTTGTTTTTTTATTGCAGTTGTTGTGAAATTACAATAATATGATCTACCGACTGTAATGATAAAGAACATATTGCACTACAATTTAATACTGAAACAGAGCCTTCTTGTAAAATATCGTAAGAAGTAAAGAATTAAATGCAAAATGAAAACTCTAAAGTTTCTGTTGTTGAAAATACAATATATAATCTACATAAAAGTAAATTAAGGACACTGTATATATACAATTTACCGCCGGGTATAACTTTTGGTAAATTTTTGAAAAGGTATTTTAGGGCAAAAAAAATCCGCTGCCCTGCCTCGATGCTTTTTTACGGACTTTGCATGTCTTTAAAATATATATATTTTTTATTTCTCAGATATTCGGGTTTCCCCACTAACTTTTCCTTTCTGAGCATGTATTAAATTTCAATTAACAATTTTAATTGACATCAAAGATAACTAAATACTATAGACTACGAAGAAAAAGTAGTTTCATTGATTGTGTCATTTTCATTTCGGCGAGTATCGAATGCGGGTCGCTAAGCGCGTACTGTGAAGTTCACAACTCAGGCTAAGCCGCTGATCTACTATATTAATATAATATTATAAATTACCTAATGATAATAAATTATTCAACAATAAAATTTATTAGGTATATTTTAATGCCGGTCCCTCACACATTGTTGTTGTTGATTAGTGCACCCTGTCTAATAAAATGTTTGCATCACACATATATTTATAAATAATTCCGTGTAATGGCGGGGTAAGAATATCCACTATTCCATATCGTCCAACGGGTGTCGTACGAGAGAACATAGAACAATAAACTAGGAGATGGGCATAATCATCATCATCATTACAGCCCTTCACAAGTCCACTGCTGAACATAAGCCTCCCCCAAGTAACGCCACAAAGCATGGTCCTGAGCCACCTGCATCCATCGACTTCCTGCATGTCTTACCAGGTCGTCACTTCATCTAGTGGGGGGTCGCCCTACACTACGCCTACCGGTACGAGGTTGCCACTCGAGAACCTTTCTTCTCCATCGGTTATCGGTTCTTCGAGCTATATGGCCGGCCCATTGCCACTTCAGCTTACTAATCCGTTGGGCTCTGTCGGTCACTCTGGTTTTACTGCGGATATCCTCATTTCTGAGTCTATCACGCAGAGAAACTCCGAGCATAGCCCTCTCCATAGCTCGCTGAGCGACCTTGAGCGTCCTCATACGGCCAGTAGTGAAGGACCACGTCTCAGATCCGTAAGTCATCACTGGTAACACGCACTGGTTATACACTTCAGTTTTCAGAGATTGAGGTATACCTGACGAGAAGATGTGTCGTAATTTCCCGACGTCCTAATGACAACTCTTACGCTCCATCATTAAAATATCACTCTTTAAAATACTTTAAAACGTTAAAACTGCGGTTGCCAACCCGTTTGAAAAGCGTGGCAGCTAGGGCAAATATAAGGAATTTTTTATAGAAGCATATAAACATGCAACTTTCCTGATGGTAAGTGTTTACGCCGTCCTTAAACAGTTTCTTTATCACATAATATTTATATTATGTTTATATTTACATTCAGTGACTTTATTTTGCAGAAGCTTGACTATCTCAAGTTACTATTATTTTTATTAAATCTGCAAATTTGTAATTATATATATATATATATATATATATATATATATATATATATATATATATATATATATATATATATATATATATATATATATATATATATATATATATATATATATATATATATTGGTGATTTTTTTACCGTCTGGAAAAAATTGGGTGTACGAGTACGGGTAACGAATAAGTAGTTATTACATCAGCCGACGTCATACGTAACGCACGGTGTATTGTGTTACGCGCGAATACGTTACAATATGGTTATAACTAAATGTTCGACGTGTAATAAAATTACAACGAAAAAAGTTCTCGGAATAGTGTTTAGTAGGTGTAAGAAAAGTGTCCACGCTATCTATGAATGTGCGAAGTTATCTAACAAACAGCTGGCGACTCTTCGTGACATTCTGGCCTCGAGTGGAGCTACACCGAATGCCTATGCAATGCGTATCGCACATCGTCAGCATTTCAAAAAAAAAAAGAAAGAAACGGTGTCATCCCTTAGCAAAGACGTCAGCTCCAAATTTCTCTATCAGATAATATCAGAGGTGAAAACATTTCGAAATCAAATAATTCTAAAACTTCAAGAGAGAATTCTAAATATCGCTAAATTTACTTGGTGAGCAAATATTGTGTATGGAAGAATGTGTCAAAAGTCAAGAATGCCGAATGAAAACACTTGACAACAAAAATAACAAACTTCTAAATAAAAATAGGAACCTGGAACTACGAGATCCTGTGTCGTGATCCAAATGCAGGAAATGGAACAAAAAGCACTTTTGTATTCCTTGGAAATATCAAGGCTATCTGAAGTGGCTTTGCAGAAACCTCAAGACACAATAAAATCGGTTGTTACGCCGTAAGTTAAGCCGTAAGTTCTAGGCGTAGCATGCCAACTCATAAGGATAATCCGTGTTCTCTTCTAGTAGTTCGTAGTCGTCCGTGTAGTCTCCTAATTCCGCGAACAATGGATTTTAGCGGCTAAGTTGATGACGGGTGACGTTGTACCTAACGCATTAAATGAAATAGCGAAGAACCTAAATTAACCATATCTGAAATTGTATCATTAACTAAATAAAGTGCCTACCCGTCCTTATAAATTTGGTAGGTCTTTGTTTATTTACTATATTTACGTCCATGTCTAACACACACACACACACACACACACACACACACACACACACTTGTAGCCGGTATATATATATATATATATATATATATATATATATATATATATATATATATATATATATATATATTTATTTATTTATATATATAATTGAAATACAATAATTTAATATCGAATAGTAATGGATAATAATAATATTATGTACTCATATGATATAACTGAATACTTTGACTGTTTAATGACTGTAAATTGTAATAATTTTATCAAAAAACTTCCATATTTTCTCATTAACCTCTTCTGTATACGTGTTATTAGACGTTTCACGAAAAAAATTACTCTAAATTGTTGCATCAAATTGAAATAAGCTTACATCCCATTGATTTGATAATATTGACCGAAGGAGCACAGAATATTTGTCATTTGTATAATATTCCCGGCTATAAAAAGTAAGAATCTAATAGGCAAGAGGCTGTAGGTATTATTGTTTATGTAAGAAACTGTTTTAAATTCACGTAGTTAGACCATAGTTTACATTATTCGAGTCGATGATAGGTTCAATTAAAACACCGTGTAATACAGTAATCGCCTTATGTGCTTTCCATAGACTTAGGATATTCTGGCGTAAGTATATTCTAATTCTATGGTGCTATTTATCATATGGATGATATAAATGCATGTTGTCATGGGGCAACTCGTTGCCATATTTTTCAAACCGATTTTTGTCAATTGCAAGGAATTGTTATTTTCAATCAGTACAAATATTATTTTTCTATATGTATTTTTATAAGTCAAAAGTATCCGAATTTTGAATTCTTCAAACATTTAAGAGTTCTTAACTGAAAATATCAACTTTGTCGTAAAAAGTCGTAGGACCTTTTTTGTATTTATCAAAAAATGGACAAAAATAGAATTCTCTCTTATAATAATAGCTATTTATAAATGAAATGGCAATATTATTAAATAAGTTACAGCACTTTGTTAATATTGTTGTCGCTGGAGATGTGGACATAGATCAAACTATCATCAAATATTGAAGGTAAGTACTTAAACCTGCTGGCAGAACAGGGACAGGTAGTATCGCTGATTATATACGTATTAAAAGAAGATTAAGTTTAACCGTTGTGCGCTCCCACATAATAGATCTTTGCACAGCCGCGGCCCACACTGTACTAACGAATTATCGCTTTCACTTGAGCGTGGTTGCATTGCGCTGTATCCATGTATTAAAAAACTTAACGGTATCGTAAGTAAACAAATACCTACGAGTATATATGACACTGTAATATAAGGCGAGGAATTATATAAGGCGGATTGGTCTCATATTGATGGTATGTAGTCACCGCAGCAAATGCACACTTGCACTAAAGACACTTTTAGTACTGCATACTGAAGGGTAACGAGAACTATTAATAAAAACTCAGAATTGTATTGACAGGCACCATGAATTAATAAAAAAAATGATAAATTTGAGTGAACGTGATATTTTTCTTTTATTTATTTATTGGATGTACACAACAGTTTATATTCACTCTTACGTAGCATAAATACCTATTATATACAATGTTTTGACATGAAATATAAACCAAAAACGCGTACATATAGTTGCAACATGCATTATTTGTAAACATATTTATGTATACACTTAAATATATATTTAAGTAAATAAAAGCAATTTATAAATTTAATTAATTTTTAGTCTCTCTTGATAAGGCGGTAGTTTGCGACCTATTTTCAGTCTATAAGTAACTATCTTAAGAGCTTTGTTTTGGATCTTTCCTAGATGCTTGGGGTGCGCATCATAAATAGACGTCATACAACAGAACCATTCTCAAAAGTTCTTATCAAAGCATAGAACAGATGTACAAATGTGAATGGTTTTTTGATATGTTTGGTAGTTTTGGTAAGTGATCCTAATGATTTCTGAAATTAATTTTTATATCAAAGTAAACACCTGAGTCTTTTGCAACTGAATTTCGCTTAAGAATTTGACCTTCAAGGAAATAATTGAGATTTATTTTATTTTACATTTGCTGGTAAAATAAATAACGAAGCATTTATTTATATGTAAGTAAATACAGTTTTGTTTGCACTAGTCATAATTTTAACGAGCATCATTTTGCGAATCTATAAAAAATGGTCCCGCTGGGTCTCTTCTTGGTTCTTCCCATGACAAAGGTGTTTTTTGCGAAATATATAAAATATAATAATTTTATGTAATAAAAAATGACTTTCAATAAGTATTAATTGTAATCCATATTGAATAAAAAAGTGTCTGTTTCTGTTTAATTAAGCTCATTAATTTTCATGAACACTTTAAGACCATCTGCGTATAATAGACAAGGACAAGTTAGTTTTGGGGTTAGGTCGTTTATAAAAATAGGAAAACATAGGGGGCGCAGATGAGATCCTTGTGGGACACCTGATTTAATGGGGATGGGAGTCAATTTATATCCCTTTACTGAAACTAATTAGCTACGATTTACCAAGTAAGATTGTATCCATCGGAATAAATTAATATAGATGCCGTACCACTAAAGTTTCTGAGAAAGCAATGCATGATTCACTTTGTCAAAAGCCTTACAATATAGAAGTAAGTGTTAGTAATCTTAGTAATTAACGTTACTAATATTCCTTTTTACTACTCCTGGTAAGCTTAAAACGCTTGTGTTAGAAGTGGTTCACGTAAGTATTTAAATGGCGGATTCGAACCTACGACCTTTTGAGTTCGCAATTCGCGCCTTCCATTAAGCTACTGTCGCTTCGCAGAGAAAGATATGCCTTATATTTCAGATATTGTGGACTTTTCCTTGACAAAACAATGCTGTTGCTCGAAGACAGCCGGTTGTATATGATAATAAATTTGAACATAAATTACAAATTCAAACATTTTCGCGATACAAGAAAGAGTACTGGTCGGTCTATAATTTTCGCATAACGAATAAATACCTGTGGAGGCGCCAGTAACTTAAGGTATCTTCGATAAAGATTTAGTGGACTGTAATTTTGGTGCATACGGCAAAGGGGAAAATAAATAGGTGGGATAGCACGCACTGACCTGATGAGGGCTGCCGCGCCTTCCTCCTGGAGTGTCTGCTATACAGCGAGCTCGCCACGTGGTTCGGCGCACACACACTCTCGGAACAGTCTCGTGAAGTCTCACACTCTCCACCTTTGCCCTTACGGGGGCGTCTCACACTTTTATGAGTTACAAAGACACAATGTCTGATGCGGTGAATATTAAACATAAACAGGAGAACTCAATGTTCATCCTGCGCGGTTTGCGGTTAATGTACATAAGACGCGACGGGTGGCCGTGCGTTGCGGATGGCGTAATATCACTTAGTATAATGACGCGCGCCGAGATCCTCTTTTTCACCTCGGCGGCAGCGCGTGCGGTAGGAAAGGGAAGGAAGGAAGGAAACAAAAAATATGCACTAGTCATGTTGATAAAGTAGATATAACTTAGGACGAACTCAATGCGATATGTAATGTAATGTTGATAAAGTAGATTGTTAACTGGCGTTACCATTTCCTCCCGCCCTTAAAGGGTCACCTTTAAAAGACAACCGTAATATAAAAAGTAAAAGGAAAACAAATAAATAAGCGGTATATAAAGTGAGAGGATGCGCTCAATGCGCATGTCTCATCTACTAACCTTACTTGGTAAGCGAGAAAATGTATACATAAATATAATATTGCGGTTTAATACTTTTTTAATATATATAAATATAAACTTGATTCCTAATTTAGATAAATAATTATAATCAAAATAATCGTGATTTATTGTCTTGGGAGAGGGCAAATACGAGCAACAGGACGGAGATATGTTCCCTTAGTAGTTCTCACGGTCACTACTCGAATTACGCCATCCTTCGAAGGATGAACAGACTCGACAATCGCTAATGGCCAAGCAAGGGGCGGTTCATTATCATTTATCACAATTACAACCATGCCTGGTACGATAGCCGTAGACGGGGTGTTCCACTTCTGACGAACTTGTAATCCGTGAAGGTATTCCGTCCTCCACCGGTCCCAAAACGACTGAACTAATTTATCCAGTAAAGAATGCCTGTGTAACAGACTGGTAGAGTCAGATTTGACTTTGGGTGCGGGTAATGACAATAAAGGTGCGGTATTCAAAAAATGACTCGGAGTAAGAGCTGAAGGCTCTGCAGGATCAGAACTCAATACTGTCAAGGGCCGCGAGTTTAGCAAGCACTCAATTTGCGCAAGAACAGTATTAAGCTCTTCGTATGAAAGTAACTGATGTCCGATAACTCGAAACAGATGCGTTTTTACGACTTTGATCATACTCTCCCAGGCGCCTCCAAAATGAGGAGAGTTGGGACAGATGAACTTCCATGTTATACGATTCTCAGCACACTCTTGCTCAAGCTTTGGGCGGTATTCAACGTTTAGAAATTTATAGAGATCGCGAAGATACGAAGCGGCACCTTTAAAATTCGTTCCATTATCCGAATATAAAAACTGAATCGGCCCTCGTCTAGAGAGGAAACGTTTAAGCGCAGCGAGGAAACTAGAACTACTAAGATCTGTAGCGATTTCTATATGTACAGCTCGAGTCGTGAGGCATGTGAAAACACATAAGTACGCCTTCTCGCTGCGTACACCACGACGACGTACAGGAGTGTATGCGATAGGACTGGCATAATCGCAGCCCGTGTGTGTAAATGCCTTAATAGCTTGTCTTACACGACTATGGGGAAGATCAGCCATCAAAGGGTAAGTTGGACGGGGTCTAAGCCGGAAACATATATTACACTTGTAGACTCTGCTTTTCACAGTGCGGCGTGCGGAAAGTATCCAAAATTTTTGACGGAGCAATGACAATAACAATTCAGGCCCAGCGTGTAAATTTTTAATATGATAATAGTCAATGATCATGTTCACTACATGATCACTGCGCGGGAGTATAATTGGATGTTTTTGCGTGTAATCTAATGCGGAGTTCGAAAGACGACCACCAATGCGGATTAAACCATTCTCAATAA
The DNA here is from genome assembly GCA_036936625.1 of Parnassius smintheus behrii. NCBI lineage: Eukaryota > Metazoa > Arthropoda > Insecta > Lepidoptera > Papilionidae > Parnassius > Parnassius smintheus. The sequence goes on along the minus strand of JAUPFT010000009.1, from coordinate 456,215 downwards.
AAGGCCTTAAACGATTGAAAGCGGGCGAGCAAGGTTTGTTACCTTCAATATTTAAATATTCCACTGCAAAATGCTGTTTTTGCAGGGCGCGGAGGATTATAACCTCAGAGAAACTGAGATCATCAGCAGTCACTACAGTAGTGTTGCGGCGGGGCAATAATTTAGCAAACTTACACACGTACGCAATTATACGTAGAAGTTTACTCCAAGAAGAGATGCGGAGTGCGAGCTCATAAATCGCAGAATTACAGACGGATGTGCACACAGTGTGCGACAAAATCTTCTTCTCAGGCATATTTGCAATAACCTCATTGTCTAAAGTACGAAGAGGCCATTGAAATGGATCTAACGAAGTCCACTGAGGCCCATGGAGCCACAGGGGGTTTGAAACTAATTTATTTGGCGTAACGCCACGTGAAAGTATGTCAGCGGGATTCTCAGTACCTGCGACATGATAAAAGTTATCAGCGCGAATATTGTCGGTAATCTGAACAACGCGGTTTGCAACAAAGGTCTGCCACTTGTGTGGCGAACTCTTTATCCAGTACAGAGCTACTTTTGAATCTACAAAGGCATAGACTGATATTGCAAGGTCAAGAGAATAATTGTCGAGTACTCTGCGAAGCAATTTTGAGAGTAAAACCGCTCCACAAAGCTCAAGGCGTGCAATAGATAGTGGTTTCGTCGGTGCGACTTTAGTCTTTGCACAAATCAACTGGACGGTGTTACCATTGACGCTCTTTACATGTATGTAGACTACGGCACCGTATGCGTGCTCGCTGGCGTCGGAAAACCCCAGGAGTGACGCAGTACAGTTTTTGGATACACCAACATGTCGCGGGATACGTAAATCATTAAGAGCTGGTAATTCAGCACAGAATTGCCTCCACATCTTAATAATTGGCGGTGGTGGTATGTCGTCCCAATCTAAAATAAGTTGCCAAAGCTGCTTTATTAACAATTTGGCGTACGCTACTGTGGGAGCAACGAAACCAATTATGTCCCACAGGCGAGCGACAGTAGATAAGATGGCGCGCTTAGTGCACGTCACATCAGCGGGAACAGATATCTTAAAATAAAAGGCGTCACTATCGGTAGACCGATGCAAGCCTAGTATTTTATGTGGCATTGATTTATCGAACTCTACTTCTCCTGTAATTTTATGGGAAGTAGGGAGGTCATCTAAAACAGATCGACGGTTGCTATGCCATTTTATCAGGTCCCATTGGGCACCCTTGAATAAGTCTATCAGCTGCCGAGAGGTCTCACTGGCCTCGGATTCACTGGGCATAGAGAACGCGATGTCGTCCATATATAGCGAAGTAAATGCGATACGACTAAGTGTTGTTAGTTACACCGCATAAATATTTAGGCTTAATAATAGACTATAAGCTCAATTGCCACGTACATGTAATCATGTGTTTATAATTTGAAAGAAACTAAGCTATCGAGTCAAAATGATGCTTTACAATGCTTTTACGGTTTTGGTCATAACTCATGAGCTAAGCAGCTACGGACGAACAGATCACACCTACGGTACGTTTATCAATTACAATTTAGGATAAATGCGATTTTACCCATTAAAATTAAACTTCAGGCAAAACCAAACGAAAACTTTATATTTAAACACTGTAAGATACTCAATATCCAGATAAAGACAATTTAAATTGTTAAAAGAACAATTTTTAATTTAGAACCACAGTGAGTGTAGCCCAACGATTGACTGAAGTGGAAATGGACCAGCCATATAATAGCTCGAAGAACCAACAACCGATGGGGAAAAGGTTCTCGAGTGGCAGTCTCGTACTGGTAGGCCAAGTTTAGCGCAACCACCCACTAGATGGAGTGACAAACTGGTAAGACGTGCAAGAAGTCGATGGATGCAAGTGGCTCAGTAGTGTATTTTGTTGCATTCCTTGGGAGATGTTAATAATTAATTAAAATATTATTTGTATGCTACAAAATGCCACCTAGCAGTGCTAAACTCAATGGAGAGGCAAGAAGAGAGCTTATTAGCGATATTGTTTTAATTTTTTTTTCGGTTGAAAATATTTTGCAGAATTGAACACAGACGCAGGGTAGCCAGATTCTAGGCATTCTAGAGATTGCATTTTGAGACAGTACGCAGGGATAACAAGCCTTAATTCTTTCCTCCCTTTTCACCTCCTTAAATTTTGTTTCTTATTTCGTTAAAATGAGATAGGTATTGTCGACTTATTCAACTAAACATAATTTGAAATAAATTTTTTATATAGAATATTTATTTCTTTGAACAGAAATACATGCTTTATTTAATAGTGTGGACATTGAGTTAGAATGCGGTCATAAAGGTTCGTCTTTACGGATACTCGGGGAAAAGGAAACGAAAGCGAACCATAAAATGTAATATTATCTTACATGAAACGAAAAGCTAGATGTTTGTGAGGGTTGGACCTTTTTCCATTCCAAGCAAGTTAAGAAGCCGCTAATACATAATAAATCATAATAATAGCAGCAAATTAATAAATCGTTTTGTTATATTATGTATGCTACTTTTGTGATAGGAGGATATTTTACATGGTAGATCCACGCTGCAGCAATATTGTAGGTAAAAGGTTTCTATGGCCGCTGCTTTCACACACCGTTAGGTAGACTGTGTGCTCGTTTGTCACACCTATTCAATTTAAAAAAATTCGAAGACACCTCAAATATCAGAGATGCACGATTAAACAATCCATTTACCTTAAGTGCATGCCATTTAACACTGTATCTGCAAAAAATATTTTTATACTAGAAGCTCAATACTTAAATTAATTTTACTTAAATTGCTAAAAATAATCTTATAATTTAATAAATGTAATACTTGCTGTTATAGATATTTTACAGACGAATCAAAGGTTCAAGTTGCGTTATTAAATTTAAACTAAATAAAACATTGAAATACTAAAATGAAATCAAAGTAGTAACACTTCATTTAACTTTTTAAAATAATAAAAAGTCAAAAGTTTTTGTCTGCATTTGATGTTACGATGGATGGTAAAATTGATTATTCTTCTTCAGCGGCTTGTAGAATGTCTTAATGGAAGCTCGCTTCAAGATGTACCCAAATTTGTCTGTGACTCCTCCGACATACAGCAGGCAGACGCTCAACTGTGGCCGGCTTCACTCGGACACTGTGACGTAGGCGTGGGATCCGAAGCTTGTTGTCTTGCAATACTTGCTTGACGTACTGAAGCTCGGAGCCCAGATGGTTTTTGTCAGAGATCCCTTGTGATCCCTGAAACAAAGATTTACTCACGGTAGCTAACTGTGAAGGATGATATTGAGATTCATCATTTAAATATATGTTGATATGTATCTTTTTCCTATAAACAGTGTGACCAATAGTGTTATGAGGATTTCGGGTGACTAAAACATCTAGGAAAGCTAAAGAAATATTTGCCTCTAACACCATTATGAATTGTATTTAAGACATTGATTAAAACTACTTTTACGGATTTTATGGCGTTTATTTTACTATTATTTTTAATTCCCGACATTTCGGGCGCTTTCCAGCACCCACGGTCACGGGGGACTGAAATGACTGACGTCCCGATGTCATTGTTAAACCCTCAGTATTTAAGACTTTATAAAGTTCAGGTGGTATGAAAATGCCGTTACTTTTTTTTATAGAATAGGGTGACAAACGAGCACATAGTCAACCTGATGGTAAGTGGTTGCTGTGGCCCATAGACATCTACAACCATCCTCGATTACGAATAAAAATGCAGATGCGTTATCACCCATGGAGATCAAAATTGAATGCCTCGTTTCCAATAAAAAGGGTCGCCGGTTCGCACCATACGAAACACAGCAGCATTAAGCTACTATTTTACGCTAGTATTCTCTAAAATCTTGGTCCTTCCCCGGTCAAGCCGACTCATTCGCGATAGAACTATATTACTAATGTAACTGCAAGTCAGATGGTAAAATTATGAAAGTGTAGCGGCGCTGTCGTCGCGCCACAAGCGAAACACACAGAAGCCTAAATCGCGCTATCAACGTTCCGAATCATAAACAGTATACATAGAACTTATCCGAACTATCACATGGAGTGTTGGCCGCTCCCCGTACAGAACACCTTGCCCGGCGGGAGATCTCCCGCTATTCTCCTTCCACGGCCACAAAAGTTTCGTCTACGTACCATTCGTCGAATCGTGGATTTACAGGAGCAGTAAGGAGGGCTTTTTTCTCAAAATCCTATATGCGCAAGTAGAATGGGAAATAAAGGTGAGCCCATCGCAACAACATCTACTTGCTTGAAGGACTCTTCCTTCCACAAAAGATAGCAGTGTTTGAGGAATACTGCATATTTTGCAGGCATTTTATTATCTTCTAGCTTCCTAGTTACAATTGAGATGCAGTATTCAATAGGTAGGCATTTGAATAGTGACTGAACATAAAAACTGACCATAGTTTAATTTTCAGCTAGATATAGGTCTTTTACCTCACTAACAAAATGGTATAAATCCTTTGTGTGTTGAAGATTCATACCATTTTGTACGTGTGAAAGTTTTTTTCTTAGTGTTTAGGACGTATGATATATCCTAAACACTAACAAAAAAATGATGATAGTTTGGATAAATCTTGACAAATGAAAAGAGGTTGAAGAAATCAATAAAGGAATAAATAACTTTGAAAAAGTTAATCATAATCTGATATTAACACCGCCATAATGTTAAACTTTTCAAGTTTATCTTCACAGGAACCAGACTTCCATTTAATCCACAGGATTGATGATTTTTTAACACGTTCAATATGATCTATGTGGACGATGTAGAATGGAAATTTTATATATTATAGGATTTCTAAAATTCTTAGCAGTTATATATATAAAACTAAGATGTTTTGTAATTTTAGATATTGCGTGATCGTAGTGATCGTGGAACGTAAGCTTGTTATCAAACAGTATTCCAAGATCCTTAACTCTAAATTTTCTAATAAGTACCTGTTTATTTTATATTCAGCTTATAATCAAAAGGAAGTCTGTGTTTTTTATTACTTAGTAAAAAGACAAAGTATTTTCTTGCATGTAACTGTATGTAGTTTTCTTTACATCAATTATGAATGGTGTTTAAATACGACTAAAAAAGAATCGAATAGAATCGCTAGATGTTTCGATAACAGAAAATAGCTTTAAATCATTTGCATACAACAGGCATGGACATGATCATTTTTCAACAAGATCATTAACGAATGTTATAAAAAATAAGGGCAGTAATGACATCGTTATGGCACATCCGATATCACAGAAGCGGGTGAGATTTTAAACCTTTTATAGTAACTGACTCCTCCTGTTGAGGTATTATTTAGTCTTTATCTTAACAAACTGCCATGTAAACTATAACAGAATTCCCGAGTTTCGAAGGATCCAATGCCTTATTCGATTGGTGATAACAAAATCAAGGTTACCAGTAAGCTTCTTAATATGTCTCTCTACATCAGAACTCTTCAAGGTGATATTATGCAGTACAAACCCATTTGTAACAGAAGTACTCCATTAAGTGGACTGTTAGTTATGTATTTTAGATCAATTCAGTTTTATAAAAACAAAATATAAAAGACAACAAACCGCAGAGTTAGTAACTGATTCATGAGGTTACAGCTAAGTCCCAAATTATATACAGATTTTTTCTATTACCAGGTTATTTTTTTATTAAAATTGGACTAAAAAGGTTACTTTAATGTAAATAAACATAAGGTTGATAATAGCCCCTGACAATGAGGCGATTGCTCCCAAGTTGTTTTAAAATTACTGATCAATTTTACAGATTTTGTCGCGTTTAATCTATTTAATTTTTAATTTTTGTAATGTAATGTTTGTTTGTTTGTGATGTAAGTTTTGGTCGCTTTCCAGCATCCATGTTCACGGTGAACTGAGGTTATTGACGTCCCGATGTCAGTGTTAACCCGGAGTACCTTCAGTACTTTAATAGCGATAAAATCCGTAAAAGTAGTTTTAATCTAAAATAACAATTTCAAAAATTTTGTCTGTCTATCCAGGTAATCTGCGAAATGACTGAGCCGACTGTGATGAAACATTACGAACGGATAGAGATGAATACCAAAAGGGAAAATTCCGTAGTGACACTCATTCTCTCAATCTCCGATCTTCACACAATTTGTTACTGTCTACTCCTCTCCACCATTCTGGGTTTATGTCAAATTCTTTCACATTAACTTCCATCTCCCTCTGGAACAAATTGCCTGTTGACCTGCGAATAATACCTGCTAAAAACGTTTTTAAAAGAAAACTATACGAATATATCCATAACCAACAAATTTGAGTCCACTTACTTTATATGTTTACAGTTATTTGTATATAAATTTATGGAGATATATATGTGTATGTGTATGTGTATGTATATGTGTATGTATATATATGTGTATTAGTTATATTATTTATATGTGTAAGTGTATACAATATATATATATATATATATATATATATATATATATATATATATATATATATATATATATATATATATATATATATATACATATATATTATGTATGTGTAGCATGTACATTTTGAATTGAATGTGATCGTGACAACTTTAATGCCCATAACTCACTCTCTGTTCTACCCAAGGTTAGCTGGTAGAGAATGCCATATAGCATTAAGCTCGCCTTTTGTACGAAATCTTTGGTGCAATAAAGAATAAAATAAATAAATATAAGATACACATAAATAATTAGTAATAGAAAATAATAATTGATTAAATAATGATGATCTTTGACTATCTTCAATGTGAATAACTCCAAGTAAATTAATCGTATCCAGGCGAATCCGGGACGGGGCGCTAGTATTGCATAAAATTAATTTTGTACTATTCTTCAAAAACAGAGAGTAAACAAACATTTAATATAGTCTTTGTAACAAAACCAATCAGTTGATTGTAAGCATTGTATTCTCCAAGGTCCAGTCACAATCGAACTCATGGTCGTCACTTGACGTCATGTTCAGCAACGGTTGAGTGTTCTTTTTACAGAATAATGGCGACAAACTGTCACACAGTCCGCCTGATGATAAATGGGTGCTATGATCTGATGATAGGTGGATGTTTACCTAGTTTTTCAATTCCCTTTGCTAGAGCCTTAATAATTCACCATGCTGACAAAAGAAAAACAAACCTTATATTTTGAAAAGGTTATTTTGATTCAGATTAATGATGCATTTATCTTGTAGTGACAGTGAAGCGATATTCACTTTACCTAATCGTCCCATGAGTGTTGTCAGAAGTGATAAAGGGAAACTAAAGCAGGACATGGGCAGTATCATCTTCCTGATATCAACTTAAAATCATTAAATACTGCCGCTGCTAACTATGGTAACAAGAATATCACGCCTCACCCATACAATCTATGGATATTTTCTAACCGATATCTAAATGGTGAAACTCACAATCGTCCTTCACAGTTAGCTACCTTGGGTAAATCTTTGTTTCAGAGAGCATGAGGGATCTGTGACAGAAAACATCTGGCCGCCGAGCTTCAGCACGTCAAGCAAGTATTGCGAGACAACAAGCTTCGGGTCCCGCGCCTACGTCACAGTGACCGAGTGAAGCCGGCCACAGTCGAGCGCTTACCTGCTGTACTACCATATGTCAGAGGAGTTACAGACAAGGTTGGCTACATTTTGAAGCGAGTTTCCATTAAAACATATTACAAGCCGCCGAAGAAGATTAGTCAATTTTTACCATCCGTCAAGTGCAATATCCCTCTGCAAGATGCAGGAGTGTACAAGTTAGATTGTGAATGTGGTCTCTCTTATATAGGTTAAAAAAAGGTCGATAAAAACCCGGGTGAAAGAACGTATAGCTGACGTGAAGCACCGACGCTCCAGGAAGCCTGCAGTCTGTGCACATGTTCAAGATCGTCCCCACCATTACATCAGGTTTGATAAACCACAAGTCCTCGCAAAAGAACACCGATTCCTAACAAGGATGATATGTGAGGCTATTGAAATTAAAAAACATCCTAATTTCAATAGAGAAGATGGATGGGTGCTGTCATCTGCTTGGGATCCCATAATTAACAAAATTAAACCCAAACCCAAGCACACCACTGCAAGACTTCAAGTTACTGTAAGTTCGTTTTGCGTAAATCGGACCGAAAAATTAATATTAAAAAACTGAAGGTAGCCGGACTAACTATGATATTGGGACGTCGAACATCTCAGTTCCCCCCCCCCCTGAACTATGGGTTCTGTAAAGCACCCGAAACGTCGGGAATTAAAAATAAGTAAAATCAGTTAAATAAACGCGATAAAATCCGTAAATTTAGTTATATTCAATATTTAAATTACTAAAATTTTTCGTTACTGATTACTTTTAAAACTTATCACCAGAGTTGTCACAAAAATACAGTTAAAATAAACTAATATCACTGTACGTACATTAGTCAACAGCCTTATTTTTTTAACTGCATACACAGCTGAACAAAGTCTTCTTAACACAGCTTCTCATTACCAACGGAGGCTGTGTTCAAGTATTTCATTGCTCAACATAATAGATTTAAAATTGAAAACTACGTAGGACGTAGACTACAAAATGTCTAATGTAAGAATGCCTTTGACAGGAGCAACTCATCAGTATCAGAGTGAACGAGTAGCAGGTTTCCAGTTTATTTTTATCATTGCAATGGATTTTCCGGCGCATCTGTCGGATCTTTTGCTGCTTTTAACTTGCGTTTATTGTGTAGAATTTAATTTTTTTTTAAAACATTTTTCTTCCTTACGGTTTAAAGCTTTTACTTAAAAGAGGAAACTGTACAAAATAATATAAATAACGAAGTTATCCAGGTCTACCACAAGATGAATGGTAAGAAAAAAAAAACAAATTCCTGGTACCAGACCCCAATCCTGCAGTCATTGTTATTCGTCATTGCTATCCATCCGTTACAACCTGTTAAGGTTCACCGCTGAAAATATCCATAGATTGTATGGGTGAGGCGTGATATTCTTGTTACCATAGTTAGCAGCGGTAGTATTTAATGATTTTGAGCTGATATCAGGAAGATGATACTGCCCATGTCCTGCTTTAGTTTCCCTTTCTCACTTCTGACAACACTCATGGGACGACTAGGAAAAGTGAATATCGCTTCACTGTCACTACAAGATAAATGCATCATTAATCTGAATCAAAATAACCTTGTCAAAATATAAGGTTTGTTTTTCTTTTGTCAGCATGGTGAATTATTAAGGCTCTAGCAAAGGGAATTGAAAAACTAGGTAAACATCCACCTATCATCAGATCATAGCATCCACTTATCATCAGGCGGACTGTGTGACAGTTTGTCGCCATTATTCTGTAAAAAGAACACTCATCCGTTGCTGAACATGACGTCAAGTGACGACCATGACTTCGATTGTGACTGGACCTTGGAGAATACAATGCTTACAATCAACTGATTGGTTTTGTTACAAAGACTATATTAAATGTTTGTTTACTCTCTGTTTTTGAAGAATAGTACAAAATTAATTTTATGCAATACTAGCGCCCCGTCCCGGATTCGCCTGGATACGATTAATTTACTTGGAGTTATTCACATTGATGATAGTCAAAGATCATTATTATTTAATCAATTATTATTTTATATTACTAATTATTTATGTGTATCTTATATTTATTTATTTTATTCTTTATTGCACCAAAGATTTCGTACAAAAGTCGAGCTTAATGCTATATGGCATTCTCTACCAGCTAACCTTGGGTAGAACAGAGAGTGAGTTATGGGCATTAAAGTTGTCACGATCACATTCAATTCAAAATGTACATGCTACACATACATAATATATATATATATATATATATATATATATATATATATATATATATATATATATATATATATATATATATATATATATATATATATATATATCATTTTTTTTCTTACCATTCATCTTGTGGTAGACCTGGATAACTTCGTTATTTATATTATTTTGTACAGTTTCCTCTTTTAAGTAAAAGCTTTAAACCGTAAGGAAGAAAAATGTTTTAAAAAAATTAAATTCTACACAATAAACGCAAGTTAAAAGCAGCAAACGATCCGACAGATGCGCCGGAAAATCCATTGCAATGATAAAAATAAACTGGAAACTTGCTACTCGTTCACTCTGATACTGATGAGTTGCTCCTGTCAAAGGCATTCTTACATTAGACATTTTGTAGTCTACGTCCTACGTAGTTTTCAATTTTAAATCTATTATGTTGAGTAATGAAATACTTGAACACAGCCTCCGTTGGTAATGAGAAGCTGTGTTAAGAAGACTTTGTTCAGCTGTGTATGCAGTAAAAAAAATAAGGCTGTTGACTAATGTGCGTACAGTGATATTAGTTTATTTTAACTGTATTTTTGTGACAACTCTGGTGATAAGTTTTAAAAGTAATCAGTAACGAAAAATTTTAGTAATTTAAATATTGAATATAACTAAATTTACGGATTTTATCGCGTTTATTTAACTGATTTTACTTATTTTTAATTCCCGACGTTTCGGGTGCTTTACAGAACCCATAGTTCAGGGGGGGGGGGGAACTGAGATGTTTGACGTTCCAATGTCATAGTTAGTCCGGCTACCTTCAGTTTTTTAATATTAATTTTTCGGTCCGATTTACGCAAAACTAACTTAGAGTAACTTGAAGTCTTGCAGTGGTATGCTTGGGTTTGGGTTTAATTTTGTTAATTATAGGATCCCAAGCAGATGGCAGCACCCATCCATCTTCTCTATTGAAATTAGGATGTTTTTTAATTTCAATAGCCTCACATATCATCCTTGTTAGGAATCGGTGTTCTTTTGCGAGGACTTGTGGTTTATCGATCTTGAACATGTGCACAGGCTGCAGGCTTCCTGGAGCATCGGTGCTTCACGTCAGCTATACGTTCTTTCACCCGGGTTTTTATCGATCTTTCTTTTAACCTATATAAGAGAGACCACATTCACAATCTAACTTGTACACTCCTGCATCTTGCAGAGGGATATTGCACTTGACGGATGGTAAAAATTGTACTAATCTTCTTCGGCGGCTTTTAATGGAAACTCGCTTCAAAATGTAGCCAACCTTGTCTGTAACTCCTCTGACATATGGTAGTACAGCAGGTACGCGCTCGACTGTGGCCGGCTTCACTCGGTCACTGTGACGTAGGCGCGGGACCCGAAGCTTGTTGTCTCGCAATACTTGCTTGACGTGCTGAAGCTCGGCGGCCAGATGTTTTCTGTCACAGATCCCTCGTGCTCTCTGAAACAAAGATTTACCCACGGTAGCTAACTGTGAAGGACGATTGTGAGTTTCACCATTTAGATATCGGTTGGTATGGGTCTTTTTCCTATACACAGTGTGACCAATAGTGTTATTAGGATTTCGAATGACTGAAACATCTAGGAAAGCTAAAGAATTATTTGCCTCTAACTCCATTGTGAATTGTATTTTAGAGTTTATAGAGTTAAGGTGGTCTAAAAATGTAGTTACTTTGTCAAATAGTAAAATTATGAAAGTGTCGTTTACGTACCGCTTGTAGAACCTTGGATTTACTGGAGCAGTAAGAAGGGCTTTCTCCTTGAAGTCCTCCATGAATATGTCGGCGACTATGGGAGATACAGATGAGGCCATTGCATTTGTATCCGAATTGTACTCCGGTCTTATCACCTTCAGGTTAGATTTTCGGAAAATATAAAAAAAAATATATTCAGTTACTTTAATCTTAAATATTCGTAATAATTTTCAACTAAAAATCTCTATTTCATAATTTTTGTCCATACAAATACGAAAACGCACCGTGAAAACCTCCTCTTTCCCTTCGTAATGGAAAGAAGCTAAAAAGCCCAAAAAAACTGATCTTAAAACAAGGTATTCCGAGTATCGTCCTATTTAAATTCTTCCTTTTCCGTCCGAAGTCCTAGAATGTCTTGCCCGACAATAATTTTATTCATTTTGCACAAGAAATGACATCCTTAATTTACTTCAATCCGGATTTAGGCCGGGACACAGTACGACTACAGCATTATTAAAAATCGCTGACGACTTACGTTTCAGAATGGATAGCCGCCAAGTCACAGTGATGGTGGTGCTGGATTTGAGCAATGCCTCCAATGATGTAAATCATGATACACTAGTGGGTATACTGCGTTCTCTTAACATATCTTCTACTGCAATTACCTGGTTTTATGTAGTTACTTATACGGACGCCGCCAACGTGATCGGGTATAAGTCAGAATGTCTTCATGGCTTGATACCGTTTCTGATGTTCCACAAGATAGCATGTCATCTCGTCTCTTATTTGTACTCTTCATAAATTCCACTACCTCCAGGATATCTTCTCTCTACCACTTGTATGCTGATGATCCCAGATACATCTACAATCCACCATACCAAATATATACCAAAAATAAATTTTAACAATATGATAAACAAGGATCTAGCGTGTATTCTTGACTGAAGTCGATCTTATAGGTTAACTGTAAATCTGAAAAAATCCCAAGCTATAATTATTTGTATTTCTAAAATAACCTTCAAATTAAATAAAACTCAATAAAATCCTATAATATTTAATGGTGTTCAAATCTTTTATAAGAGCGCAGTGAAAAACTTGGGGATCTTGATAGATTCTGTCTTTTCTTGGTCTTCTCAAATCAATGCAGTGTCTCGTAAAATGTTTGCAGCTTATGGTTCACTCCAAGAATGAACTACTTCCTATCCACGTCAACCAAAATTATGCTTGCCTAATCTTTATTCCTCCTCATCCTTACTATACCATAACTTAACATACTTGAGCGATACCAAAATCCACGTATGCGATTCATATTTGGACTTCGTAAATATGACCATGTCTCAGAATACCGCGCTTCCAATCCGCCTTCGTCGGACAGTGAACAGTAAAATCCGTCGGTTAACGGCCCAACCAAATCTATGGCTTACTCAATTATTTCTCTCACATAAAGATTAAGTATGTCAAATATAAATAAAATTTCATAAACACTATTTCTAAACGAAATAAAAAATACTTCTGTTATAAAATAAGGATTAATTTCTATTGCATTTCCTTAGGAAATAAAATATAAATGAATAACGTGCAAGTAATAGGCTCTTACCTTTGAAAGATCAATCGCGTATGTAAATTTTGCAGTCAATAAACTTGACCATATATTTTACTTGGTAGACCCGCGCTATAGCTATGTTACGGTTATTGCACGAATGAATTGGCTCGACAGGGGCAGCAACACGCTCTCATGGGACACCAGCGTAAAGTGGCGACTCAATGCTACTGTGTTCGTACAGTAAGTGCAGAGATCCGAAGACCTTTTTTACTGGGAACGAGGCATTATACCTAAGTCTTTAGGAGTGATAACGCATCTGCATTTTGATTCTTAATCGAGGATACATGTACACAGACCTATTTACCACAGCATCTACTTACCGTGAAGCTGCTTGTCACCCTTTTTCTATAATTAAAATACTGCAGGCAAATGACACGTAAATATCCAATCAATGAAGAAGATCAACTAACGAACAAATAAATTGAAAAAATGTTTACAGTACCAACCCCGCACTCTTGTACTTCACCAAAGAGACTTATAAATCGAATACTGCCCATGTTGAGACTGTGCTCATGACTCATGCAGGTAAGTATAACCTGAACGTATTTTTAGTTAAATAATTCACTTTTCACTTAAGACATAAGGTTGTTTTGTAAATTGAAAAAGGATTTCAATCTGGATCTAACACGATTCTTGTTAGAATTGCACCAAGAAAACATCGTTTAGATTGAATATTACTTTAATTTTGTACCTATTTAAAACCGAAGGAAGCAAATATAAAAATATTTACAAAAACGATAGATAAAAGTATCTTAGATCAGGCTCATTATATACAAAAATCTTTCTTTCGTATTTGATAATCAGTTGTTATCATATTTTTTCTAGTTTTATAAAAAAATATGACAGCACTAGTAAGTTGGCATTACTGAGTAAGCACCACGCTCTCACAGTATACTTGCGTAAAATGGCAGCTAAAAGTTGTTGTGTTTCGTATGGTGAGTGTAAAAAACTAAGACCCTTTTTACTGGAAACGAGGCATTCCATCTTATTGCTCAAGGGTGACAATGCATGTGCATTTGGATTCTTAATCGAGCATAAATGCAAATTTCTATAGGCCACAACATATACTTGCCATCGGGTCGACTGTGTGCTCGAGACAACATCACACTACGTCATTTGTATCAGGTCCTTAGATTCCAAGTTTCGAAATAAAAACTACATAACTAATACTACAATTGTCGTGTTATCCACTTCCTTTGTTGCACTTTTTGTGTATTTTATGTTTGCTATTGGCAAATATTTTAATCAAATAATAACATAAATAAGAAAGTGCTGACTGGTGAACTATACATAATGAATGTTTAATGCAAATCCAACTGTCCTGCGAGATGGAAAACAAATTTCATTTTATAGAGATACTATTATTAAACTGGATGCTCAGGGAACAGGAAAGTTTTGCATTTAGAGAAAAGTAGGCGTTTAGTGCAGACAGATTCTTAAAAACTTTTGAGTTTTTCTTAATCCCATGGCTGCCGCTTTACAGTCTCGAAGGGGTTCGTCGCGCAAGTGGAATAAGAGTTACATTTTCCGAGGTGCTTTTCCTGAGAAGTAATAGAAATAGAAGCTGTCCTTTCTCAATGAGAGGGTGTCAAAGAGCGGCTGACAAGGATGGGGTGGCGAAAGTATGTGAAAGTGTTTTGGGGTCCTAGCGTGATACCAAAAGTGGAACATCAAAGAGTTTTGACAGTGTGAGTGCGACATGACCCATTTTTGCTCCCATAAGATAGATATGCAGGATAATAATAATAATAATAGCAATAGATCTATATGCAAAAAGATTATTCCTTAAACAAAATTCGATTCTTACATTCATATATAGTTTACGACAGATGTAAAATGTGAATGCCATCAGTGTTGAAAGTGTAAGATGTCTGGAGCTTTATTTGTAAAATTTGCTGTGCCCTAGCGTGATGATTTAGGCAAATTCTTCTCAAAACGAGAGGCTCATGTTCACTTAAGGACTAACAGCTGATAAAAAGAAAAAAAAATAGTTAAATAATTTATTATACAATGCAGTATTTATACGTGGTTGAGCCATACTGCAGCTGTATCTTAGAAGAACCATGAATAGACTAAAATAAAGAACAAGTGTGAAATAGCAGCATCTTCTTCCTCATCAACCTTTAAAATCTACTACCCCTTTCAGACCGGCGCCAAAACTAGACAGAATTCGTCCGGAAGAAAAGTCACACCTGCCATAAAATGAGCTACTAATTGCAAATCTGAGGTCGCTTTTCCATTTTCCGGCCGCCATCTTGGAAAATTGTAGCCCAAACAATTGTATGATCAGGGGCCTAAGGTAGCAAACCCATAATCATGAAATCGCACAATTGGATCAAAACGGGCCAAAGCTTACAATATGTTTGAAACAAAACAAAATTTTAATTGACAAATATATTGTTTATAAGCCAAAAATCAACATAATTTCAAATTTAAACATACACAATCAATAAGTATTCATAGAAAATTAGTTAACAATTACCTCTTATAAGCTTATAAGCACTAATCAGTCTCTAAAGTGTAGATTCAGTCTTAAAGTAATTATAAATGAGATCAATCAAATAAAACCTTAGTTATGGAAGCCATAAAAGCAATTTCTGTCCTTTGTGAGGCACAGATAAACATCTCATTTAGAACATCGACAACGTGTTCTACTGTTACACTTTATAACGCGGCAGACTTGAGGCTCTTTCAAGGTATCCGTGATTGGCCGGCGATTATAACCATCTCTTTGCTGGTCAACTAATGGTAAAAGCTTTGGACGATATCTTGAAGAGCTTGGCATTTCTGCAAACTCTGGTTCTAGATTATCTCCAGCAGCCCTTGGTGAACCTGCTAAAAGGTACACTTAGACGAAAATCCAGGAGATCTAGGATGTCCTTAGTCTTTATTTTGTTTGCCCTGCAATCTTGTCATCCTCCATCCAAGAGTTGACTATGGACACGTCAAACAAATGTAGGATAACCTTAACTGTCCATTTTCTTGATTTAATCTAAGTTCGATAGTTTTCAATCATCTGGTCACAGGTGTCCACTCCTCCCATAAAAGCGTTGTAATTTTTTACAACAGCTGGACAGGAAACCTTATATTGCCTTGATTTCTTTTCCCACCTAGGAACAATGGATACGGGTTCACTACCAAAAGCTGTCGAAGTCATCAACACACCTTTATTTTCCTTCCATTTTAGAATAGAGATCTTTTCATGAGCGCTCACAATCTCTTCGTATACACCTCGTTTCATAGCCACATCCTTTTTAAATTCATACTTTGAATTTTTTTTGTATTGAAACGGTTCATCATCAAGGTTCCTGTTCCATCCATATTTCTTTTCTGAAGCACCTGCATCAATGACAAAGATGAGAAGTATCTATCAAAGTAAAGAAAACTTCCTTCTGGTAGAGTGCTGGCTAATCGTAAAACGACAGCAAATCCCATCCCAAATTTTTCTGAATCAGGTAAATTGGTAGTGTTTCCTTGGTAAATTTCGAAATTTAATACTGTCCCTGTGGAAGTAGTAACGACGAAATTTTTCAACCTTCCGGGCGGGGTTTATTTTTTACAACCACTTTTACCCCCGCGCACCTTCCTCCAAATGGAATCGAATAATGGATATCTTCGCGGGGCAGCTGCAGACAACGAATACGTATGGAGTCAATAGCAGGTTGAACTCTCCGTAGTTTGTTCTTTGCTTGCTCCACTTCTTTGTTCACGGCATGAACGTTTAGAACATGCAGGTTTACCCTGAGGAGAAAAAATCTATCTCTCGACATAGCACTTGCTATGTAGTCGAACTTATAACGCTGGTTCCAAAACAATTTAATTCGTGGATGACAAAAGCACCCCATTAAACCGTGGATGCCAAAAAATTTTTTGATTTTCCCAGAAGTACAAACGGGCTTCAACTTATGTCCAGTTTCAGTCATATAATACTGATTAGTGGCTAGCGCAAACTGTTCCATTAATTCCAGCGTGAAGTAGCGTTCAAAGTATTGCGCTGGAGTTAATACTGCGTGTAGTTTAGGGTCTGAGACCCCTGGTATCGTTTAACCATGAAATTTCTTCTTTCTTCTGTCTGTTTATTTCTTCTGTCAAATTTCCGATGAAAGATCATCGCAAATTTGACAGTGGCACATCTTCATCGCTGCTACTTGAAGACTGAGACTCAGATGGGGAAAGAATACCAGTTTTTTGGCCTGGAAAAGGCATGTCCTGCTGTTCTTCATCATCACAACCCTCATCCTCGGAGCCATTTAGGAATCCCTCAATCTGATCGTCGTGTAAAAACCGTGCCATTATTGTAAAAATCTGCAAAATAAATAAAACACCTCTTAGAGTCTAGGGTCGATAAGAGATAGCCTTCGACCCCACTTCATACGATTGTATCAAAAAAGTTCGGTAACTCGTCACTGTAGCTTATTTACCAATTACAGTGTAAAAAAATCACAAAAGTCTGTGACAAAAACATTTAAGTGATGTTACGTGCAAAAAAACTTTATAAATAACTAAGAAATACTTATGTAATTCTACTTACATTCACCAAAGCTGGGACCGAAAAAAATCGCAGTACTAGGCAGGTCGATGCCTGCTGGCCAGCTGACCGACGCGCGAAATTCACACACAAGGTAAAAGTTCGGCTCACGCGCAATCGAGTGAGAGTGAGTTTTTGAAAAAAAATTGAATCTAGTAAACCACACAATTCAATTACTTCAGTTCTTCCACGACCATGAGGGCTAAAACGCACCTGAAACGTCGGGAATTAAAAATACGAGTATTTAAAATTAAACGCGATAAAATCCATCAAAATAGTTTAATTCAATGTGTAGTGTTCATGTGAATATAATAAATATTTATTTGATTCTTTTATTCATTTATAAAATTAAAACTCTTATTAACTTCAGTTTTCTAAAAGAGTGTCGCATTGCAGGCGATGCGGAAAGGTTGAGCGTTGTGCAAGCGGTGTGATATTGCCAATAAGTTATTCGGATTGAACGCGTTAATCCGTTGCTGGGCTTAAAAGCAATGTTTTAAATATATATTTGTATAACATTTACTGATGCAGATATTTTCACGTGGTAGAGCCACGGTGCAGTTATATTATGGTAATAGCACACGAAAAATACCACGCTTTAACAGAATACCAGCGTGAAATATAAGCTCAATGCTGCTGTGTTTGAATGTTGAAAGCCGGAGACCCTTTTTACTGGAAACGAGGCATTCTATCATAGTTCTCAGGCGTAATAATGCTTTCTTACATGGTTCTTACTGCGAAAAACAAAAACGTTTCTAAATTCGATGTCTTAATAATAAATAACCAAGAACTTAAAAAGTTTTAGAAGTCGCGTTTTAGATTCTAAATTAACATGGCGAGCTCATTTAGATTACCTGCAGTCAAAAATAACAACATTATCAGGAGCTTTGCGCAGATCTACAAGTTGTATACCTTATAAAGTTCGAAATATTATTTATAACTCACTAGCTAAGTCATTACTAGCATATTTAATAGAGATATGGGGAAGTGCATCTAAAACATAAAGGATCTTCAAATATCCCAGAACAAATTATTAAAAGTTTTATTTCAACTTGACTACCGCTTTCCTACTAAAGAGCTCTATAAAAAACTGATACATTATCCATAAGTCAATTATACAAATACAAAACGTGCAACTAGTCAGAAAAATTCTCTTAGATTCCATACACAACCAAATTAGTTTTAAAACGAAATCACGTAAACACTGTACATGAAACAAACATAAACTGCATTTACCAAACGCTAGGACTAAAATTTATGGTTCGAAAACTATTCAGTTTGAGGTAGCGCTACTGTACAATAGCCTACCGAATGAGATATTTCATGAAAATCGTTTTAAATACTTAAAGATAAATTAAAAAAGCACTGTCAAACATTAATTTAAAGACGGTGCTTTTTTAATCCTAATTTCGATATATTTATGTAATTTTATTCATATAAGTCACCGTAATTAAATGTATTATTTTTACCAATTATGTTATTTTTAAGTGAAATAATACTAGTTTTTACGGAATTTATCGCGTATATTTAACTTTTTAAATACCCGACGTTTCGAGAGCTTTACAGCACCCATGGTCACGGGAAGGACTGAGATGTTCAACGTCCAGATGTCATAGTTAACCGCGGTTACCATAGATTAAAATTTAACTTTTGTTCCGATCTACACATTATGAACTTATGGTATCATGAAGTCCTGCAGTTGTATGCTTGGGTTGGGATTTAATTTTATTTATTATAGGATCCCAAGCCGATGGTAGCACCCAGCCATCTTCTCTATTAAAATTAGGATGTTTTTTCATAGAGAAGAAGGTCAATCATCCTTGGAAGGAATCGGTGTTCTTTAGCGAGGATTTGTGGTCTATCAAATCTGATGTAGTGACGGGGGCGATCCTGTACGTGTTCACAGACTGTAGACTTCTCGGAGCGTCGATTTTTCACATCAGCTATATGTTCTTTAACGCGGGTTTTAATTGATCTTTTAGTTTGCCCTATTTATGAGAGACCACATTCACAATCAAGCTTGTCCACTCCCGCATCTTGCAGAGGGACGTTAAACTTGCAGAGGGACGTTACACTTGACTGATGGTAAAAATTGACCAATCTTCTTCAACGACTTGAAGTATGTTTTGATGGAAACGCGCTTCAAAATGTAGCCAATCTTGTCAGTGACTCCTATAACATATGGCAGAACAGCAGGTACACGCTCGACTGAGACCGGCTTCACTCGTTCTCCGTGACGTAGGCGCGGGACCCGAAGCTTGTTGTCATGCAAAACTTGCTTGACGTGTTGGAGCTCGGCAGCCAGGTGTTTACTGTCACAGATCCCTCGTGTTCTCTGAAACAAAGATTTACCCACGGTAGCTAAATGTGAAGGATGGTGGTAAAAATCACCGTTTAAATATCTATCTGTATGGGTCTTTTTTCTATACACAGTATGGCTCAAGGTGTTATCAGGATTCCGGATTATCAACACATCTAGAAAAGCTAAAGAATTGTTTGCCTCTAACTCCATTGTGAACTGAATTTTAGAATTTACTTATAGAGTAAAGATGGTCAAAAAATGCAGTTACTTTATCTAAAGGTAGAATTGTGAAAGTGTCGTCTACGTACCGCTTGTAGAAACTTGGATTTATGGGAGAACTAAGCAGGGCTTTCTCCTCAAAGTCTTCCATGAATATGTCGGCGACAATGGGAGATACAGGTGAGCCCATCGTTACACCATCTACTTGCTTGTAGAACTCCTCCTTCCACAATAGGTAGCCAGAAGTAAGGCAGTGTCTGAGTAATACTGCATATTCTACAGGCATGTTGTTTTCTTCGAGCCTTCTAGTTACAATTGAGATGCAGTCTTCAAAGGTAAGCATGTAAACAACGACTGCACATCAAAACTGACCATAGTTTCATTGTCTTCCAGACGTAGGTCTTTAATCTCGCTGACAAAATGGTAGGAATCCTTAATGTGTGCTCTTGTATGTCCCCTGAGCGGTGAGAGTATTTTCGCTAAGTGTTGAGCCAATCTGTAATTTGGTGAATCGATTTGGCTCACTATGGGACGTAATGGAGCATTGGGCTTGTGTATTTTTGGTAACCCATACAACTTTGGTGATTTGGCGCACGTAGGTATTATCCATTTTACGTCCAGATTTATTTTTCGGAGTATTTCTTCAGGCGGACTGTATGCTCGTTCATTATCCCTATTCGATTTGCAAATCTGTGACGCAGCGGTTTGGTATTGAGTCGCTGTGATGAAGGCCGCAGTTTTTAATTCTGCATGGAACAAGTATTGATATGACCAAAAATTATCGATCCCAATCTTGCTGTTTGCCCTTTCGCGATTTAGGTATACAAATTAGGGTAACGTATTTAAAAAGAAAACGTGTTTACTTTTTTAAAATAGAAGAATAATGTAATTTTACATGTAGAAGTAAGGGAGTTAATCGAGTAGACAGTGCACGTGAATAAATGTTGATATTTGATTACAAATTTAAATACAGATATGTTGAATGCGAGTAAACGAGAAATGCTATGGCATTCTCGACTACACCCTACCAAGGAAAATAAGAGAAAGCTTAAACTTTATAGTAAACGATTAAGAAAAATCATTAATTTGACACAAAAATCGCGCAATAGTTATTATATCAACAATGCGGAGAATAAAACAAAAGCCACATGGAAAGTGATAAATAAGAATAAATACAACTTGCCCAAAGATAATATTACAAAAATTAATTTTAATAATAAATATATATATGATCCCGAAAAAATTGCTGAGGAATTTAATAATTATTTTATCAATGAAGTTCAGCCCATAAACCAGTTTAGTAATAGTCACCAAAGTAACACATCCATAAGTAGTAGACTAAACTCAATGTTTATGCCTGCATGTATTCCTCACGATTTATATAAAATAATTAATAAATTAAAAAATACTAACAGTGCTGGTAATGATGATATAATTACAAAAGTAGTGAAGTTAGTGGCCGTTGAAATTTCCCCAGTTCTAAGTTACGTAGTGAATTTATGTATTGAAAATGGTACTTTTCCTAGTGCTTTAAAAATATCCGTTATAAATCCTTTATATAAAAAGGAGGACAGACATGACCCTAAAAACTACAGGCCTGTCGCTTTGCTTCCAACATTCTCCAAAATAATAGAAAAAGTAATATATAACAACTTATATTATTATTTTGAAGTTAATAACATCTTAGCAAACGAACAATATGGTTTTAGAAAATGTAAAAACATAAATATGGCCATGTATGGATTTATTGAAAAAGTGATCACCGGTATGGATAATCGTTCACCAACAACCGCCTTGTTCATGGACATGACCAAGGCGTTTGATTATGTTGATTTAAATATCTTAGCGCTTAAACTGGAAAAATATGGAATCAGAGGTAATGTGTTAAATCTTATTATTTCATACCTGAATGATAGGAAACAAATTACTAAAATAAAAAAGATCTGTCCTTGTACTAATATTGAAATAACATACCTTTCGCAACCAAAGCAAACAACCTACGGTGTGCCGCAAGGAAGCGTACTCGGCCCATTACTATTCCTAATATATATTAATGATTTGCCCCAGGTGACTCAGCACCCAATGACCTTATTTGCTGATGACAGCACAGTTTTATTCACGGGACGAGACAAGGTCTCAATTGAAATGGACATAACTCAGAATTTATATAGGATAATAGAGTGGCTGAATGACAATAATCTTAAAATTAATTTGGATAAAACGCATATTATGTCATTCAAACAAAGAAAAAACACACCAAAAATTAATATTAACTATAAAACTAAAATCATAAATGAAAAAGAACACACAAAATTTCTGGGAATTTGGCTGGACGAAAAAATGGCATGGAGTAAACATATTGAACACATAATAAAAAAGATAAATCAATTCCACTATGCACTACATAACCTTATAAAAATTACAAATCGTGAAACAGTCATAACCGCCTACCATGCATACGTCTCTTCAACATTGAGATATGGTATAATATTTTGGGGAAATTCTCCAAAACGCGAACTAGTATTTAAAGCGCAAAAGAAACGTTTACGAGCAGTATGTCAGTTGCAGGTTACCGATAGTTGCAAACCGCATTTTATTGACCTTAACATTCTGACCCTACCATCTTTATATATATTTGAAGTAGCTATGTTTGTAAGGAAACATTTTAGCATATTTGAATACGCTAATAATAAACGACATAGGAACAAACTACGCACAAAACCTCATAAAACAGCCCTGTATTCAAAAAGTTTCCTGGGTATGGCTCCTAAAATTTTTAATAAACTCCCAAGATACATCAAAGAAACCGATAATATAGACAAATTTAAGAAATTGCTTTCGAGTTTTTTATTATATAAAGCATACTACTCTATCAACGAATACTTTGAAGATAAAATGAATGGTTATTAGTACCTGCAATAATTAATGGACGATTTATTTATAACATGTTAATATTTATGTAATTGATAATTAAGGTGATGGTGATAAACAAATATTTGTATGCCTTAGTAGGCGAAACATAGTGTTACGTATTATACCTTTTCCACCAAGTTTGTAACTTTTTACCTATGTTTGACAAATAAATTATTTGATTTGATTTGATTTGAAAAATATAGACTGCAAAGTTACCAGGAAAACCTCTGGTTCTCCTCATTACGTATTTATTTATTTGTTCTTTAATGTACACCAAAAAACGAGTAGTTATTATTCATATTATTTTAAATTTTGATTTTTTATATATTGTTTTAATAGTAAATTACAGTATATGTACTTTAAATTTACTATTAAAATCGTCTTATTACTCTAAAAGTTAAACTCTTTCATAAATTGATGATACAAACAATGGGTAAAATACATATCGTACGAAATAAAGATGTGAATACATATGAATATAGATATGTCCAAATCATAGTTACCATTATGAGAAACTATTTCAACGAAGCTAGAACAATTTAAACGAAACTAGGTATTAAGTACGAAAATTTTTAGTAATTTAGCTAATAAATTTCTAGTTAATACGTTCTCATTCCCCATAAACATTGCTATTTCACGCTGATATTCTGTGTCTGGTATTCTTTCGTGTTCAAGATGACCTGCTCATGCCACAGCATGGCTAACAGAAATAATGCCCATGTCAATTCGTTTGTGGAGTATGGTGATTACGACGAAACCCTCCTAATTTTAAGAGATATCTAAAAGATTGCCTTGGGATTTGAACATAGGTTTTACGCTTGGCAGGCATTTGTTTATTTACTATTTAAAGTTATGAAGACGCTGCCACCCGTCTCCTATTTATTTCCTTCCGTCGCCTCTTACGTCACCCATGAGACGAAATGGGGGGGATTGATATTCTTACACTGCCACGACACGGTTTGTTGAATGATTTGCTCATAATGAAGACAAATTTGCCGCGTAATAGTAACCTTTAAGTATACCCGTGAAAATTAATATGAGGGAGGAACTCTGAGGATGCCCACATAGATAATGAACTAGATGAAGAAATCAAAATAGCAAAATGAATGTTCAAGGACCAAAAAAATTATGCTCCAAAATTAACAACATTAATTTCACGTCTGCTCTTGTCGACAATGAGATCCATAAAGCTCTTCAATTAATCTGCGCCGCGCGTCTCCAATACAATACTTAAAACAATATAGGAAGCGCCATAAAGAAAAATACCAAACACAATGGTGCCGTGCCGCGAGCTCGTCTTAAAGAATTCATTACAAAGATCACCCATTTTGGTGGCTCGCTGAAGCGAAAGAAGGAAGTAATTAACATTTCCTACATTTATATTTGTAAAGTTGTGCAGTTGTAAAGATGATATAATAATAATAATAATAATAATAATAATAATAAGAAAGGAAAGGAGGTACAAAAGTGACCCACCTTTTCTATATGGATGACCTCA
Source organism: Parnassius smintheus behrii (assembly GCA_036936625.1). Lineage (NCBI taxonomy): Eukaryota > Metazoa > Arthropoda > Insecta > Lepidoptera > Papilionidae > Parnassius > Parnassius smintheus. The sequence continues at coordinate 431,638 of JAUPFT010000009.1, read as the reverse complement.
AATTATTCGCCTCCAATCGCTCCCATCTTATGGAATTGCTAAACATCACGTGTGAATTTAGCAATTCTATTAGAATGGAGCTGGGGACGGATAAGTGTGCGGTCCTCCATGTTGAAAGGGGGAGGGTTGCTAACTCTGAGGGCATAGACTTATCTATGCCCGTCAACTTAAGGACCCTTTCCGAGGCTGAAACATACCGATACCTGGGTATGTCACAGAACATCGGTATCGATGAGGCTGGTATGAAACAGTCAGTTTGCGACGTGTTTTATGCACGCTTGACCAAAGTGCTTAACAGCCTTTTGTCCGGTGTGAATAAGACACATGCATATAACGGTTGGGTCATGCCTGTCCTCATGTATACCTTTGGCATACTCAGGTGGAGTCAGACTGAACTTAACGCCCTGGATAGAAAAGTCCGCACTACAATAACGTCCCATAGGATGCATCATCCGAGATCATCGGTAATGAGGCTGTACTTGCCGCGAAAGCATGGTGGGCGTGGCTTCCTGAGCGCGCTCACCATGCATAATCGCGAAGTGTGCAGTCTCCGTCAATACTTCTTGGCGAGATCGGATGAGCCATTCTATAATGACGTCATTTCTAGTGATAAAGGACTTACCCCTCTATCCTTAGCCAAGGAGCAATGGGAAGACACGGCAGTACAGAGCATTTCCGACCGGGAGACCGTATGGAAGGAGAAGGAGCTCCACGGGAGGTACTACAGGGCTCTACATGAGTCTCACGTAGATACAGCCGCCTCCCTCAACTGGCTACGTTTCGGTGACCTCTTCGGGGAAACCGAGGGTTTTGTCTGTGCAATACAGGATCAGGTTATTAAGACCAACAACTATCGGAGATACATCCTAAAGGATGGCACTGTCGACGTCTGTCGAGCTTGTCGCCATCCCGGTGAGTCACTTAGGCATGTCATCTCCGGTTGTTCGGCGCTTTCTAACTCTGAGTACTTGCACAGGCACAACCTAGTAGCCAGAATTCTACACCAGGAGCTCGCTCTGAAATACGGTCTCATGGACCGAAAATTGCCGTATTACAAGTACTTGCCGGAAGCCGTGCTCGAAAATGATCGCGCCAGGCTCTATTGGGACCGGGCCATCATCACAGACAGGACTATTCTTGCGAATAAGCCTGATGTTGTGTTGATGGACCGGGCACAGTCAAGGATATTTTTGGTCGACATTACCATTCCGTATGACGAGAACCTCGTGAAAGCCGAAACGGATAAACGAACAAAATATCTGGACCTGGCTCACGAGGTGACCGACATGTGGGGTGGTATGCCGACCGAAATTATTCCTGTAGTCGTCTCTGCGAATGGGCTAATCCCAGTCAGCCTCTCGGGTCATCTGAGGCGACTGGGACTCCGTGACGGACCGCTCCGGGCTCAAATGCAGAAGGCGGTGCTTCTCGATACCACCCGCATTGTCCGCCGGTTTCTTTCCCTTTCCCCCTAACCCTCGGCCGTTTGGTCTCCCCTGCCGAGGGCTCCCATCTGGTTGGATCTTATTTATTTATGTAGTTTTTGTATTTATTTTATTTTATTGATATTTATGTATATTTATCTTTTCATTTTAATTTATATTTATATATTTATAGCACCCAACCAGGTGAGAAAATTATAAAAAAAAATAATAATAATAATAATAGGTTCTGCCTTGCAATAAATCCCTTATCACAATTGTTAAACTCAAAAAAACATAAGGTACTGTTTACAATACCATAGAACACAAGATCATCTACATACTAACAAGGAAGAAAAAAAACTTAGTCATCTTTTGTATATGGACGATCTAAAACTATATGCTACTACTCAAGATGAATTGGATCAATTAGTTATATTAATGGAAAAATTTTCACGAGATATAGGAATGGAATTTGGTATTGATAAGTGCAACATTAATTCAATAAGAGCTGGACAGTATTATGAACACAACTATCAGTTGCAAACAGGACAGCAAATCTAATCTTTAGAGGAAATTGGAGTGTATAAGTATTTAGGATATAATCAGTCTAAACAAATGCATCACAAAGAAATTAAAAATACATTAACAGATCAGTTTCGATATAGACTTCGCTTAGTGTTAACATTTCAATTAAATTCTAAGAATATATTTAAAGCTATTAACACATTTGCAATTCCCATACTAACTTATTCCTTTGGCATAATACACTGGTCCAAAACTGAACTAAAAAAGCTACAACGCGAAATAAATACATCTCTTACGAGGCACCGTAAACACCATCCAAGATCATGCATACAAAGACTAACATTGCCACGAAATGAAGGAGGAAGAGGGGTAATAGACATAGTTAACTTACATAACAGACAAATAACTACACTCAGAAATTACTTTTATGATAAAACAGCAAGATCATCACTACACAATGCCATAGTACAGAATGATCATAAATTGACACCGCTTAATATGCATGATAAAACATTGCAAAAAAAATGAGTTACTTACAGATAACAACACAAAAATTGACATATGGACCCAAAAGTTTCTACATGGAAGACATCGCTATGATTTGAACCAACCTACCGTAGACAAATTAGCGTCGAATGCATGGCTTCAACGTGGTGAGCTTTTCCCTGAGACTGAGGGTTTTATGTGCGCAATTCCAGGACCAAATCATAGAGACACGCAATTATCAAAAGCATATTATTAAAATAAAAAATTTACATACCGACACATGTAGACGATGTTGTAATGCGATGCGATAGTTCAGACGGACTATAAGTATCGACATGATCAAGTAGCCAATATCATTCACCAAAAACTTGCCTTTAAGTATAAATTAACTGACCAGCCAACTCAAGTATACTCTAAATATAAACCAGAAATAGTCCTTGAAAATACCACTCACAAAATGTATTTTGAGAGAGCTATACTTACTGACAAAACAATACACTTTAATAGACCGGATATAACATTAATAGATAAAGCGAATAAATGTGCTCTTATTATTGACATTGCTATACCTAATTCACATAACTTACAGACAACAATTAATGAAAAAAATTCCAAGTACACTGAATTAAAACATGAAATTATTAGACTGTGGAATTTGCATAACGCCATTATAGTCCCTATAGTCCTCTCTACAACTGGTGTAATACCAAAAGCGCTTCATCAATCATTAAAAACTTTAGATTTACCAAAACTAACATATATTCAATTACAAAAAGCAGTTTTACTTAATACTTGTAGAATAGTTAGAAAATGTATCTCTACAGAAAATTACCCATAACCAAACAAGTTCATAGTATCCACTTGGCTTTGTCCCGTGGTAATAACCATTAATCCAGTTTTGTCAAAAACAAACTGAGAAAACGTAGAAAATATAAAAAACATTAATAATAATAATAATTCGGCGTAGGGAAGTGACGGCCCCATCGCCCGCTGACGTAAAGGTTATGTGACAAAACCACTACGTCAGCGCGGTCAGTCAGCACCTATTTTAGGGCGAAAGGGGGAGAAGTTGGAGGTTTGGCTAGGATGCATCGTCTTTTTGCTGAGCTGGAGCCATCTTTAACCGTCTCAGAGCAAAACCTGGCAGACTGGGATCGGTACATCTTGCGCTCAAATATATTTGATGTCGCCGAACTCGAACGACTACGACGTGAGGCTGTTCCCTCATCGGATGAAAATGCTACGGCTGAGGATGCGGCGCCACAAATTGCAGAGCAGCCCGCAAATGTGAATGCCGCTGTGAATACCCCAGTTGTGGTTGATTCAAACGATGATAGAACAGTCGCCCAGGAACTGAAATTAGAGCATATGAGGAGTACATTGGAAGAGGCGATTGTGGAAACGCTCAGTACGCCTCTCGAAAATCGACCGCGACTTCCCCGCATAGCCCTAAGCAAGCGGAATCGGGCTGTCGTGAGGGCTCTGAACCCAATGCTGGTGAACTATTTGGAAGCCAGCCGGAACCTTTGCGAGACGGACTCAATTCTTTTTGGCGCCGCACTGGCAGTGTTTCGTATTATAGGTGCCAACCTTTCCACGGCTGGACGCGCTACTGGACAAAGCAGCGCTATCCCAGCCTGGAGAATAAGAATTGAAGAACGTATCGCAAAGGCTAGGACATTCATCGGCAGACTGATATGCTTCAGGTCAGGCAACAACAGGCCAAGGATTGTGCGCACCGTCAGGATGGCATTTGCTGGGACAAATGTTAGTTGTCCCAGCCGGATATAATGCAAAAACTGACGGAGCGCATAGACGACCAGAAATAGAGAATCGCTACTAGATGAAAGTGGATTTGGCAATATACCAAGAGGTCGACACGGTTCAACCAGAATTGTCTCTTCTAAATTGATCACAAGAGGCTCTATGAATCATTAGAGCGACCAATGGTACGTGAAACGGGTCCAGCACCAAATCAGGCCGACACTGTAGCATTCTGGCGCGGCCTGTGGTCAGAGCCCATAAACCACAGCGAGGGCCCTTGGACAGAAGTTGTGGCGAGTCAGTGTGCGAGTATAACGCCCATGGACCCCGTCATTATAACGCCGGATGACGTAGCTGAGGCGGTCCGTAGGGCCCCGAACTGGAAAAGTCCGGGACTCGACGGGCTGCATCACTACTGGCTGAAGGGGTTTGTGGTGTGTCACACTGTGCTCGCCCGACAGTTCCAAGAGGCTCTCAACCAGAAGTCGCTACCGAGCCTCTTCACTACTGGGATCACTCATTTGGTTCCTAAAGACCAGATTACCACAGACCCGAGCAAATACCGCCCCATCACGTGTTTTGAGCGCGAAAATCACTCGTCACCTGGAATCAAATCAGGTGATGTGGCGCGCTCAAAATGGATGTCGGGGCGGCGGTCGTGGAACCAAGGAACCACTCCTCATTGACGCGGTCATTGGCAAAGTGGTGAAACGCAACCGTCGGAACTTTTCCGCCGCCTGGATAGACTACTGAAAGGCATTTGACTCGGTGCCCCATACATGGCTAAAGAGGATCCTCGAGCTGTAAAAGATTGACTGTACAGTTCGAGACTTCCTCGAGCGGTGTATGGGGCAGTGGAGTACGATCCTGTGTCATCTAGGTGAGCGGATGACGGCTGCGGAAAGCCGCATAAGGATAAGAAGGGCGACTGTCTGAGTCCAATCTGGTTCTGCCACCCTTTGAACCCTCTCAGTACTTTACTGGAGGGTTCCGGGAGGGGATTTCAGCTTCGGAAAGGAGGTACAAAAGTGATCCACCTCCTCTATATGGATGACCTCAAATTATTCTCCTCCAGTCGCTCCCATCTTATGGAATTGCTAAACATCACTTGTGAATTTAGCAATTCTATTGGAATGGAGCTGGGGACGGATAGGTGTGCGGTCCTCCATGTTGAGAGGGGTAGGGTTGCTAACTCTGAGGGCATAAACTTATCTATGCCCGTCAACTTAAGGACCCTTTCCGAGGCTGAAACATACCGATACCTGGGTATGTCACAGAACATCGGTATCGATGAGACAGGTATGAAACAGTCAGTTTGCGACACGTTTTATGCACGTTTGACCAAAGTGCTTAACAGCCTTTTGTCCGGTGTGAATAAGGACGCATATAGCGGCTGGGTCATGCCTGTCCTCATGTATACCTTTGGCATACTCAGGTGGACTCAGACCGAACTTAACGCCCTGGATAGAAAAGTCCGCACTGCCATGATGTCCCATAGGATGCATCATCCGAGATCGTCGGTAATGAGGCTGTACTTGCCGCGAAAGCATGGTGGACGTTGTTTTCTAAGCGCGCTCACCATGCATAATCGCGAAGTGTGCAGCCTCCGTATTACTTCCTGGCGAGATCGGATGATCCATTCTATAATGACGTCATTTCTAGTGATAAAGGCCCCTAGTCTAGTGATAAAAACCCCTCTATCCTTAGCCAACGAGCAATGGCAGGACCCGGCAGTACTAAGCATTTCCGACCGGGAGACCGTATGGAAGGAGAAGGAGCTCTACGGGAGGTACTACAGGGTTCTACATGAGCCCTTCTTAGATACATTCGCCTCCCTCAACTGGCTACGTTTCGGTGACCTCTTCGGGGAAACCGAGGGTTTTGTCTGTGCAATACAGGATCAGGTTATTAAGACCAACAACTATCGGAGATACATCCTAAAGGATGGCACTGTCGACGTCTGTCGAGCTTGTCGCCATCCCGGTGAGTCACTTAGGCATGTTATCTCCGGTTGTTCGGCGCTTTCTAACTCTGACTACTTGCACAGGCACAACCTAGTAGCCAGAATTCTTCACCAGGAGCTCGCTCTGAAAAACGGTCTCGTGGATCGGAAATTGCCGTATTATAAGTACTTGCCGGAAGCCGTGCTCGAAAGTGATCGCGCCAGGCTCTTTTGGGACCGGGCTATCATCACAGACAGGACTATTCTTGCAAATAAGCCTGATATTGTGCTGATGGACCGGGCACAGTCAAGGATATTTCTGGTCGACATTACCATTCCGTATGACGAGAACCTCGTGAAAGCCGAAACAGACAAGCAAACAAAATATCTGGACCTGGCTCACGAGGTGACCGACATGTGGGGTGGTCTGCCGACCGAAATTATTCCTGTAGTCGTCGCTGCAAACGGGCTAATCCCAGTCAGCCTCTCGGGTCATCTGAGGCGACTGGGACAACGTGGCGGATCGCTCCGGGCTCAAATGCAGAAGGCGGTGCTCCTCGATACCGCCCGCATGGTCCGCCGGTTTCTTTCCCTTTCCCCCTAACCCTCGGCCGTTTTGTCTCCCCTGCCGAGGGCCTCCATCTTGTTGGGCTTTTATTTATTTATGTATTTTTATATTTATTTTATGTTATTGATATTTATGTATATTTATCTTTTCATTTTTTATATATTTATACAACCCAACCAGATGAGAAAACTATATAGATACCCCACAATAATAATAATAATAATTTATTTTGTTTTGATAAAATGTACAAATTATTCCAATAAGTCTTAACTTAAAAATATTCTACAATAACAGGCACCTGAACTAGGATAAACCTGTATCTCAGGTGCATGTGCTAAAAGATACATTAACAAATATTTTCTGTTTCTTATATAAAATGAATAACGTACTAACTAATAAGGGTTATTTGGGTAAAATACATTATCATTCATTTACTTATGATATTAATTAACTTAAAACAATCAGCAACTTCTCTGTATCATCGTATGACAAATTTTGTAACCATTTTCGAATTACCTTCTTACAGTCTGCCATTTTTAATGGATATATATACAAAATTGCATTGACTTGATTATACAAAAAAGGGCCGAGAAATGTAAAAAATCTATGCATGAAATAATACCTTATTCTAATGTTAGTTTCTATTACTTTATCTTTGCGCCTTTTATCAGTGACCTCTCTTCTATAAGGCAATCTTAAGTGCTGTTTTAGTAACGTGCTCATAACAAATAACTGGCGCACTGAGAGGACATTATAGGATTTGTATAAGAGATGGGATGGAAATAGAATAGAGCGGAATGTTGCAACTTTTAATACAGCTCTTTGAGCGCGTTCCAGTGGTAGTAGTGTAGTTTAACTGCTCCACCCCAAGAGGTTATACAATAGGTGAGTATTGACTGACATAATGCGTAATATACTTGTTTTACTACCTTATTATCAGCAAAAGAACGAATTTTTTTTAAAACAAACATTAGTCTACGAACTCTATTGCATAGGTGGTTTATGTGGTTTTTAAATGTAAACGTAGAATCTTTAATTATTCCAAGGTACTTAACAGTTTTTGTATTAGAAATAACTGGGCAGTAACATTTAGACTCTGTGACTGAGTAACATTGATGTGCATAAAGTTCTGGAATGGTTATATGCTGGGTTGAGCCGCGCATAGAAAAATGAATATATTTGGTTTTGTCCATATTCAGTGTTAATATGTTTTGTTGGAGCCATTTATTAACTCTATTAAAACCTTGCTGAGCATATGAATAAACCTTGTCAACTGTGTTTGCGGAAAAAAGTAGCACGGTATCATCTGCGTAAGATATTATTTTACCTGAGTTAAGTTCAAGATTGCAAAGGTCATTTATATAAATCAAAAATAGGGTTGGCCCTAATACACTTCCTTGAGGCACGCCGAAATGAGTATTTTTTGTTCAGAGCTAACAACCTTATCGATTTTTATGTATTGATATCGATTTTCTAAATAATTCTTAAAAAGTTGAAGCTGCTTACCTCAAATACCTCTGCTCTCTAACTTATTTAATAGGATAGGAATAGAAACCGTATCAAATGCTTTTGCAAGGTCAAGGAAAATGCCAATTGATTGGTTGCCTTTATCTAATTCTTGAGAGACGTAATCGGTCATTTCCTGCACAGCATCAGCAGTGGACATTTTAGGCCTGAAACCATATTGCATATTCGATAATATGGATTTACTTTGTAAATAATTCATTAATCTGTGTTTAATTAATTTTTCTAATATTTTAGACGTGGATGAGAGTATCGAGATAGGCCGATAATTGGAAACGTTTTTTTGTCCCCTAATTTGAATACTGGAACTACAATTGCTTTTTTTAAACAATCTGGGAAAATTCCTTCAGAGAGACAAATTCTGAAAATATGGGTTAATGATGGTACTAGAATTTGTCTATATTTTTTTAATATACTAGTGGGTAATCCGTCCCATCCAACCGCGCTTGTTTCTTTCAGTCCCATTATAATCCTTTCCACCTCACTAGGGTCCGTATCTAATAATGTGAACGAGCTTAATTGGCAGTTTTTTTGAGTTAATAAAGTGGCCCTGTATTCATGATTATTGTTAGAGTTGTTTGTTATTTGCTCAGCCAGATTTTTACCAACGTTCACAAAGTAATTATTTACTGTATTTGCTGATATAAGCGGCGAGTCATTATTTTGTAATAATTCTGACGAAGATTCATGCTGTTTGGAAATAAATGCAATATCTTTTACATATCGCCAAATCTTTTTATTATCTCTACCAGACTCTTCTAGTAAGTTTGTAAGATAATAGTACTTCAACTTTTTTAATAAATTGTTAGAAAAATTCCTGTATCTTTTATATGAATTTTGTAAAATGGAATTATATGAAGAGGACTTTGCCATCAGGTGTAGTTTGTCCCTGTGTTTCATGCACCTAATCAGGCCAGGTGTAATCCAAGGCTTTAAGTTATTATTTTTTTAGCTACTGTTCTATACGAAGTATTGCTAGCAATGGCATTTCGTATGTTATTTATTAAGTAGGGCAAAGAGATATTTACGTCATCGGTTTTATAAACCGGGCTAAAGTCAATGTTTTGAATTGCTTGTTCAAGATTTTTCGTATTAATTTTAATAATAGAGTACTTACAATTAGGCTTCGTTATTTTAAGGCTTAAGTTAAAAATGACGGCACTATGATCGGTTACTATAAGACTGGTGACAAGGGTTATTGATGGTAACCTAGTTTTTAGTAAAGTGTGGTCTAAACAAGAACCACTTAGATGTGTAAGAAGCAAATGTGCTGGAAGCAGGCCCTGGCATGCACATATATTAAGGTAGTCTTTTGCTCCGCCTTCACTGCCTTCTGGGTTAATATCAATATTCATATCACCCGTTAACACTATATTTTTGAACGGCGACAGTTTCCCAAGTGTAATGTCTAATGACGTGATAAAATTGTCTATTTGTTTAAAACCACAAGGTCTGTAAACAGCAAGAATAGCAGTTTCATGACCCACTTTCAGCAATAACCTGCTACAATCTAGCATATTAGGCTCCTCGACTGATATGTTCGTATTTTTTTTCGCAAAGACTACTACACCATCATTTTGGTTATATAAATTTTTACTACTAAAAGTATTGTAACCTGGCAGTAATGGGAGGTTGCTTTGGCTCTTAGATAGCCAACATTCTGTTAGTATGACGATATCGCAGTCAGTGTCCAATCTTCGAAGGAGGATATGGAAATTATCCATGTTTTTATTTATACTACGAATGTTCTGTGTTAAAATAGTAAGAGAGTTCGCAGGTTTGAAGAGATATTCTTTGCACATATCAATTTCACATGTTTTTGCCACTGATAAACTGACAGCATCGATTTCATTACTTAACTTATCCATATTATTCAACAGAAATAATAACAATATTTAAAATATATATATATATATATATATATATATATATATATATATATATATATATATATATATATATATATATATATATATATATATATATATATATATATATATATATATATATATATATATATAAACATAAACTTATTAGTACCTTATAAATTAGGGCAAAAAGAATTAAGGTAAAAGGTGGCGCTCTTAGGCGCTCTCATGACAATCTATGGAATTAATATACCTATTTTCAGCCATCTTCCTAGCCGGGCATTCGGGGTCACCTGTTTTATGGTCGCTCGGTTTTTTAAAACGCAGGCACGTTGCACACTTTGCTGGATCAGTTTTCTTAATGCAAGCATTTGACTGATGTCCTAATTCACCACAATGTCCACACGTGTCGATTGTTTCCCGGCAAGTTCTTGCAGCGTGTCCATACTGTTGGCATTTGAAGCACCTGGTCACAAGTGTGAAGTCTCGAACTGGGCACGGCTAAAAATTCGATGGGGTCTGCAGCATCCTGGGGTGGTGGTTGAGACGTGCTGGGCGGACTCCGAGATATAATGGTGCTCCGATTGAAAGGACTATTTTTGTATGTATTAGACATGTTTTATATCAAATGTTTTTCATTATAATTTGTTATTCGTGAAATCACAACTCAACAGAAATTTTTCAATGGTTTATCTAGGTCACAGTTTTATTGAAAATATTTAAACACTTGTATTGCTGATGGCCATATTTTCAGAGGCACTAGATAAGAGTACAGACGACATATCAATTAATGGCAAATTGTTAAGCAACATTAGGTACGCAGACGACACGATATTAATCGCCGATAGTCTTGTGGGTCTTCAAAGGTTAGTAGATTCAGTGGCTTCCGTTAGTGTTGAATACGGTATTAACATCAATGCCAATAAGACGAAGTACATGGTAATAAGCCGAACACCTGGGCTTATTACGTCTTTATCCCTAAATGGTCAGGGTCTTGAACGGGTCACCAAATTCAAATATCTAGGCACAATGGTTGACGAAACAGAAGATCATAGCCTCGAAATACGATGCAGAATAGAGCAGGAAAGCAACGCCTTTTCGAGAATGAAGAAAGTTCTTTGTGACCGGAACCTAAGTATCTCTCTTCGAACACGCATAGCGCGGTGCTATGTCTTTTCTGTACTTCTCTATGGTGTAGAAGCTTGGACGCTGACAGAAACCATGTCTAACAAACTGGAAGCGTTTGAGATGTGGGTGTACAGACGTATGCTAAGAATTTCTTGGAGAGACCGCGTACGAAACACCACCGTGCTACAAAGAATGGGGAAGGTCACAGAGATACTTACAACCATAAAGAGGAGGAAATTGGAATATTTTGGGCACGTGATGCGTAACACCAAAAAATATGAACTCCTTCAACTTATCATTCAGGAGAAAGTGGCAGGCAGAAGGAGGCCTGGCCGCAGAAGGATATCGTGGCTGAAGAACTTGCGCCAGTGGTTCGGGAAGAGCACAAGATCACTGTTTAGAGCAGCGGTCTCAAAAGTTGAAATCGCCCTAACGATTGCCAACCTTCGCAAGGAGACGGCACCTTAAGAAAGAAATTGCTGATAGGCACGACTGCTCGATTCGAGCTCCGTAAGCGAATCAATAATCATCGAGTATTATGATAATAACACTCCACACATGTAAAAAGTAAAGTTTCTATACAGTTATGATTGTACAGTAACATAATATTTATTAGTAATAAGTTAAAGTATGTGTAACAAATAAATAAATATAAATACATGTGTTTGTTCCGAAAATGAAGTAATAATATCCAGTAGCCCATATCGTCCCACGGTTGTCATAAGAGGGCACGTAGGGGGAAACAGGAAATGGACAACAATCTCTTTCTAGAACAACTAAAAAAATAAGGATCTGCTGATGGTAAACCGCACCCTCCGTAGATTGCCTAAGGTTCAATAGTTCTATGGAGGACGCGTGGGACTATTCATAGGCAGTAACGTTATTTGTAACGGTATCTGTGACGGCAACGGTAATGACCAAATACCGAAAAATTTTTTTTGGGAATGCAAGTTCCTAAAACTGTTTAAGGGTACTTAGAAAACTTTGTGAAGAAATATCCCTGTTTTTAAGAGGTTAGGATGAAAACGAACACACTGTCCACACATTGGTATTTGAATGCTGTGTCCCATAAACAACATATGTGGGCAATTTTGGTTTTCACATTTACATTCCAATTTCGTATAAATATATCTTAACTTTGTCTGTGGAATAAAATGAATTAAAATTTATTGTCTATATGTTTTAAAAACCTATTAAATACGACGCTTAATTGCATAATATGCACATTTAGATTTTAAGGGAAAACGAAAAATAAAGTTTTCCCTTAAATTAGTTTAGGAGTTTATAAACAAGAAGAAACGAAATACGAGTACCTAACGGACGGTGCATCATCTATGTTCTGTGATGTCGGTGCTGTAAGCCTATACAACTCTAACAGCTTCATCTCACTCAGGGCTTTTGGCCTTTCTTTTTGCTTATAAAATATTTAAATTAACCGGTGTTCTTGAAAGTGGTAAACCCCCATGGTGTCATTAGGCGAAACCAGACGATTTAAATATTATAGTGATTAAGACAACATTTTTACAACAAGTCTATAATCAATTCTTTTTCTTTCTTTTTTTTTAAATACGTTACCCCTACATTAAGATTTTTCTTGTATCGTAGGGGCAGTTTACAAACATAAATTGCACAAGGACAAACATCCAGACCTGGAACAACTATTTGTAGGCCATACAAAAACTTGTTCCGTGCGGGATTCAAACCCGCGACCCCCAGCGCAGCCACTCATTGCTAAGCCACTGCGCCACGGAGTCGTCAAAACTTTATCAATGACGATAAAGTTTTACATAGTGAAAGTAAAATGCCAATTTATATATAATATTTATTTTATGTAGGCATTATTAATTAAAAGTAGTATAAAAATCTAGTGAAAGTAAGATTGGCTACATTTTGTACGATCTTATGTCATGTCTCATTTAGTCTTACGAAATGTGATAACAGGAATTCACAGCTTTCGTTTTGTATTATTCATTATATTATTACATATAAATCGAAAATTAAAGTACTTTTTCAGTATTTTTATGAAAGGAAAATAAAATAAGTTACAGCATTCGTAAAGTACTGTATCATATTATATTTGCACCAAAAGAAAATCATGTGGGATTGTTGTAAATTCAGGTAAAATAGAGTATTATACACACATTATTCTTTTAATAAAAAATGCTTTAATCCATCAAATACGAGCATTTTGATCATTTATAAGGCTGTATGTTGAAAAATCCCTTTGCCTTTTCTGAACGGAAAAATATTGCAAGAAAAGGTTGGTCGCATTTCAATCGCAAGAGACGCTTGTATACGATAAATCACTGCTAATATAGCTGTTGAAGTGCAAAAACCGGTCCACTGGCTCCACCGCCATTGGTTCCGGAGCATGTCCGCGACCGCCGCGCCCAGCGGAGCGGGATTAACGAGCGGAGAGCCGGGCTCAAAACTCACCCGGGTATCGGGGTAATTTTAGGCCCGAATTTTAGGGTAGGATTTTAATTTTTTCGTGGACTATAAAAGTCGAAACTTTGTACGCATTATATACTATATGTGCTTATTTATTAATTTTCTTATGGCAGTCACGAAATTCAGCAGTTTAATGCTGCTGTTTAGTATAGTGAGTGTAGAGAACCGGAGATCTTTTTTACTGGAAACAAAACATTATATCTTAGTCCTGAGGGGTGATAACGTATCTGCACTTATATTCTTAATTAAACCATGGCACAACTTACTATCAATTGGACTTTGTGCTCGTTTGTCGTCCTTATTATATAAAAAGGCTTTTATAAATACACTATTATGTACAGGGATCCTCTCTTTTCCAAGTGGGATTTAAGGTCGTTCTTTATAAAGGTTAATAATTATAGTATGACAAAAGTTAAAAGGTAAAAGTAAAAGTAGAGCATTTTGACGTTCCTTAAGAAGGAACTGCAAGGTAATTGCGTGCCTAATTCACTGACGAATGTCACCGGCTTTTGCTAAAAGTCATCAATGATTCTATTATAAATAAACCAAAGTGATCCCGAAGTATATAATTTAAGACTTTTAATTTTGCTTTCAGTAACTTAAACAGAAATCTTACTCAAGTATAAATTTTCGTATTGTTCTTGAATATTTAATAACACTATTCAAAACATTTTCTCTTTATAATTCAGCTCTAAAAATCCATTGTTATTTGTCTATTGGTTTGTACTAAATATTATATATCTCTATACTCTTATAAATACAGAAACAAAAAATATTTTGTGCAATATAGATTATAGAGAACACTAATTGAAAGTCACTCTTATATTTTACTTAAACCGGTTTATAAAAACCTCTGTCCTGGAAAAAAGCAGCAAGAAAACTAGCGGGACTTCATTTGAAAAAAACAGCACAAAATCATACATGTTGCACAGTTAACAGCACAAAACTAATTACAATTAGTTTGGTAGCGATACGTTTTTTCATCCATGAATTCCTTTATATTATAATAACCGGATATAGTAACATACATTATTTCTCATTAATAGTACAAGTAATTGACCATCACTGGGGACTGCCAACAGAAATGAAGACAAAACTATGAACTAGCAGTGTTTTTTTTTTGGATTTTCCAATTCATTGTGGTATCAAAAATTTAAATTCAATAGTATGGAATTTCAAACCATTAACATTAGTCTGGTTTTCACATCTATCGGCTCTCCGAGCAACAATTATGTACTTTTTAAATGGTTTATTTTTTCAAAACATTTGTATAAACAATTGCCATAATAACTAATTTACAATTTACCGTGTCGTGGCAGTGTAAGAATATCCGCTACCGCATATCGTTCCATAGGTTTCATAAGAGGCCAAAGAGAATAATTGTAACAAGAGTTGGACAGTAGCATCATCCCGACAGCAACTTAAGACAATAACAAAACACTCTAGTACGAGTAGAACACTTTGTGTCTCGAGCTAGAGTTGTGAATACGTCAGAGAGGACATCTGTTTTCAATGCCTCGGCAGTTTTGACAGTATGGATATGTCCACCCTTTGGCTACGCGCAGGCAGCGATTTCCATCCCCGCGTCTACGGATTCGTTAATCCGTTACAGACTGATTCAACGACAACGTATAAATGGCTGCAGACTCTTTGATACAACAGTTTCCATTCGCAAAGATCGTGATCTCTGGCGGTTTTAACACCCACCACGATGAATAGCCCGGTTCACGTTTAACCGATCGTGTGTGGAGATCTGTTTATGACTTTTACTTGGCATATGGTCTGACATAATTTGTTACTTCGCCTACACGAATTTTAGATGTAGAGGATCATACACCTTCCCCGTTGGACCTTCTGCTGACCTCTCAACCCAAAGGATATAAGGTCTTCGTAGAAGCCCTACTGGGCTCTTCGAACCATCATCTTATCCGGAGTACAGTACCACTCACGCTCCCAAAGCAGTTACGCTCTGCAAGTTGCTACCGAGTTTGACACCATAGGTGGGCCGATTGGAACAGGACGTGGTCTGCATCTCGCCGGATGATCCCAACATTGTTGCCGATTCTGTCACTGAACTGGTATTTCAAGAAATGGAGTTTTTATTTTATTTTCTGTGGTGCCTACTGGAGGCAGAACTTAGCCATGGTTTGATGACACCTGTTAAATTACATAACACTATAAGCAGGTGCAATCAGCCTTAGGTTGGCGTCGACGTCTCTCTTAAAAATATGTGTAATTATGCCCCCAAGTCCTTCAAAGTATCATTGCCAAGACAAGGTCAGAGCACATCGGCTGAATTGTCAAGAAACTAGTTCGACTTCGTTCAGAAACACGGGTATCCTGGTCTCCCACCAAGCCTGTCCAAGGTGACTTGTGTAAATATTGTAGGATAGTTTAAGCAAATGTTGATGACTATTTTGGTATACATTTTACATCAAAATGATATAGAACTTCGAAGATAAAGGGGCTTGTATCGAAGCTTTCGAAGCTTTTTGGTCGTTAATTGAATTATATTGATTTATTTTCCTTACGTAAAAGGCACATAACAAATATGTATTTTATCATTATTAAAGTATAGGATATGTATGGGATAAAATATTATTTGAAGCTCGATATTCAATAAAATCTACAAATTAGAGCTCTCGTCAAAAATCATGTCTCTCGGAGTTTTGGTCTAAACATGCATTGGGAGAATGTTTATTACTAAATCGATAAGTTATCTTAAATATGTCTTGAGCTTATTGTGGTAGAGAAAATATACTATTTTTACCAAGTTATTGTTATTTCAAGCAGCGAACGGAAAACATACAATTTCAACGAGGAAACCTTGTAATTTCGCGTTTTTTTTTGTAATACTCCTCTTAAATTCGAATGCTTGAAAATATTTTTGTTAAGCTCTCGACATTTTATTTCATTTAAATACATAAAATGTTTTATATCCCGAAAGGGTGTAGAGCGTCAATTGGTTACACTTTGTACCGAATCAGTTCGGAACACATGTGTCGCATTGCGGGTGGCACGGCGGGGAGGGTAAGGGGGAGGGATTCGACGGCTCAAGTGCTGCCGGCGGTGTGTTGTTGTCGCTAAATCCTGACGATTGGCCGAATTAATCTGTGGCGTATGTTGGACGCGATTCGAAATAAATTGGAGAGTTCAACAACGCAATGACTAATTCAGTTATTACACGAACTTCCTCAATATATATATATATATATATATATACATATATATATATATATATATATATATATATAATAAGAGTAGCAGAAGTGGCATAAATTTCGAAGAACTGAAAACTGATAGAGAAGAAAGTTTATCGGGTAGCAGCCTCGGCGGCCAGTCATTACGAATACTAGCCTGCACAGAACAGGAGTATAGTGCCGTTCCCTCCCATAGTCTCATGAAACGGCAAACGGACATAACCCGAGAGAGATCAGGTGCAGGTCCAATGGCTTTACGTGATTTTTGAGATATTGGGGTGAAACACCGCCAACTTTCCGACTCCGAGAATTTCAGTAAATAAATAATTAACTCACTGAGCAGCTTCTTACTGGTATTGTTAGTAGAGACGATAATTAAAAAGATGATAATAAGTAAAATAATTTATTCAAAATAAAACGAAGTTATCGACAAACGAGCACACAGTTCCCCTTTTTTTTACATGGGGAAATGCCTACGCACACCCGCCTCGCGGGGGCAAGGACGGGTTATGTTGAACTCGCACCGACTAAAACCCCATGGTGTTCCACCTTTGTCGCTTATTGGCAGGGCCACGGAAATGCTTTCGCACACATCCGCAGCCCCACCAGCGCCTGCCGCCCCATGGCAGCACCTCCTCGGGAGCGAAATATTCCTCCCCGTTCTCCTTCACAGGTAAGGCGCACCAGAACACATGGTGCGCCTTCCTTCTCGGCCTCAAATTACATCTGCGCAACGGAGGCCCCCGCGTCCAATGTAAGAAGGCCATGGGGCCAGGAAAAACAAGCACTGAGAAGTACTAGCCTTCCCGACCCCAGTGGCGGATCTAGTCTATGGCTCCGCCGCCAACCAAGATTCGGCTGCGGTGGGTAGGAAGAGCGGCGCCTCGCAATACCGACAATCCTCTCCCCCCGCAGCCCCACCACCACCGCATCAACGGCGCGGCCCGGTTTGAGTCGCGGAGGATAGGGCGAGTGGCGCATCACCATACCAACACTCCTCTTCCTCCGCGACTCCACCTCGGCTGCAGCGGTGGGTGGGGAGGACACACCTTTCACCGCAGTCCACCAACACACATTCGAAGTGGGCTTCTCAAGCCCACTCGGAGTGGCCACCTCGGGCCAGCCCTCCACCTCGGACCAGCCATATGGGTTCCTCCTTGTTTCGCCGTGGGTGACCAAGCCACGGCTTCTAAGCCCCCCCGCCACGACAGGGCGGGAACCCGTTCGGGGGGGGGGGGGGGGGTACACAGTCCCCCTGATGGTAAGATGTTGCTGAGAGCTATGGATATTTATTTTTATAATTAAGAATTAAAAAATATATGCGTTGTTACCTTTGATCACTAAGATGGAGTGCTTCGTTAGAAAGAGTGTCCGGTTCTCTACACTCACCATACGATATACAGGATCATTAAGTTGCTATTTCGTTCATTATTTTTAAAACTATCTAAAAGCTTGATAAATCATATCATTGTACGCAATGCCTTACACGAAGATTTTCTCGCAACGCTTACCAATCTCGAAAGAATAATCGATCAACCGCTTGAACCAACTTTCACGTCCAATATGAACGTTGAGACTTTATCCTATAAAAGATGTTTATATACTGATTTTCTGTAGAATATCGCGACTGTTGTATACTGACTTGATAACAATTTTATAAAATGGTACTTAATGATTTACTATTTAACTAAGAATTATATTTATGCGAATATTGCACATTTAAATGAAACTAGTTTTTACGGATTTTATCACGTATATTAACTTATTTTACATTCCAGATAGGAACAAAAATTAGTAATTTTAATCTGAAGGTATCCGTGGTAAACTATGACATTGCGACGTCGAACTCCGCAACCCCCCCCCCCTCCCCGTGGCTATAGGTGCTGTTTTATGCTCGAAACATCGGAAAATAAAATAAGTTAATTTATATTGAACTTACATTATATTGTATGTTAGTATTAAATTCACGATAGATCTTCACTGCTGGCCATAATATGAATGAATATGATGCAGAGTAACTTTGTGCTTCACAAAGTTACTCTGCGAACAATGGAAATGGCAATGCTCGGAGTTTTTCTGCATGATAGACTTCGTTATAATGTATCCACTGTAGAACTAGAATATTAACGATGTTCTCGTGACAGGATTGTAGTGCCCGAAGGTATGCGCAAGCGTAAGTGAACTGTATTTCTTCACTCACATAGTCCAATGGGGCAGTTATCCGACTCGTCCGGACGACCAACGGTTTTACGTGATTTCAGGGGCACGAAGGTGCCAAACAGCTAATTTCCTGGTCTACGGACTGCTATTGAGTATTTTAATAGAAAATTCTGATAATTGATTTTGACCTGATCTGGATTTCGAACCCAGGATCTCAAGATCAGGAACCAAATTTACGACCACTAGACCAAAGAGGCTGTCAAAATCTAGAATAGCTGACATAACTCAACGGATCAGTAAGCTGAAGTGACACTGTAAGCTGTACTGACAACTGGTGGGTAAGAAATTTTTTCGAGTCAAGACTCATTTCGTCGATCTAAGTGTAGGGCGACCCTCACTAGGTGGGGTTGCCACTCCATCTATCACTGGTTAGAGACACAGAAAGGCGATGGATACAGATGGATATAGACATAAAAAGGCGGATATCCGCAGTAGAATCAGACTAACCAAAGTAATCCCATGGATTAGTAAGCTGAATTGGCAATAGGCCAGCCATATAACAGACAACCGATGGGTAAGAAGGGTTCTCGAGTTACAGCCTCGTACCAGCAGGTAAAGTGTAGGACGTCCCTCTTCTAGATGGAGTGCTGAACTGGTAAGATATGTAGGAAGTCAATGGACCGTGCTTTGTGGCATTCCTTGGGGAAGGTCTACATTCACAGTGGACTGCAATAATGACTATAAATGTTGGCATATTACCCCACCTATTATATTTTACGGATGTATCTACACTGTACAATTGCAATTTCAAACAACCATCAATTCGTTGAGACAAAAATAGTTCTGTGACACTTGGCAAGACTTCAACAAGCATTACTTTTTATGATATTGAAGTAGTAATGACAATTGTTTTAATCTACAACCCTTTTTACCCTAAGCGTGGAGTTTAACTAATTTTGTTCTTTATTTTTGTGGATATATTAAAACAAGTAGTACTTTTACAGTCACACATATACTAAGTGACTTTATCAAGGGTAAGATTAACATCACACGTTTTGTAGAAACATTAACAACAAGAGATGATCAACGTTTGCGTAAGTTATTTACGTGTTTTTTTATAAGAAGAGTAAATGGTCATGCGGATCACCTGATGGTAAATAACTACCGCCGCTTATGAACAACTGCAACACCTGAGGAATTTCAGATGCGTTGCCGGCTTTTTAAAAAGGACTAAGCTCGTTTCTTGAAGATCACTGAATCGTATCGTTTCGGTGAAATCGTCGTTACTTAAAAAACTCTTAGTAAATCGCAGTATGGTGGACAACCAAACATCAAATGGTGTGAAGAGTTTTTCGCGATTTGTATTGGTCAAAAACGATGGCCGGCATTAATCCGAACATTGGGCTGTCCTACACTACGCCTACTTGTATGAGTCAGCTACTGAAGCATCTTTTAAAGGTCCTCAGTCTTTGGCAGCCCCACTATTCTTGGCTAAAGTAAGGACTATAGAGCGATGAGCTTTTCTTAAATCTCTAACACTCAGTGAAAGTGAAAAGTAATAAAACACTCTTTTATATATAAGCTCGAGGGTTTTCACTCATTGCCATCAAAACGCAAGAAAATTATAACGTTATTTGATATATCATGCTTAATTATCTTCTTTTTTATATTATATTCTGTCAAAATAAATGGACCCACAAGCCCAAATTATTTAGCTTATTTCATGATACACAGTAAATTTAAATTGTCTCTATGGTGGCATTATAAGCCCAGTGTATATTACACGAGTGTTCCCAAATTCGTTCATTGGTCAACAGCATTACGCGAGCTCATTGCATGTCAAATAAACTATGCTAGAACTTTATCTTTTCCCGAGATGAAATTCTATAGTTTGATAAGAAACAACGTCGTTTAACTTAATGTGCGTTGTTAAACAACGTAAACATGACTTAGTTTTATAAACTATTATGAAACATTCTAACAAAAGCTTTCTATGTTTTGTTGAAGCGTTTTTTTTTAAATCTGAAGTAACAACTAACTTACAGTCAACTTAATGGTAAGTGGCTACCGCAATGCATGAACGGACAAAATGCTACAGAAGTTGGTAAAAGGAATATGAGTTTTAGTATTATACTGGATGACCTTTTTATCGTGTAACATGTGAACGGAGTAGAAGTCTATGACACTGATATTTAATAGGAAACAATAATTTCGAATTAAATAAATAAATTAATTAAAATCTATCGAAATTCATATCATATCCATCGTACTTTACGAACGGCAATAAAACAATAAATTTAGTAGGCATCTTTGACCTTGTACTTAGAGTCGCAGACTAGGGTGGATTTTTATAGAGCAAATTAGTATTAAATTTGTTTTACCTTAAATATATAGATAAGTAAAGTAACTGCTAAAAAAAGTTAAAGCTGGGCACAGGCCTCCGCTCATTTTTGAGAGGGTTTTAGGACAAGAAATTGTCCGCCGTGCTGCCCCAATGCGTGTGGGCGAACTTCACATGTCTTCGAAATATTTTTTTTTCTTATATCTCTGACATGCAGGTTTACACACGATGTCTTCCTTCACTGCCGAGCACGTGGTAAATCAGCATTTAAAATTGCAATTAATTTCATTGGTGCCGGCGGGGATCAAACTCGGTTTGCTCGCGTACTGTGAAATTTACAGCGAGCGCTAGCCATCTGAGCTACCACGGTTCATGTATAAAAGGCTGTTTTAATTTTTTATTGTTCTTTAAGCCCATAAAACTATATCTGGATATGGGCCCCTTCGTCGGAACAAGGACATGCTTTGATCGTCAGATTTGCAGGTGAATGTACAATCGCTGTTTATATTATTAGAAAACAAAAAGGCTTTTAGTGCTCACAAGATGAAAAATTATTATGGATTGGATGATATGGGATGATATTTTTTTATAAATCATCAGAATACGAGTGGATAAGGAATACAGTTTTTCTTCACAATCTTCGATCGTTTAAATCATCCCTCTTGAAATATCGAAGCTATTATTCACGGTGCTCGCATGTTGTAAATTACAGTATCAAGTTATTTGACAACCACTTTATTTTGTGGTGTTTCTGTTTATAGTTTAAGGACGATTAACGTACGATTCATTAGTTATTTAAGAACATTATTAATGTTTTACTCAGCACTGTTTTGCGAGATTAATATACTTTTAAGAAGATTTATGTGCAGTGTTCACACTCCTTATAACATAGTAGAGCCACACTGCAGTCACATTATGGTTTAAGCATTGGTCCGATATATTAGCGTAAAATAACTTCTTATGACAACGAAACGGCCTGAAACGAGGTATTCAATATTATTTCATCAAGGGAGACAAACCCACTGCGTTTTTATTCTTAATAGAGGGTAGGTTATGATGTCTATGGGCCACAGCATCCATTTGCGTAAAAAAGACGAATTAATTTGTTGAGCCGTTTATTTTTATTAAAACTATTTTTTTATATATTGTTTGGACCAAGGAAAACCACAAACCCAAGGTGAAGAATAAAAAATGTTCCCTCTTCATTTCTTCCAGACAACCTTTTTGCGCAAAACAACTGTTGTATTGGTATATGAAATGGCAAATAGGAAGGGTGTACATAAAGTTGACAATTAAGTAAAAAAAACAATAAAATAAAATAAAAATACATGATCATAACAGTTTAAGATAGGTATGAAAGATTCAATAAAGGCAGAAAATATAAGAAATAAGCTTTGAGTAAGCTTTTGAAGGAAAAACGAAATTATACAAATTAGAGGAGAAATACAGCTGTCACCGAAATTTATTTATAGAAAAAGGGGTATGAATGTGCTGGAGCATAAAGCGGAAGATTGATAGTGGAACGTAGATGAGGGTTCCATTCCATTTTAGTCCTAAACCTGTTGGTTGTTAACGCGACTCTTGGTGAAAATCAGTTATTGAGATTTTCTGTCAAGAAATTCTCAGTAGCACCTGGAATCAAGAAGCTAACGGTGTTTCGCCCGGGAAAGCACGTAGAGCTGTAGGTTCAGCGCCTAATCTCTCTTCAATCG
The DNA here is from genome assembly GCA_036936625.1 of Parnassius smintheus behrii. Classification (NCBI taxonomy): domain Eukaryota; kingdom Metazoa; phylum Arthropoda; class Insecta; order Lepidoptera; family Papilionidae; genus Parnassius; species Parnassius smintheus. The sequence goes on along the minus strand of JAUPFT010000009.1, from coordinate 408,545 downwards.
TGTCGGGTTGCCGTCCCATCGGACTACTACTCGGTAACTATAGTTCCGTCCAACCTTGTCGCCCTAATCTTCATTAAACCGAAACGACAAAATTCGGTCTGGAGGACATTATTACAAGTTTACAAGCTGAAAGATTAGATAATGAACCCACATTATATAAACTTTCTTTACAAGTTCACATGATAATCGTAATTGAGTACATTATTAGTCAACGATTAAACAAGGCATATATCTAACTTTGTTTTATAAACATTAATCAATTAATACTACTACTGTTTTATTAAAACTGAGTCGCGTATACATAAACAACGCAACCAGCACAGAATCAAATTACCATCATAAACTATTCGCTATCAAAAGCCTGATATCAGCGGTCATATAAATTCCATTGAAAACTAGTAAACACTTCTTGCCGGGACGTAAAACGTTACTCTATCAATTAAATAATATATTTACTTGGAGATATGAGTTTGGGAACAATAATTGATGGCGTGTATTTTTTTTTTATAGAATAAGAATGACAAACGAGCACACAGGTCCCCCGATGGTAAGCCGATATGACCTATAGACGTTTTCATCTATTATGATTGATTAAGAACCAAAATGCACATGTGTTTTTACCTTTTTTAAGATAAAAAATGCCTTGTTTTCAGAAAAAAGGGTCTCCGGTTCTCTACCCTCATCATTCGAAACACAGCAGCATTAAGCTGCTTTTATACACTGTGAGAACGTGGTTCTTCCCCGGTTTTTTTTTTATAGAATAGGGTGACAAACGAGCACACAGTCCACCTGATGGTAAGTGGTTGCTACGGCCCATAGACATCTACATCTATCCTCCATTAAAGGTCAAGATTTTTTATTTTTATTTAAATTACTCCACAATATCATAGACTGCTCAGAACTTTTACAAAAGATTAATTTTAGAGTTCCCTTCAGGCCTCCACGAAAACCTATTACTCCACTCAGCCCTCCATTACGACGAACTGTTTTGGGATCACATTCGCCAATTTGTAGGATGATCAGACTTTTTAACCAAATTAGCGATCTCGTCGACATTAACCATGTTTCATTGGGAAAGTTTCGAAAGGCTGTCTATATGATAGGTACCTCGGATTATAAACATTTGCCTTATTAAACACTTTTTTTCCTTTTTTTAATTTTTTAATTTTTTTAAATATTGCAAATCCATACCTTGCCGCTCTGTTTTTAGTCAGTTTGTTTTAGTGCATTTTATAATAGCAATACTACAGTGTTTCTGTTCAATAAGTATAAATTCGTCTTGTAATTGTCGCGATAAAAGTTATGCATGTGGTGTTTACCTGTAATTGACTGTGTACTTAGTTTTTTTTTACTATATCGCTTCATTTATATGGAAAGATGTTAGTGCATAAGTTGTTGGTAAACCAATTTAAATAAATAAATAAATAAAAATGCAGATGCGTTGTCACCCGTGAGGACTGAGATAGAATGCCTCGTTTCCAGTAAAAAGGGTCTCCGGTTCTCTACACTCACCATACGAAATACAGCAGCATTAAGCTACTATTTCACGCTGGTATTCTGTGAGAGCGTGGTGCTTCCCCGTTCGAGCCGACCCATTCGTGCTACAACTATACTACCAATATAACTGCAGCATGGCTCTACCACGTACAAAACTTTGAAACTTTGGTTGAAGTGATCCATTCGCTATATGAACATCCATAAAGTAGAAGTCAAAGATATCGATTTTAACGTGTTGGAGTGCTACACTCTAACACGTTAAAGGCGATACTTTAACTATTCCTGCTGCTACACTCTAACACGTCAAAATGATACTTACATATAAGTGCAATTGATATCGCTGTAGAATTATGGTTGACATCTTAGATCATCAGAATATACACCTCTATTAATATTCTTGCGCGTCTAAGTTAATATCTGGTACCTGACATAAGCGTCATCTAGTGTCGAGGAACAAAGCGAGGAGGCTTTCTAGAAAATGCCATTCCTAAAATTTCCACCACAAGTGCCATCTACCACTTGTGGTGGTAGATGGCACTTGTGGAACTAAGCTTTCTAGAAAGCTCCACACTCGAACTTTTTGCGCCAGGTTGGTCGGGGGCTGGTATTTGCTAAAATATTCTGGAGTTTCGTTGGAAAAAGCGTATTTAAAGCAGTTGTGGGCCGCGACCGGGGCAGTATTGAATTGTCGACACGAGCGAAGCTTTTGGAGTGAAAAAAAGTGAACTAAAGTGTTAAGGCTACAGTCTTTTAAAGTTGACTCACATCGAATCATTAGCGCCACTTTGTTTTCTTTTTTTACAGCAAATTATTGTTTCAGAGTAAAATATTTTGATAACACATAAATACCCAGATTATAAGTAATGGCAAAATTTTTTTTTTTTGGTTCATCTATGTGGTCTATGTTAGATAAATCAAACGGTAAATAGAGCTCTCTCGCACCCAACGCAATTTCGAGCTTTGTTCGTGTACCATTATAAGGCAATCGATAATAAAAAGGCGAAATCTATTCAGCGCGTTAATAGCTAAACATCTTCATCTCCAAAATGCGCTGTTTCTTTTTTTCTAAATATCTTTCATTGTCTTAAATAAGATGTCTCAATTTCGTTAAATTTCGCTGTTTTCGCCTCATAAAAAACTATTTGTTTCATAGCAATAGCTGAAAATATTTATGCTATAATTATTTTTTTCTCAAGGGCAGGTGTTTAATTAGACAAATATTAAAAAATAATAATTTAAACCACTTTATTTCAAAATTAATAATTATTTCGATCGACCTATAAAATATTGACTTTATAAACAATAATTGCGGGCAATATTCCTTAGTAGCCGCTGAGCGGCTGTAGCGTTCAGACGTCTTGTCTGTGCCAAATTTTTGCACTTCCTCTCGCTCTAACATTCCTCTTTCTCTCTCTTTCCCTAATCTTGGTTGCGCATTGTTACGAATTGAAAGTTTCTCTACTTTATTATTTTTTGCATATAATTCTTTAAGGGTTTATAAATCATTTTGTATTTGTTTTATAACTTTTAATTTCGATATGGACCATAAACGTAAAAAATATGCTTGTACCAGAAAACGAAAATTGAAATCAAACGTTGAAGCAATGAACAGAAATAGAATTCAAAGGTAAGTTTTTTTGTGTTTCATAGTAAAATAGTTAACAACGTGCATATGTGTGAGCACTTGGTTAAATATTAGGTATATAATTAGGTACCTAACCTACATATTATGTAAGTTCTTCAAGGAAATATAGAAGTATTATACATTTTTGGATTGCACATGATGTTTTGTTTACAAGCGACAGTAGCCTAATGGCAGGGAGCGGACCGCGAACTCAAAAAGGTCGTGGGTTCGAATCCACCATTCGACTACTGGCGTGAACCACTCGTAACACAAGCAATTTAAGCTTACCACGAGTGGTTAATGTCCTTTTTTTTTAAAAAAAAGTACATTATGTTTTATAGAAATACTTTTTTAATTTAATTTTTAAGTGTCATAAGGAAAATTTCGTCTTTTTGATTTTCAACTAGAGATTTCCTTGTTACCGGTAGCTGCTGATGTCGAGTTAATGACATTTTTAGATACGAAAACTATTCAGTAATACACGTAGACTATTAAGTAATATCCTCAGCATCCCGTAATTTATTGTACGCCCACTATGGCCAATTTTGGATATAATGTGGCGTCAAACTGCTTACGACGTTCAATATACGGACGTCAAATAGGAGACTTAGCGCAATGTTCGCAAATTGTCATGCTGATCACAGAAACGTCAAAATCTAAAAAAAATTGGACGTCATTTTTCTTCCTCTTTAGCTTCCTGAGCTAATTGATTCTCGCATGGAACGCTCGATGCCAATCAAAGACCCTCCATACATCATTCAAGCCATTGCGAATAAATTAAAAAAAAGCGCTAAGTCGTCCGTCGATGCTGCTGTACAAGAATAGTAATTCATGCATATAGGTAAATGCTATACAAAGTTACATTATACTTTAATGAGAAACTATAAATATGTGTGATAGTGGACTGTTTGTACTTATATAGAAATTATTTTGAGTTTTTTTTTAATCTATTTTCTGTTCTAGAAGATCTCGGTAGGGAAATGACTTATGAGCAGCTACTTGAGGCATTGTAGGCGAGATATGGCGACGCTCACCTGGAACACGTCTGTCGTGCGCAGCTTAAAAATCGCGTGCAACGCATTAACGAAAACCTGCAGCAGTGGGTTCTTGTGGTGGTGAAGCTGGTGTGAAAAGCATAACGGTCTGTACCTGCGCTCATTGGAGGGAAACTGGTGCAGACATTCATCGATGGCATCCACGACCTTGAAGACAGAGCTGCTGTTAGGCTCGGGTACCACGAGACGTTTAAGGATGCCTTGACCCATGCACTGGAGGTGGAAGCCGTGTGGGAGGATCATCATTCCCATCGCGTCAGGGAGGTCGCAGCAACTAAAGTTCGCGACCGCAATAAGGAATACAGCCCTAGGTGCTATGGCTGTGGGGAAAGGGGCCATCTTCGATCCAGCTGCCCTAAGCGAACTGTAGAAAGGGAAGGCGATCGATCTCGAGGGGGTAGTGCAGCAAACGGTACAGCCCGGCAGCAGCAGAATCATCGTTCCCCTCACGGTGGGGAGGTTGCAGCAGCTACAGTTTGCGACCGAAATAAAAGTTACCGCCCAAGTTGCTACGGCTGCAGGGAAAAGGGCCATCTTCGATCCAACTGCCTTAAGCGAAATGTAGAATGGGAAGGCGAGTAATCTAGAGAGGGTAGTGCGGCCAACGGCATCGCCCAGCAGCAGCAGTGGGCCCGATGGAATCCCCCCAACTATGCTGAGGACGTGTGCTCCAGAGTTGGCACCGGTTTTAACGCGTCTTTTCCGGTACTCCTACTCCCTAGGCGTAGTCCCAAAATCATGGAAGACGGCTTTCGTCCACCCAATCCCTAAAAAAGGCAACCGCTCAGACCCGTCCAACTACCGGCCAATCGCCATCACCTCCTTGTTCTCCAAAACAATGGAGTCCATTGTAAACTGCCAGCTCATGAGGTACCTTGAAGATCACCAGCTGATTATTGACCGCCAATACGGTTTTCACCGTGGTTGGTCAGCTGGTGATCTTCTGGTCTACCTAACTCACAGATGAGCGTAGGCTGTAGAGTTCAAGTGGGAGGCATTGGCCGGTAGTTTAGACATTGCGAAGGCCTTCGATCGGGTTTGGCACAAAGCGCTTCTTTCGAAGCTCCCTTCCTATGGGCTTCCCGAGAAATTGAGCAATTGGATCACCAGCTTTCTTGCAGATCGAAACATCAAGGTCGTTGTAGACGGTGCAAGCTCCGATTGCATGCCTATTGATGCTGGTGTTCCACAGGGCTGCGTGCTATCGCCAACGCTGTTTCTTCTGCATTTCAATGATATGTTGCATACCCGTAACATTCATTGCTATTCAGATGACAGCACTGGTGATGCTCTTTACACCGGCCGAGTCAATATTTCCCGGGAAAACGTCTTCGAGTGCCGGGACAAACTTGTGTCTGAAGTCGAGTCTTTGCTGAACAGAGTCTCGGATTGGGGACGACTAAATCTAGTCCAGTTTAACTCCCGAAGACACAAATGATTTCTTATATTTACGCGAACACTACACATTGAAATAATACTCGTTTTTACGGAATTTATCGCGTATATTTAACTTTTTAATACCCGACGTTTCGAGAGCTTTACAGCACCCATGGTCACGGGAAGGACTGAGATGTTTAACGTCCAGATGTCATAGTTAACCGCGGTTACCATAGATTAAAATTTAACTTTTGTTCCGATCTACACAGTATGAACTTATGGTATCATGAAGCCTTGCAGTTGTATGCTTGGGTTGGGATTTAATTTTATTTATTATAGGATCCCAAGCAGATGGTAGCACCCAGCCATCTTCTCTATTGAAATTAGGGTGTTTTTTGATTTCAATAGCCTCGCGAATCATCCTTGGAAGGAATCGGTGTTCTTTAGCGAGGATTTGTGGTCTATCAAATCTGATGTAGTGACGTGGGCGATCCTGTACATGTTCACAGACTGCAGACTTCCCGGAGCGTCGATTCTTCACATCAGCTATATGTTCTTTGACGCGGGTTTTAATTGATCTTTTAGTTTGTCCTATGTAGGAGAGACCACATTCACAATCAAGCTTGTACACTCCTGCATCTTGCAGAGGGACGTTACACTTGACTGATGGTAAAAACTGACCAATCTTCTTCGGCGGCTTGAAGTATGTTTTGATGGAAGCGCGCTTCAAGATGTAGCCAATCTTGTCAGTGACTCCTCTAACATATGGCAGTACAGCAGGTACACGCTCGACTGTGGCCGGCTTCACTCGTTCTCTGTGACGTAGGCGCGGGACCCGAAGCTTGTTGTCATGCAAAACTTGCTTGACGTGTTGGAGCTCGGCAGCCAGGTGTTTACTGTCACAGATCCCTCGTGCTCTCTGAAACAAAGATTTACCCACGGTAGCTAACTGTGAAGGATGGTGGGGAGAATCACCGTTTAAATATCTATCTGTATGGGTCTTTTTTCTATACACAGTATGGCTCAAGGTGTTATCAGGATTCCGAATTACTAACAAATCTAGAAAAGCTAAGGAATTGTTTGCCTCTAACTCCATTGTGAACTGAATTTTAGAATTTATAGAGTTAAGATGGTCTAAAAATGCAGTTACTTTATCTAAAGGTAGAATTGTGAAAGTGTCGTCTACGTACCGCTTGTAGAATCTTGGATTTATGGGAGAAGTAAGCAGGGCTTTCTCCTCAAAGTCTTCCATGAATATGTCAGCGACAATGGGAGATACAGGTGAGCCCATCGCCACACCATCTACTTGCTTGTAGAACTCCTCCTTCCACAATAAGTAGCCAGATGTAAGGCAGTGTCTGAGTAATACTGCATATTCTACGGGCATGTTGTTTTCCTCCAGCCTCCTAGTTACAATTGAGATGCAGTCTTCAACAGGTAAGCATGTAAACAATGACTGCACATCAAAACTGACCATAGTTTCATTGTCTGCCAGACGCAGGTCTTTAATCTCGCTGACAAAATGGTAGGAATCCTTTATGTGTGCTCTTGTGTGTCCCCTGAGCGGTGAGAGTATTTTCGCTAAGTGTTGAGCCAATCTGTAAGTTGGTGAATCGATTTGGCTCACTATGGGACGTAATGGAGCATTGGGCTTGTGTATTTTTGGTAACCCGTACAACTTTGGTGATTTGGCGCACGTAGGTATTATCCATTTTACGTCCAGATTTAATTTTTCGGAGTGTTTCTTTATGAGGTCACTAGTTGTTTTTAGTGTGCTATTTGTTGGGTCGTTTTTAACCTTTTTATAAGTACTTACATCCGACAAAAGTTCTTGTATTTTTGAATTATAATCTGACGTATCCATGACTACCGTGGCGTTTCCCTTATCTGCGCGGAGAATCGTAAGTTCTGGTTTATTGCGTAGGTTCTTTAACGCTATAAATTCGTCTCTGGGAAGATTCGGTTTAGGCACTGAACATCGACGTAACATAGACGAAATGTCTTGACGTATCGCCTCCAAATCTTCTTTCCGCATATTGTTTTTAAATAAACAGTCCTCGACGCTACAGATAATTTCTTCGTACGGTAATCTGCGTGGACTTATAGCAAAATTTAGTCCTTTGGATAAAACCTTTATTGTTGCATCATCCAGTGTTTGTTTTGACAGATTATAGACCGCGATTAATCTATGATCTGTGTTTGTCAATGGTTGCTTTTGGTTCTGGCATTGATTCGGATGTTTGACATTTGATTTGGCCGTTAATTTTTGATATTTTTCTATATGTTTGTTTTTGCATTCGTTATATTTACTAATTTCGCGTTTATTTAATGTTTCCATGCAAAAATTATAATCAAACGTCGTTAAAACTTTCTTTAATTCACTGGATGATGTGTCTATGGATTTATTGATGACATATAGATCGGAGCGTTTTTGTTGGATTACCGCCCGTAACAACTTTTTACTCGCCTGATTTAAGATCTTAGCGCTTCCTCGAATGTCCTTTTTGGTGGATATTTTGACACACGTAGGAATGAGATTATGGTCTCGTCATCTCTTCAAGAAATTTAAGGCTGTTAGATATCTTGCGCGCTTAGTCTTTAGATCTTCTAATCGGCGTATTTTATTTGCAATTACCAGTCCGTACTGGTTTACATAATGATTTCTTATATTTACGCGAACACTACACATTGAAATAATACTCGTTTTTACGGAATTTATCGCGTATATTTAACTTTTTAATACCCGACGTTTCGAGAGCTTTACAGCACCCATGGTAAATTTTAATCTATGGTAACCGCGGTTAACTATGACAACTGGACGTTAAACATCTCAGTCCTTCCCGTGACCATGGGTGCTGTAAAGCTCTCGAAACGTCGGGTATTAAAAAGTTAAATATACGCGATAAATTCCGTAAAAACGAGTATTATTTCAATGTGTAGTGTTCGCGTAAATATAAGAAATCATTATGTAAACCAGTACGGACTGGTAATTGCAAATAAAATACGCCGATTAGAAGATCTAAAGACTAAGCGCGCAAGATATCTAACAGCCTTAAATTTCTTGAAGAGATGACGAGACCATAATCTCATTCCTACGTGTGTCAAAATATCCACCAAAAAGGACATTCGAGGAAGCGCTAAGATCTTAAATCAGGCGAGTAAAAAGTTGTTACGGGCGGTAATCCAACAAAAACGCTCCGATCTATATGTCATCAATAAATCCATAGACACATCATCCAGTGAATTAAAGAAAGTTTTAACGACGTTTGATTATAATTTTTGCATGGAAACATTAAATAAACGCGAAATTAGTAAATATAACGAATGCAAAAACAAACATATAGAAAAATATCAAAAATTAACGGCCAAATCAAATGTCAAACATCCGAATCAATGCCAGAACCAAAAGCAACCATTGACAAACACAGATCATAGATTAATCGCGGTCTATAATCTGTCAAAACAAACACTGGATGATGCAACAATAAAGGTTTTATCCAAAGGACTAAATTTTGCTATAAGTCCGCGCAGATTACCGTACGAAGAAATTATCTGTAGCGTCGAGGACTGTTTATTTAAAAACAATATGCGGAAAGAAGATTTGGAGGCGATACGTCAAGACATTTCGTCTATGTTACGTCGATGTTCAGTGCCTAAACCGAATCTTCCCAGAGACGAATTTATAGCGTTAAAGAACCTACGCAATAAACCAGAACTTACGATTCTCCGCGCAGATAAGGGAAACGCCACGGTAGTCATGGATACGTCAGATTATAATTCAAAAATACAAGAACTTTTGTCGGATGTAAGTACTTATAAAAAGGTTAAAAACGACCCAACAAATAGCACACTAAAAACAACTAGTGACCTCATAAAGAAACACTCCGAAAAATTAAATCTGGACGTAAAATGGATAATACCTACGTGCGCCAAATCACCAAAGTTGTACGGGTTACCAAAAATACACAAGCCCAATGCTCCATTACGTCCCATAGTGAGCCAAATCGATTCACCAACTTACAGATTGGCTCAACACTTAGCGAAAATACTCTCACCGCTCAGGGGACACACAAGAGCACACATAAAGGATTCCTACCATTTTGTCAGCGAGATTAAAGACCTGCGTCTGGCAGACAATGAAACTATGGTCAGTTTTGATGTGCAGTCATTGTTTACATGCTTACCTGTTGAAGACTGCATCTCAATTGTAACTAGGAGGCTGGAGGAAAACAACATGCCCGTAGAATATGCAGTATTACTCAGACACTGCCTTACATCTGGCTACTTATTGTGGAAGGAGGAGTTCTACAAGCAAGTAGATGGTGTGGCGATGGGCTCACCTGTATCTCCCATTGTCGCCGACATATTCATGGAAGACTTTGAGGAGAAAGCCCTGCTTACTTCTCCCATAAATCCAAGATTCTACAAGCGGTACGTAGACGACACTTTCACAATTCTACCTTTAGATAAAGTAACTGCATTTTTAGACCATCTTAACTCTATAAATTCTAAAATTCAGTTCACAATGGAGTTAGAGGCAAACAATTCCTTAGCTTTTCTAGATGTGTTAGTAATTCGGAATCCTGATAACACCTTGAGCCATACTGTGTATAGAAAAAAGACCCATACAGATAGATATTTAAACGGTGATTCTCACCACCATCCTTCACAGTTAGCTACCGTGGGTAAATCTTTGTTTCAGAGAGCACGAGGGATCTGTGACAGTAAACACCTGGCTGCCGAGCTCCAACACGTCAAGCAAGTTTTGCATGACAACAAGCTTCGGGTCCCGCGCCTACGTCACAGAGAACGAGTGAAGCCGGCCACAGTCGAGCGTGTACCTGCTGTACTGCCATATGTTAGAGGAGTCACTGACAAGATTGGCTACATCTTGAAGCGCGCTTCCATCAAAACATACTTCAAGCCGCCGAAGAAGATTGGTCAGTTTTTACCATCAGTCAAGTGTAACGTCCCTCTGCAAGATGCAGGAGTGTACAAGCTTGATTGTGAATGTGGTCTCTCCTACATAGGACAAACTAAAAGATCAATTAAAACCCGCGTCAAAGAACATATAGCTGATGTGAAGAATCGACGCTCCGGGAAGTCTGCAGTCTGTGAACATGTACAGGATCGCCCACGTCACTACATCAGATTTGATAGACCACAAATCCTCGCTAAAGAACACCGATTCCTTCCAAGGATGATTCGCGAGGCTATTGAAATCAAAAAACACCCTAATTTCAATAGAGAAGATGGCTGGGTGCTACCATCTGCTTGGGATCCTATAATAAATAAAATTAAATCCCAACCCAAGCATACAACTGCAAGGCTTCATGATACCATAAGTTCATACTGTGTAGATCGGAACAAAAGTTAAATTTTAATCTATGGTAACCGCGGTTAACTATGACATCTGGACGTTAAACATCTCAGTCCTTCCCGTGACCATGGGTGCTGTAAAGCTCTCGAAACGTCGGGTATTAAAAAGTTAAATATACGCGATAAATTCCGTAAAAACGAGTATTATCCCGAAGACACAAGTTTGCGCGTTAACCGCTAAAAAGAACCCCTTTGTCGTATCCCCTCAGTTTCAAGGCACTCCCTTTGTTGCCTCAGCCAGTATCGGAATCCTCGGTGTCAACATATCGAGTGACGTGCAGTTTCGTGGTCACTTGGAAGGGAAGGCCAAATTGGCCTCTAAAAAGCTTGGCGTGCTCAGTAGAGCGGGACAGTATTTCATGCCGGCACACCACCTGCAAGGCGCAGGTTCGGCCGCACATGGAATACTGTTCCCATCTCTGGGCTGGGGCTCCTCAGTACCAGCTCCTTCCACTTGACCGCATCCAGCGCACAGCGGCTTTAATCGTCGACGACCGAGTGCTTTCCGATCGGCTCGATTCACTGGCACGGCGAAGAGATGTTGCATCTCTTTGCGTCTTTTATCGCATCTATCACGGGGAGTGCTCTGAGGAATTGTTCGGAGTATTCCCAGCCGCCAAATTTCGTGAACGCACTACACTGCAAACGTCCCGATACCATACACGCCATCTGGATGCTTGGCGGTCCACCACTGTACGTTTCACAAGGAGTTTTCTTCCACGTACAACCTCCCTGTGGAATAGTTTACCACCGGCGATTTTTCCGGACCGATACGACCTGAGGACCTTCAAGAAAAGAGCTTACTCCTTTCTAAAGGGCCGGCAACGCACCCGCAATTCTCCTGGTGTTGCGGGTGATCATGGGCGGCGGTAGTCACTTAACATCAGGTGAGCCGCATGCTCGTTTGCCCCTTCTTCTATAAAAAAAAAGAAACACGAATTTACTATCGCATACTGCAGCGGGAAATCGAATGGCAACGCAGATGCATTATCGAGAAGACCTTATCCTGATAAGTGCAAGAATAGTACTAGACAAGAGAGTAAGGAAATGGTATCTGTGAGGATGCTCAGAACAGACCACCTCAGCAACGAGTAGAAAGGACAGTTCACAACATGCACAGCAGGAAGATCCGGATATCAAGCTGATTCGGGAATGGATGAAGGCCGGTATTCCCAAGCCCAAATGAAGCGACGTCTCAGCGATGAGCTCTACAACGAAAAGCTGTTGGGCCCAATGGGACCGCTTGCTGATTCAGGATGGAGTCATGTGCCGTACATGGTAAAATGGTCGAGGAGACAGCTGTCGTTTGCAAATGGTTGTCCCTAAAGCTAAAGTGTCGGATGTTCTACAGCTGTACCATAATGGTTATTCAGGAGTCCATCTGGGAGTTAAACGTACTCTACTGAAGATCCGATAATGATTTTACTGGGTCCATTATCGTGACTATGTCGAGGGTTGGTGTCGCAAATGTACAAGTTGTGCGGCTGTGAAGCGACCTCAGACTAGACGTAGTAGAGGTGCATTGAAATTGTTGAATATTGGTGCACCATGGGAGAGGACACTCCTTGAAATTGCGAAGCCGTTTCAGAAAGGTGCAAGAAGTACTCCTAAGATCGTCCAAGTGGATCGACTGGCGCGTTATTATGGACCAATAATGCTCGTGACGAGAATGTCTCAGGGGGGGGCAGTCTTGCGCGCCTAAGTTGGTGTCTAGTACCTGGCACTAGCGCCATCTAGAGTCTGGGAACAGAGCGAGGAGGGCTCTCTATAAAATGCCATTCCTGAACTTCCCACCAACAGTGCCAACTAGTATATAATGAAAGAACTAAGCTTTCTAGAAAGCCCCACACTAGAACTTTCTGCACCTGGTCGGTCGGAGGACGGTATTTGCTGGAATAGTCTGTATGTTTCGCTGGAAAAGGCCTATTTAAAGCCGTTGAGGGCCGCGACTGGGGCAGTATTGAATTGGCGATACGAGCGAAGCTTTTGGAGTGAAATAAAGTGAACTAAAGTGTTAAGTGTAATTAATTATTAGTCTGATTTAAGTTTTAATTGGTGTTCAGTAATTAAAATGTCAATTTTGGTAATTCAGTCGGCAGTTTTTATTGTCATGAACCCTAAGCTCGTAACAATATTATTGATTACCATGTGCAGAATTAACTAAACTCTCGATTTCTCCCCTTTAATAAATATAGTAATATTTAATTCCATTTATTTTTTATTTTATGGATAGGGTGACAAACGAGCACACAGCCCACCTGATGGTAATTGATTGCTATGACCCATAGACATCTACATCTAACCTCATCAAAATGCAGATGCATTGTCACCCATGACGACTTAGATGGAATGCCTCGTTTCCAATAAAAGTTCTCTCCGGATCTCTATACTCACCATACGAAAGACAGCAAGCAGCAATAGGCTACTATTTGACGCTGGTATTCTATGAGAGTGTGCTCCTTCTCCAATCAAGCCGACCCATTCGTGTTACAACTATACTGCTAATGTAACTGCAGCATGCCTCTACCACGTATAAAAAATCGTAGAATCAGGTATCACATGTTTTCTTTATATACGAATTTGGCAATCGCGACAATTTTAATTCAATTCAATTAAAATTAATTTATACGCAGTATCGTAACTTTATAATTTTCCGTTATTTTCTTACGGTGTAGTCGCGCTGTAAAAATATTCCCTACCCCATACCATCACGTGGGTTTCGTAAGAGACGACAGAGGGAAACAAATCAGGAGGTGGGCAGCACCGTCTTTTTAATAAGGACTAAAAATAAAAACTGCGGTTGCCAATTATGACATTTCATTTCAAAAAAGGTGTGGCAATTATGGCCAATATTCGCCTATGAGGTCATCTCTGAGGGTGGCCTCTGTTCAGCAGTGGAAACTAACAATATCCTCTAACGGTAACAGTAAGTTTGTCTAATCCTGTATAATTCTTTTTCCCATGTTTACTTTTGTGTAGTCAAAAGTAAACATGGGAAAAAGAATTAGCTAAAATCTATAAAAACGGCATGCCCAAGAAATGTTTTCGTGAACTGACAGTTTTAAAGAAAGATCGTAACGTAGATCGATTTATTGCCCCGAAACTCCCTGCACACAAAATTTTATGAAAATCGTTGGAGCCGTTTCCGGCAGTTCCGTATATATATATATATATATTGGTTGCGCGGAAAACCATTTGCGTTTTATTTATGACGGTAGGAACTTGTCGAATCATTATTCCTTTCCAAAACAATATCATTCGTACCCTCCTATCGACACATCGGGGTGGTGGGGTGGGAGGGGAAAGAAGACGATTCTAGAACATCGCGTAATTACCCCTGCCGAGGATATATAAGACACACGCGACCGATGCGCGAGCCTCTTCTCCCGCCGCAGCCGTCGTCGAATCAACGCTCCTCTCCTGACGCACCACTGGGGCCCCAGAGTGTCTGTCCAGAGGAGGTTCTGGAAGTCGCCGCTATAGTGATCGACAGGAAGCAGAAACCCCGGTGAGTCAATATTCCTTAATTATACCTGCTTGATAATAGTTTAACCCGCTCCAATCTGTGTTTTTTTTTTCCTAATCAAGCAGGATTCCTTTCATCGATTCGACAAGTAATAGTTTAGTTTGGGGAAGAGCGAGTGCATTATACCGCATGCTATAGTAGTTGCTTTTACGTAAGCGTAGAAGCAAATCGCAAATACAGTCCACTCTAGTTAAATATCTCGCGTAATAGGTTTGAGGTTTGACCGGGGAACTAGATTTTCGGCAGCCTTAAACACGTGGCTCCACCATTTTATGGTCACTTCGGCAGGATCTGGATTGGTGTTTAGTGGTTATCCAACCATTTTCTGGTCGAATTATTAAATTAATTGTTTAGATAACGCACTCTAACTTATGGAATAGACTTAAATAGTGTTCGTTTAAATTAAAATTTTGATTTGTTACTCGCAAACAGAATTATTCATTTAATAGCGCTCGTATTTGGTTAAATTTAAAGCTTATTAAATAATTGAAACGGTGTGATAGCAACCGTTTGATACGCTTACCCCCACAATTTTATAAAATTATTAGGTTTAGCAAACGACGCGTAGCCTTGACTGCATCGGGCGCTCGATCTGATTACGTAATACGGCACGCCGAGTATTCATCCTACGTCGTTTATACGTGTGAGATTAATTGTAATTAATATAACTTCATTATAATAGTTTAAAATGGCAGTTAGTGGAAGTGAAATCAAAATTAAAACGCTTTATGCCAAGAGGGACATACTCTTTTCGCGTGTGCAGAATATAAGTGATTATATAAAGAACATTCATATAGAGGCAGTGCGGGAGGCCTTTTTAAATGAAATCGAAACGATAGATAATCTGCGGATAGATTACGAAAGAATATTAGACCAAATTAATCATTCGGAACTACAAACCGACCCGAAATACATAGTGAACTACCAACCGCTGCTGGCATTCGAAGATATGCTGTGTCGCGTGAAGAGAACTGCAAAACTGCTACAATCTCAAAATGAAGCGAATCCGGAAATGCAGGTACGCCCTCGTGACTCAATTAGGTTACCGCCAATAGATATTCCGGTATTCAATGGTGATATTAAGACGTGGCCCTTCTTCTTCAGTAGTTTTCAAAACAATATACACAACAACCCATCGTTATCGGACGCTGAAAAATTATATTACTTAATTAGCAAACTTAGTGGCAGAGCACAATCGATATGCTCGGGCTTTACACCTACAGCAAACAATTATTTATTAATATTTGAAACGCTTAAAACTAAATATGAAGATAGGAGAATGTTAGCTTCCGAATATTTGAACCAGATATTCGATCTTAAACCTATATCATCCGCGAACATCAACGGCTTAGAGCAGTTTCTCGATAAATTTGTGGCATCGGTGGCTGCACTTAAGAATTTGAAGTTTAATGACCTCATAGACGTGGTGTTTCTCCATATAGCATTAAAGAAACTAGACTCCGACACCGTGCGTGCGTTTGAAATGGAGCATCGTAGCTCGGAGATGCCTTCCTTTCATTCATTAGCATCGTTCGTGCGAGATCAAATAAAGGTAATGCAGCGCTCACCGAACGTTAAACAGGAGATTAAAAGGTGCGCCGACCGTAGACAGACTCAACCATCTAAAATAGCAGGGTCGTTAACTTACGTAACCGCTACGCCGACATCACTCCAGCATACTTGTATAGTATGTAAAGATAAACACGGTAATTTATATAACTGTGCGACTTTTCGTAAATATTCACCAAGCGAACGTTATAAGTTAGTAAAGACAAACAACCTATGTTTGAACTGCTTAAGCGATAAGCATTTAGTTGCAAAATGCAATTCGAGTTCCGTATGTAGCAAGTGCGCCAGGAAACATCACACGCTATTACATTTTGAAAATAGCAACATAGCGGCGTCAAGTAAGGCGGATAAGGAATTCACCCCTACTAAGGTCAACGATTCTAGCGGTCGACCTGGTGATGTCGCTCTGTGCTCATTGGCAAATATGGGAGCACAACCTCCTTCAACCGTGTTACTGGGTACGGCACGTATTTTGGTTAGGGATTCGCGTGGAAACGAACAAAGCGTCCGTGCACTGCTGGACAGCGGAGCCCAAAATAGCTTTATAACGCGACAATGTTGTCGGCGCTTAGGCTTAGTGATAAATAGGTCACTTTCATGTCCTGTAATTAAAGGCATCGGAGGCACTAGTAAATCGACACAGGGATATGTAAATTTAAAAATTCATTCTCGGATAGATCGTAATGTTAACTTTGATATAAATGCACTAGTAGTAGATAGGGTCACTGAACGGTTGCCAACCGTTTCGGTTGACACCTCGGCAATGATTGAATTTAAGAATTTGACTCTGGCGGACGACACTTACGCCGTTCCTGGAAACATAGACATGCTCATTGGAGCATCGCTTTTCCCTTATCTTTTGTTAAACAATAAGGTCAGGGGCAACTCTTCGCATACCGCGCCTTACGCACTGGAAACCGTATTGGGCTATGTGATCCTTGGCTCCGCCCCCATCCTAGATAGTATTTCGGCAGCCTCTTATTGTGGTATGGCTGTCGAACCGCTCGAGTCGTTAGTCCGCAAATTTTGGGAGATGGAGGAGGTGAACGTCCCACCCATAGCTAGTTCAGATGACAGGATATGCGAGGAAATTTACGTCCGCACGACCGTTCGTGATCGCGACGGTAGATATAGTGTAGCGTTACCCTTTAAAGGAGATGTTTTATCTCTCGGCGATTCGCGTCAAATGGCGGAAAAACGTTTCTACAGCTTGGAGCGTAGGATGCTCGCTTCGCCCCAGTTAAAGGAAGCTTACGACGGCGTCATTAACGAATATATAAGAGAAGGTTACATATCACTTGTGGCTTCGAGATTAGATAACTACGAAGACACTCCGTCGTATTTTATACCACACCACGGAGTCATTAGAGAGGACAAACTTACATCTAAATTACGTGTAGTGCTCGACGCTAGTGCTAAAACTAGCACTCACCTGTCGCTTAACGATATCCTCTATAGTGGGCAAAATTTACAGGGCAGTTTATTTGATATAATAGTCAATTTTCGTTTGTTTAGTATAGCACTATCCGCCGATATTCGCCAAATGTTTCTTTGCATAGGGGTCCGTGAATGCGACCGTAGATTCCAACGCATTTTATATCGTTTCAACCCAAAGGAACCTCTAATGGTGTTTGAATTTAACCGCGTTTGTTTTGGTTTAAAGTCGAGCCCATTTCATGCGTTACGCACGGTGAGACAGCTCGCTCACGATGAAGGTCCCTCTTATCCTAAAGCTAAGAGGGCAATCGAGAGCGGATTATATATGGATGATTTTGTGTATTCGGTCGATAGCGTGGAGGAGGCCACCCTAACCACCGCCGAGGTTATAAGGCTCATGAAATCGGGTCAATTCGATCTTGTGAAGTGGACTAGTAATTCGCGTCCGGTTTTAGATACAATCCCACTATCACACCGTCTTTCGGCGATAAAGGAATTCGACGATTCCGATACACACAAGGTGCTCGGTCTGTGTTGGTCACCAGAGTCCGACGTGTTTAGCCTTAAGGTAAATCCGCCTGCAGAGAAATGCACAAAGCGCACAATGCTGTCATGCGTTGCTAGATTATGGGACGTCATGGGTTTCGTAGCTCCGGTGGTATTGTACGCTAAGCTTTTGATTAAACAACTTTGGTTATTTGAATGCGATTGGGATGACTCGCCGCCTGACAGCATTGTTCGATTGTGGCAGCGCTTTAGAGAGGAACTTCCTTTACTAAGAGAAATTAAAATACCGCGTCATATAAATGTCGATAGAATTAGCAGCATAACGGTTGTTGGATTTGCAGACGCCAGCGAGAAGGCTTACGGGGGCGTTGTATATTTCCATGTCCAGAATAATGGTATAAATTCGATTAGCCTCATTAGTTCTAAGTCGAGAGTCTCCCCCCGTAAGGTTGTCTCTCTGGCGCGCTTAGAGCTTTGCGCAATATTAGTACTCACCAAGCTTATTACCACAGTTATCGGCGCATGTAGGGATAGAGTTCACATAGAAAGAATATTTGCCTTTTCCGACTCCACTGTCGCCTTATGTTGGGTTCATTCTTCACCCCACCGTTGGGATACGTTTGTCGCGAACCGAGTGGCCAAGATCCAAGACGAGTTAGAAACGCGGAACTTTTATCACGTGTCCGGTAAAGAAAACCCTGCCGATTGTCTATCCCGGGGACTCACCCCGATGCAAATAATGGACCACCCGCTTTGGTTCCATGGACCTTCTTGGGTTCACTTGGATCCCTCACAATGGCCAATAACCGATTTCGAACCTTCGTCAGTGTCACAACCGCCGGAAGAGAAGAGACACGCTCTAGTGGCGAACGTTTCGAGCGAGGTTTCTCCAATCATTGCTCTGGCGAACCGCTTGTCCTCTTGGTCGAAATTATTGCGTAGCGTAATTTACGTTTGTCGATTCGCGAAGCTTTTACCGCGACGTTCGTATGTCTTAGCATCCGATTACAACTATGCCGAGTTGCTAGTATTGCGTGAACTTCAACGCGCGCACTTCTCTGAAGAAATTACAAGATTACAATCGAATAGAGCTTGTAGTCGCGCTTTTCAACGCCTTAAGCCATTTTTACGGGATGGGATTATAAGGGTAGGTGGACGCTTGTCCAACTCGCAATTGAGTTTCGACCAACGGCACCCTATAATTTTACCGCGTAAAGACCATATCATGAACTTATTAGTCGATTATCATCATAAATTGAACTCGCACGCTGGCCCCGATTTATTGATGTCGATCTTGCGTCAGAATTATTGGATTCTTTCTGCACGTAGTTTAATACGCAATCGGGTGCACAGATGTATAGCTTGCTTTCGGGCACGCCCCAAGCCGTCATTTCCGGAAATGGCGGAACTTAGATCTTGTAGAGTGATACAATCGGCAAAGCCCTTCACGCACACCGGGTCTGATTTTGCTGGTCCGTTTAAGGTCACGCTCACTCGCGGGCGTGGTATAAGATCCACAAAGGCTTACGTCTGCATTTTCGTATGTCTAACTACTCGAGCAGTGCATATAGAACTCGTTGGTGATCTAAGCACAGCAGGCTTTATGGGTGCATTTAAAAGATTTCTATCGCGCAGAGGCCCTGTAAGTAAATTATATTCGGATAACGGTACGAACTACGTCGGTGCAAAACGTATTCTATCGGAACTACATGAGCTCTTAGCCAGCAAGTATTATAATTCGGAGTTCGCTCACATTCTAGCCGAGAACCGCATTGAGTGGTCTCTGAACGTCCCAGCCGCGAGTCATTTTGGGGGCAATTGGGAGACTAATATTAAAAGTCTAAAGAGCCACTTATACCGAGTAATAGGAGATCAAATTTTGTCCTTCGAAGAGCTAAGTACGGTGCTCGCTCAAATTGAATGCGTAATGAATAGCCGCCCACTTTGTCGGACGTTATCTAGCGACCCCTCGGAACCGCTGGCTCTAACTCCAGCACATTTTTTGACTTTAACGCCTCTAAGGTATCTGCCCGCCGCGGATATAGATGAGAACAGACTTAGCATTTCCACACGCCACAAATTATTAGATCGGTTAGTGCAATCGTTTTGGAAACGATGGAGGATGGAATACTTGCATACTTTGCAGTCTCGGCAAAAATGGAACACAGCGACGGAGCCTTTAGCTGTAGGAACCGTAGTTGTGCTCACTAAGGAGAATACGCCGCCTCTCCACTGGCCGTTAGGAATCGTCGAGGAGGTCTTTCCCGGCTCCGACGGAGTAATTAGGATAGCTCGCGTTAAGACCACGGTTGGGTCTTACCTACGTCCTGTTATCCGTTTGTGCCCCTTGCCTCTTCCATAATTTAAATTAGCTTTCTAGATTGAAATTGTAGTTTAATTTAGGTAATCTTAGCGTTAGTTAGTTATTTGTTAGTTGATCTTAGCTCTAGTTGCTTTAGTTATTTTTTTTTGAAGGAAATCCTTCAAGGGCGGGGGAGATGGTTGCGCGGAAAACCATTTGCGTTTTATTTATGACGGTAGGAACTTGTCGAATCATTATTCCTTTCCAAAACAATATCATTCGTACCCTCCTATCGACACATCGGGGTGGTGGGGTGGGAGGGGAAAGAAGACGATTCTAGAACATCGCGTAATTACCCCTGCCGAGGATATATAAGACACACGCGACCGATGCGCGAGCCTCTTCTCCCGCCGCAGCCGTCGTCGAATCAACGCTCCTCTCCTGACGCACCACTGGGGCCCCAGAGTGTCTGTCCAGAGGAGGTTCTGGAAGTCGCCGCTATAGTGATCGACAGGAAGCAGAAACCCCGGTGAGTCAATATTCCTTAATTATACCTGCTTGATAATAGTTTAACCCGCTCCAATCTGTGTTTTTTTTTTCCTAATCAAGCAGGATTCCTTTCATCGATTCGACAAGTAATAGTTTAGTTTGGGGAAGAGCGAGTGCATTATACCGCATGCTATAGTAGTTGCTTTTACGTAAGCGTAGAAGCAAATCGCAAATACAGTCCACTCTAGTTAAATATCTCGCGTAATAGGTTTGAGGTTTGACCGGGGAACTAGATTTTCGGCAGCCTTAAACACGTGGCTCCACCATATATATATATATATATATATATATATATATATATATATATATATATATATATATATATATATATATATATATATATATATATAAGGGACGGACGGATATACGGACGCGAGCGACTCATCCCCCTTATACATATATCTATATGTATAAAGGGGATAAGTCGCTCGCGTCCGTAGGCTTCGACCACCTAACCTTAGGCCCACCCTACACGTGTCCCCGGGTGCCAAACGAGCGACAAAGCCGAAAAATAGACTTGGCTCCTCGCCGTATGGTAGCGGCGTAAAATCTACCACCACCTCTTGTTCGCCCCAGGACTCAGCAAATAAAAGAAATGCGCGAAGAATCTCCGGGAGAAAAACCGGCGACGAGGTTCGCCACCCGTCACGTTCTGCCTCATGAAGGGGCGAAAAGTGGATTGCGGAAACCCCTCTGGCTACGCTGAATGTATGTGGAGGAATGAACGATAAGATGGATGAAGTATGCGAAATGATGAATGACAGAGGAATAGATGTGTTTTTCTTTCAGAAAGAATGAAAGAGTATGAATGTGTAAGCCCGAGACTGCTATGGTTACGAATGAAAGTGGGCTTAAAGAAGCTGTTCCTGCTAGGGGTGTACGCCCCAGACATGTCTAAGCCCACTTACATCCGAGAGCAGTTTTGGGACATGGTAAGGATGGTGTTGACAAAATGTAAGGAAAATGAAAATATTATTATGTTAGGAGATTTTAATGGAAGGGTTGGGGTGAAGAGGTCTGGTTATGAAAGGATATTGGGAACGTTTGGTGATGAAAGTATAAATGAGAATGGTGAAGACCTCCTCACCGTATGTGCGGAAAAGAATCTTTTTGTGACGAATACTTTTTTTCGTCATAAGAAGATTTACATGTATACATATGAAAGAGGTGATGATAGAAGCATGATAGATTTCGTAATTGTGGATGAAAGAATGAGGAGCGCAGTTGTAGATACAAGGGTTTACCGGGGGTCCAATGTAGGGACGGATCATTACTTGGTCTTATGTCGAATTAATGGTCTTTTCAAGCGTTGGCGGCATTGGACATCTGTGTCTACCACTGCGTTACATCGTATAAGAATAGAGAAGTTACAAGATGAAGATGTGAAAGAGAAGTATAAATGTAGACTGAGAGAAAATATTAGATGTTTGAATGAGTTGTGTATGAATGATTTAGACTTGAATACTGTGTGGTATAATATTAAGAAAGGTTTGGTGGATACCGCAACCGAAGTATGTGGTGTAAGTAAGAGAACAAATGAAAGGAAAAGTAATACGTTATGGTGGGATTATGAGGTACGGGTCGAAGTTGAATCAAAGAAGAAAGCATGGTTAGATTTACTAGCAACCAAAGCTGGTAATTCTTCTGGTATGAATGATGAGATTGAAAGAAAAAAGGCAGAATTTAGACGTCTAAATAAGAGAGTAAAAGAAGTTGTTGAAAGGAAAAAGAAAGAAAGAACGGATAAGAATGATAGAAGGATATCTGATAATTTCCAGGCTAACATAAAAATGTTCTGGAAACTCGTAAGAACTGCCAGGGGAAATACAAAACAGCCTATAATAAATGCTATAAGAGACGAGAATGGATGTATTCTGAATGAGGAAGTTTCGGATTTAAACAGATGGAGAAATACTTTGAAAGCGTATTTTTATGAGTGAAGAGTCGTCTAAATTGAATGAACTAGAAATTCCGAAAGAAGTGGAAAGGGGTATGGAGATAAGTTTAGATGAAATAATGAAAGTAATGAAAAGCATGAAAACAGGTAAGGCAGCTGGATATGATAGAGTATCACTCGAGATGCTAAGGACTGGAGAGGGAGTGGTGGCAGGCCTGCTGTACACCTTGTTTAATTTATGTTGGGAATTAAAACGGGTACCGGATGACTGTTGTAAAGCAGTTATGGTACCAATATATAAAGGAAAAGGGTCACAGCAGGACTGCAAAAACTACCGCGGTATCAGCTTTCTTAGTATTGTGGGTAAACTGTATGCTAAGGTGTTAATTGAAAGAGTTATGAAAGAAACTGATGGAAAAATTTAGGATGTGCAAGCGGGTTTTAGAAAGGAAATGGGGTGTACAGATCAAGTCTTTTCCATGCGCATGATTACGGAGAAGATTTTGGCCAAAAACCAGAAAGTTTTTGCCCACTCTGTCATAAGCCTTTTCCAAGTGCATTCATGGACTTGGAAAAGGCTTATGACAGAGTGGACAGGAATGTGTTATGGCAAACACTGAACTCATATGGGTTGAGCGATGGTTTGATACAGACATTAAGGTCTCTTTATAGGGACTCTAGTGCTTGTGTCAGGATCAATGGGGTCTACTCGGACTGGTTTGGCATCCAAAAAGATGTCAGACAGGGCTGTGTAGCTTCCCCTTGGCTGTTCAACCTATTTATGGACCGGTGTTTGCAAACTTTGAAAGATGAAGAATGTGGGTTAAGAATGGGCGAGTTAACCGTCAAATGCCTTTTGTATGCCGATGATCAAGTCTTATTTGCGTCATCGGCGGCTGAGTTGCAAATGATGGTTACATTAATGAATTGGGAATTAAAAGAAAGGGATATGAAAGTGAAAGCATGTAAGGCGAAAGTGATGGTTTTTGAAAGAGAAGAAAGCAAAACGGTATGTGAAATAAGAATAGAGGGAGAGTTAATTGAGCAAGTGGATGAGTTTGTGTATTTGGGATGTGTATTTAGCAGGGATGGTAGATATGATAGGGATATAGAACGACGAGTAAATGCGGGGAATAGAGTGAATGGGACACTACACTCTATTATGAAGAACCAGAATGTGTCAAAACAGGCACGTATGGTAATCCATAATGCTGTGTTAGTCCCTACTTTAATGTATGATAGTGAAAGCTGGGTGTGGCAGAAGAAGCACAAAAGTAGAATAAATGCTGTAGAAAGGCGGTCTTTAAGGAATATGCTAGGGTTGAATCTGAATGACAGGGTGAGAAATTGCGTGATAAGAGATAAATGTGGTATGCAAGATGATGTTGTGGCCAGGATTAAGAAAGGAATGCTTCGGTGGTTTGGTCATGTGAAAAGAATGAATGAGGAAAGAGTGACAAAGCAAATTTATATGGCAGATGTGAACGGCCGAGTCGGGAAGGGACGCCCTAGGAAAAAGTTTATATCGACCAAATTGGCGATATTTTGAAAATGGGCCACGTTAGAAGTACCCTTAACCGACTAGCATGTATGCGTAGATATATAGATGTAAAAGAGGCGAAAGAGGTATGTCAGGATCGTTACAAATGGAAGTCCGTATTCTCTGCCTATCCCTCTGGGTGACAGGCGTGAGTGTTTCTGTTATTTATGTTATATTTGTATATATACAGGAATTGCTCGTTTAAAGGTATAGGATATAAGTAACTAACAATGGCGAAGTCTTATATCACTTAAATTTGTTTATCCAAAAGTGATATATACCAAAACCAAAACTTATCTACGTTTTTTCAAACTATCACACTAACTACGAGTAGTTGAAGCCGGACAATTTTGTTTTTAAATGAAAAGTTAATTGACTATTTTTGTTAAGTTTTATTAGGTAAGTGTTTTTTTTTTTTTTTTTTTTATAGAAGAGGGGGCAAACGAGCATGCGGCTCACCTGATGTTAAGTGACTACCGCCGCCCATGATCAACCGCAACACCAGGAGAATTGCGGGTGCGTTGCCGGCCCTTTAGAAAGGAGTAAGCTCTTTTCTTGAAGGTCCCCAGGTCGTATCGGTCCGGAAAAATCGCCGATGATAAACTATTCCACAGAGAGGTTGTACGTGGAAGAAAACTCCTTGTGAAACGTACAGTGGTGGACCGCCAAGCATCCAGATGGTGTGGATGGTATCGGGACGTTTGCCGTGTCGTGCGTTCACGAAATTTGGCGGCTGGGATTAATCCGAACAATTCCTCAGAGCCAAGTGTTGCCGTACGGTTGCTCTCTACGTTTTGTGGTATTTAGATATCAATTTATTTTTCGCTTTTTTATTTTCTCTTGACCCGGACTGCCAACGAACTCTGAAATTTCCCCTAATTTACGAGAAATACTAATGTGATGTGCCTTTCTATTTCCTCGAAATTCAGTTATATGTTCCTTTTAGATTAGCTGTTTACACATTTATTAAAAGTGACAAAGTTATAAACTACAAAAATTCGTGACTGAATATATATTAATCTCGGACTTCTATAACAAAATACATACATAATATATTTATTCTATTAAAAAAGTAACCATAAAATTTCAATACTATACAATAATTGTCAACTGCGTTAAAACCATAGTTTAACTACTATCCCTGACAGTGAATCTGCTCGAAATTGGCTTTTGGTCACAATTCGTTTGCTCGTCGACAGGGTTATTAGCACGGAACGAAACTAAAAGCATCTATGAAATTTGCTTCTTTTTTAATGGTTTTCAAATAAATAATATTTTTACGTGATAGAGCCATGCTGCAGTTTTTTATAAAGAATAAGGGTGACAAACGAGCATACAGTCCACCTGATGGTAAGTGGATGCTGTGGCCCATTGACATTTATATTTATCTTCGAATAAGAATCAATACGCAGATGCGTTTTCACTCGTGAAGACTAAGACGGAATGCCTGGTTTCCAGTAAAAAAGGGTCAACACATGTCTAACCTCACCATAAAGACACAGCAATATTAAGCTGCTCTTCTGTGAGAGCTTGGTCCTTCCCCAGTTGAGTCCACCCATTTCTTACAACAATAATATAGCTGCAGCGTGGCTATACCACGTATAAATACACTTTACTATAGTTGCAGTACGAATGGGTCGGTTTGACCGAGTTAGGACCACATTTTCACACATTCATTCTACAACCATATCCTAGCTGCAACATGCAGCTAGGATATGCAATATTTATAATATTTATGAGTGCATATATATAGCTACTCAGATTTAGGGAGTTCGTGGTGTTCAAGGCGTTTGCCTTCGTAAGCGCATAAAGTCTTTCGTACTGCGCCTGATCTCTCTCTCTCTCTCTCTCTCTCTCTCTTTCTCTCTGATTGTGTCAAACTGCCCTTACACACTCCCAATCTTCACAACATTGTTATCAAGAGATTTATGAACAATTAATCCGACACCTCCTTGGAATTGATGATCGCCCTCCTGGTGATAGAACAAGCTACCGGATTCGAGGATTACCGTGTCCTCCTCCTTTCTTCCGACCTCAGATAATTCTATAATATCCTAGCACAACTTTTCTAACATTTTCCCAGTTCCAGGATCTTCTCGTCATCCCTGAGGGTGTGTGCGTTATATGTTGCCAGGTCGAGTCGTCTTAGGTAGCAACCGAACCTCCACTGGAGATTCTTAACATCCTCTGCCCCGCCGTTACCATGGTCGCCACCGTAAACAAGAATAGCGGGGCTGCGGGGCACCTGGGGCCGCCTCTTCGTAACTCTCATCATGAGAGGTATATTGCTTTAGTTGCCACGCTTGGCGAGCGGGTTGGCAACCGCAGGTTTTGATTTCTTTTACTGTTCAGAAAGACGCAGCTGCACATCTTCTGCCTCAGTTTACCATCTATCGACTCTTACGACAAACACAGGAAGATATAGCTTAGTGGGTATTCTTACCCGCCATTACACGGGATCCGCCATATTTATTTATAAATATTTACGTGTAATAGTAAAGATATGATTTTACTTAAGGCTCCTAAATATACAACTTTTTGAATTAAGCTCTATGCAGATAACGATAAAACCACGTTTACATTTCCATCAAAATGTACGACAGAAACTGCCCTAATTATTTCCTTACCGTGTTTGACAACAGCGATAAATTAACGCGAGCCATTAGCTGTATTTTATTGTTAAAACACTTCGCTTATAGAGACTGAAACTAGACACGTTATCCCACTAAGTCATACCCATACAAATTACTGATTACCACTTCTTATATTTTAACTCATTGGTATAATATTACATTCATTTAATCAATGACAATAAGTAAATAAATTTAGAGATGAAACTCTTATTTTATAAACTTAATTAATGTTTCATTGATATGATTCTATGATAATGGTAAGGGATGATTACCTATAAGTGATTTTACATTATGTCAGATATTAAGCTGTAGCAATTGGTGTAACAAACGTTGGTAATGCAATAAAATAAAATAAAACAAAAAGCTGATTTTTTAATATATTTTCTTTAATATCTTCCAGTAGACCCAACTGGAAAATATTTCAGTAAATAATGGAATAAACGGAACCTTTGTACGAACTCACTTTATGTTTGTTTCTGTATCCTACTGTGTGTACATAAATTATTTATTTATCAAAATAAAATAAGACCAGTGCAAAAACTACGCGAGATACCCAGGTTCAGTCCCTGCGGCACCAATAAATTTGTTATATGCAAGTTTTAGTGCTGATATACCACGGGTTTGTTCTTGAAGGAAAATATCATTAGTAACTCGGCATTTTTGAAATTTAAAGAAGATATTTCTAACACATATGAAGTCAACATGCACAACACAGAACGGAGTACATTTTTCTTGCCCTGAAACCTTCTCAGTGATGTGTGATAGCTTGTGCCCAGCCGTGAGACGAATGTAGGCTATAACTTTACTTTACTTAATACTTTATCAAGAGTTGGAGTTTGGGGCGACATAGTCCAACAGATTTGTAAGCTTAAGTGGCAATTGGCCGGCAATATAGCTCAAATAACTTACAACAGATAGGGAAGAAAGGTGCTCCAGTGAAAGCCTCTACCGGTACGCAAAGTGTGGGGCGCTCCCTCACTACCCCTTACTAGATAGAGAGTGATAAGCTGGTAAGATATGCAGATAGTAGATGGATGCAGGTAGCTTTGGAACACGCTATAGCGTTATATAGTAGCATTCCTTGGGGAAGGCCTATGTTCAGCAGTGGACTTGTAAAAGGCTGTAATGATGAGGACGATGATACTGTACAGTTTTCTAAAATCACCATAAACAACACAGCAGGATTATGGTGCTATTTTAGACTGGTATTTTGTGAGTACGACCAAGTACAACAATACAAGCCAATAAACCGACCCAATAAAAGAAATTTAGCTGAAGGATGGCTCCACCACTAACAAAAATCTAATAGACTAGTGATTGAAATTAGCATTTCCAATGTGGAAGTGTCTAGTCTACCCACTACAAATTTATTGCGTATATTATGATAACCATTATCAGTCTCTTACTGTCTACTACTGGACATGGGCATATCCCATTGTAGGGAAAATGATCCTTATTTTCTTATTTTTCTTTTTCTTTAAAACGTTATCCCACGCTTGTATAAGTGAATTCCACGATACAGGAGAACGGATGTTCCCCTGTATCAGATTTTACATTTTTATTTACATTCATAAATTGTACATAGACAAAACATCTAGTATGGTACAATTATTTGTAGAGCATACAAACATTAGTTATATTAGAGAGACGACTTGCATGCATAATTTTAAAGCTTTTTGAGTCCTGAACCTATATACCATACAAACTCTTACAAGCCTCAGTCTAATATATTTAAAAGACCAAAAAAAATCCTCTTATACAACGTTCATTTCTAAACTGCTCTTGCAAGACTTCGATAATTAATGGCCCAAGTATAAACTACGTAAAGGTGACGTAAATGGGTAGTTAAATTTGGAACACAATTTTGTTAACACCGGCGGTAACAAGACAGGTGGTAGTTGCTGAAGTTCAGATTAACTTTGAATATTACGAAGAGTTATCAATAGACCTGCTTCAAAGCAATTACATTTAAGTTTCACAGAGCGGCCTTTCTTAGTGAATAGTTTATTTTTAAACGGCCTTTATATAAAACTATATATATTTATTATTATTATCTTCGCGTGAAATGTAAAAAATCCGAAAAAATATGGTTTAGGAACTTTATTCTCATTAAGAACACAAAAAATCACTTATCATGAACCTGGATAAGCGAGAGTTCAAGGGAGCACAATCTCATTCTCGCTTATAGAGGTTTCTCATTAACTCGAGTTTCTCGCTAATACAGGTACATGGGAAGCGTTTCTCTCTTATAGCACAAGTACGAATGTAGTTCATTTTGCGATTTTCCGGATTCAAACGCATTCGCTATTTTAAGTTTATCACTTAATGACAGTACTTTAATTATCCGTTTTGATATACTGGAACCATTTATGTATCAGCTTCAAGTAAAAATCGATCATCGATGTCGCTAGAGGTGCAGTTTTGTGTTAGAGAAAGAAATGAAACATTGGTAACGAATTTACGTTTAAAAACTTTATAAGTAAACACGACAGCCTGTAGCCTTTTTGCCCACTTGTCGGATGTCGAGCGCCATATTTTAATTGGGTGTCCACACATCTGTTCACATTATTCATTAATCGGACCCGTTGAAGTTGGATCGATTTTTTATATATCTGTGCGAGGTAACTGTATATAACGGACGTCAACGAACCTTTTGTTATAATGTATCATTTGAGAAGAAAACGAAAAAGGAAGGAGGAAGTGAGAGATACAAGTGTCGTGCCTTTTTTGCTTAAAATTTATTATTTTATTAAGTGTTGTTGAGTTACTATAGTAAATTTTTCTGTCTTGGTGGAGGTTTTAATATCTGTAAATTAGTAAGTGTTTGTAGTTGTGCCGTTTTTATGTAATTTTTTGTTGTAGTAGTATAATGGAGGACGAACCTCCCGATCCCGGAAGGGGTCGCAATGATTCCTTTTCCTTACCCATTAACATTGATAATGTAGAACTAATTAACCGTAAACGTGCCCAAGTAAGTAACGAGTCTGCCCATCCACAAAAAATAGTTATTACTGATCCAAAACAACAGTTTCCTTCAATACAATCCTCATATACCCATCCTGATTTTATTAATAAAAAAGTTAAGTACTCTCAAGATGATGCCGCTCCTTTTCTAGTTCACGTAAGTAAAATCTCAAATGATCAGCTGTCTGGAGTAACTCTTAAACCAATTAAATTCGGTCACTTTCTGTATCATAACAATATTAAAAATATAGTCCATGATGGAGTCAAAAAAGTTGGACGAAATAGAATATCAGTGGAGTTTAAAACAGCTGCAGATGCAAACACTTTTATCGATCACCCAGCTCTCCAAATTTCTAAATATGAAGCAACCATCCCCTCATATAGTATCAGTCGTATGGGGCTAGTTAGACAAGTTCCCATAGAGTGGACACTAGAAGAATTAATAGCAGCTATAGAAATTCCCTCTGGCTACGGTTCTATAATTAAAGCACGGCGACTTAATAGACGATCAGTGAGTGACAGCAATAGCATTTCATGGGTTCCAACTCAGACGGTTGTTCTAACTTTTTCTGGACAAAAACTTCCTCCCCATATTTACTGTTTTTACACTTCAATGCCATGTCAATCATGAAGGTTTAGCTTGTTCTCGACAAACTCCTACTTGTCTATTCTGCTCAGGTCCCCACACCGCAAAAGACCCTACTTGTCCTGAACATCTAAGGCAAAAATCTATTAAACTTGTTATGTCACAAGAAAATATCTCATATTTAGAAGCTTCAGCTAGATTCCCTCAGACAAAAAGATCCTTTGCTGATACAACAAGAATCCAGCCTCGTAATTGTTCTCAACAGACCCCTTATACCATAACTGACAGTCTTTCAACCCCTTCGGCTCAGCTCTCACAAACTGCATCATACAAAAAAACAATTTTTATCCCTCAACGTACCTATAGCCAATCATTAAATTCTGGATATGATATGGCAGCTCATCAGGCAATTGTTGAGAATCCTAATTCTTCCCTTCCTAATGGGTGTGCTCTACTGGGAAATGACAACAACTCTTCTAGTAATGATAATTTCTGCGAACTTATGATATCAATTCTAATTAACATGATCTCCCGTTTTAATGACACGGAACTTCCTCTCAGCTTACATCAAAAACTTACTCAGCTTTCCTCCTTAGCCCGTAACATTCGCAGTCCCGCCAATTCTTCAATGGAATTGTCGGAGCATTAGAAATAAAAAAAATGAACTCATTTACCTCATTAATAAATTTCATCCCTTCATTCTTGCCATCCAGGAGACATGGCTTAGACCTGAGTCTCATTTTAGGGTTTCAGGCTATGCATGCCTCCGGGATGATAGGAGTGATGGTCGTGCTGGCACCTCTATTTTAATTTCAAGAACAGTTACATTTTCACAAATTCCTCTCCCTTCTCATAGTCCAGCAGTAAATGCTGTTGCTATTAAGACCCTTGATGTCTCTATTCTCTCTGTTTACATTCCTAATCCTGATGCAAATGTTTTAACAGAACTTGCAACACTTATTTCTTCTTTGTCACCTCCTATGGTTATTTTGGGAGATTTTAATATGCATCATACTGTTTGGGGCTCCCATCTGTGTGATTCACTGGCTCCCTTATTTTTAGATCTTATTGATAATTTTAATCTCTGTATTCTAAATGACGGGTCTCCTACCCGTCGAGTATCCCCATTACAAAATGTTAGAAGTGCCGTTGACCTAACTCTCTGCTCCCCAGATATTGCTTCCCTTCTTTTGTGGCAAATATTACCTTCTAGCTATGGCAGTGACCATTTTCCTATATTCATCACTCCTCCTACTTCACCTAGAATAAATTTTACATTTTGCCCAAGACTAAAGTATAATCTATCCAAAGCTAATTGGCAATTATATTCTACAGTTTTGGAACAAGAGGTTTCAACTCTTCCCCCAATTAACAATGATAATATTGCTCCTGTTTATATAGAGTTCAGAAATGCAATTATTTCTGCTGCTAATAAGTCAATCCCCTTAAAAAAACCTTTCAAAAATAAGTATCCTTCCCCTCCTTGGTGGGACCAAGATTGTTCAGCAGCTTGTAGGAGAAGAAAGGAGGCTGAATTAATATACTCCCGTTCTATGACTGCAGAGAATTATATCTCCTATAAAAAAATTGCTGCAGAAACCTTAAAATTACTGTCAGACAAAAAGCGAACTGGTTGGTTTAAATTCTGTGAGTCACTGTCACCTAGGACTCCCCCATCTTTGGTCTGGAGAAATGTTAA
This sequence comes from Parnassius smintheus behrii, assembly GCA_036936625.1. Classification (NCBI taxonomy): domain Eukaryota; kingdom Metazoa; phylum Arthropoda; class Insecta; order Lepidoptera; family Papilionidae; genus Parnassius; species Parnassius smintheus. The sequence continues at coordinate 376,404 of JAUPFT010000009.1, read as the reverse complement.
AAAATATCGCTGTGCAGTTTCTAGTGAAAATATAATTTCTAATGATCCTTCCCCGTGGATAGATGAATTCTCTAATAAACTTGCACCACAAACAGTCCCATCTTATGATGAATGCCTAGTTTTTAATTCTGCTTTTTTAAAAACAAATGATAAATTTGATTCCCCCTTTTCTTCTCAGGAATTGTTTACTGTTCTCAATGGCCTTAAAGACTCCTCACCAGGTATTGATGGGATTCCTTATTCATTTATAATTAATAGTAGTGAGAACACTAAAACTGTCTTACTATCCATTTTAAATTTTATTTATATTACTGGTGATCCTCCTGCTGAATGGAAAACCCAAATTATATTGCCCATTCTCAAACCAGGTAAGTCTAGCAATGACCCTTCCAGTTACCGACCTATTGCCCTTTCTTGTACTTTGGCAAAAATCTTGGAACATTTAATAAAAAATCGCTTGGAGTGGTTTTTGGAAAGGAATAATCTCTTACCTAAAAGCCAATTCGGTTTCCGAAAAGGTTTAAGTACCATGGATAGCCTAAGTACTTTGGTCACAGATATTCATATTGCTTTTTCAAAACAGGAGGAGTTTTCTTGGATATTTCTTCTGCATATGATAATGTGCTACTTCCTGTGCTCAGGCAGAAAATGCTTAATCTGAGCATTCCAGTGAGGATAGTCAATTACGTCTCTAACTTTCTCTCTTCTAGATCAATATCTATAAATGTTAAAAATCTCCTGCTTCCCCCAAAAACTATATGGAAAGGACTTCCACAAGGCTCAGTTCTTAGTCCTCTCCTTTATTCTATATATACTCACGATTTAGAACTTTCAGTAAATTCTTTTTGTAATGTTCTTCAATATGCAGACGATCTAGCTCTATACATCTCCTCAAACAACTTCACAGTGGCATGTTCCCGTCTAAACTCATCCATGGATTATTTACAAGAATGGTTAACTAATCATGGCCTCTCTTTATCTGTGGCCAAGAGTAGTGTGGTGATCTTTTCCCGCCAAAGGCGAGTTCCCGATATATCCGTTGTATATGATAAGCAACCTTTTCCAGTTAGAGGCAATGTTAAATTTTTGGGAGTTATCCTTGATTCGAAATTGGCCTTTGGTCCATACATTGAATATATAACACAAAAATGCGAAAAAAACATAAATATTCTTCGGTCTTTGTCAGGTGTTTGGTGGGGGTCCCATCCTTTTTCTCAGAAATTACTGTACAATGCTTTAATACGAAGCCACCTTGACTATGGGTGTTTTCTGTTGGAGCCTTGCAATAAATCATCCCTAAAAATAATGGACAAAATTCAATCGAAATGCCTTCGCATTATTACAGGGGCAATGAAATCCTCACCAATAAATGTTCTTCAGGTTGAGTGCGTAGATCCTCCTTTAAGATTAAGAAGGCAATACCTTTCAGACAGATTCTTATTTAAGATCTGCCAGCTTTCAGATCATCCCCTAATTCCTAAATTGCACCTTCTTTCAGAGTATATCTCATCTGACCGATACTGGACCCATAAGGACTCTCCCTGCTTGTTTAAAAGTTTTGTAATTTTTCTTCAGCTTCCTTACCCAATCTTTCAATGTAAAATAAATCCACTCTTTGATGTTCCTTACGAGGCTATTGTTTTCCAACCCGACATTCATCTAGATCTAGGTATAGAAAAGGATTCTCCAATGGCAAATTTGAAATTAAAAGAAATTATAGAAAACACCTTTAAAGATTGGCTTGTCATCTACACAGACGCTTCAAAACAGTCTGATGAAGACTATACTGGAGCTGCTGTTTGGATTCCTAAGTTCAAAATCATTCTTAACTTTAAATGCCCCTCACTATCCTCCACTTTTACCGGTGAAGCAACTGCAATCAGTGAAGCTTTGTTATATGTAGAGTCACATAATCTTAATAAAACAGTTATTTTCACAGATTCAAAAAGTTGTTTGTTAGCTATTTTGTCCAATCAATTCCATAACAAACATAAATTTCCACTAATTCTTAAAATAAGAAATACCCTATTCAGATGCCATCTTAAAGGAATCCATGTTTCAGTGGCCTGGATTCCAGGCCACAGTGGTATCCATGGTAACGAAACAGCTGATGTACTCGCTAAAAATGCAATTGCTAATGGCATTCTACAAAATTTAATTTACTCACATGACCTAATTTTGCTAGCTAAAAGGAAACTGAATGAAAATTGGAATAAATTATGGGAAGTTTCCAAAAATGTTAAAGGTAAGCACTGTGCTGCCATCCAAGAGGTTATTCCTCCCAAGCCTTGGTTCTTTAAATTTAACAAAGCGAATAAACATGCAACTTCAATCATTTGTAGATTAAGAATTGGACACGCCTGTACACATGCACATCTGGCAAAAATCAGAGTAAGGGATAGCTCATTGTGTGAATGTGGCTTAGATGAAGGTTCCACAAACCATATTTTTTTCAACTGTCCCAAATTATCCTCCTCCCTTTATGATTACCTTCCTCCTTATATTCCTCGACATATAGATTTTAATTCTCTTTTAACATATACCAGTACTCCTTTTGTGTATATTTTATGTGATTTTATTAATACTAATAATATGAAACTTTAAATCCTTGTCACTTTTAACATACGGGTAAGAGTCTAACACCTGTGTTTGTCATATCTGTTCTAGGTAACTCAACAAATAGATTTGTCAAAATTCTCGGAGGAAAACTGAATCCTTGTATTATCACAGACTCTTATTTTAATTAAACTCATAAGCTTTCATTTTCTACTCAATACGTCATTGGCGAATTTTATCAAACCGCCACAAAAGAAAGAAGAAGAAGAAGAAGAGAAGAAAACAAAGCAAGAAAGTCAAGAAAAGAGAATTTTTATCCCAAAGAACACCTCCTTCCCGAAATAGTGTGATCAAATTTTCAGGATTCGTATTATCCTTTTCCATTATTACGAAACACCAAACCGGCGCACAATATGTTAGGTATGTGTGAAAGCGATCTTAGACAGACAGCAGTTGGCGTAGGGCTGAAGAAGGGGTAGCAGAGAGTGGGTTGCCAGGTCCAACATCCGACATAATGTGAATAACAACATACTTACTCATAGACGAATAAAATTCGACGCTATTTTTTCGTACATAGAGAGCTGGCAAAACACCTGATATTTCTTGTCGGCGTCGACAAAAATACGGTGTCTGATAAGTGTTAACAGATTTATATAAAGCCGGCTATTCAAGTTGGCCGAATGATGACAAGTACTAACTTATAGACAGCCCATTTGTCTAGCCTCGCTATTGCTCGTCGTCGCTCACCAAGTTGGCCAGGTGCAGGCGAGCGCCAACATTTATACGGTTCGTTTGGCGTGCCTTGCCACCACTTGGGATCAATTGCTCACTTCGGAATAGTGTTGTTTTTTTTTTTGCACAAATCAAAGGCACTCGACTGCTATTACCAAGTCGTGTCCACATGTTAGTAAGTCAGTATGTTTTACTCTTTTAAACTTGGACAGCATGTAGACTGTAGCACTGTCCTTGAATCAATCAATCCCGTTTTCTGAGGCTTGGCCAACATGTATTGCCAGCTAATGTTCTGCGACTAGAGCATCCGATTATCTGTCGGGCCTGACACCCGACAAGTGGGAACAGGTTCTATTGAGAAGAATTACCACGTCAGACAAAATTACGAACCTGATTAAGAGACGTAAAATGCGTAAATTATAAAAGGACTTAAGACTTATTATTTAATTTCTCAAACTCTCGTACACTCGTATATTGTTTATTGTATTTGCATTTGAAATAGTTATTTTTAAGTGACTACTTCAATTCTTAATATATTAAAAATATTGTATTTCGTACGTCCACAGGAGGGTACATAAATTTACTTTATTATATACTAGCAAATTGCTCCGGTTTTGCCTAGATACCATCTATTAGTGTCCATTTTTGGATAAAATATAGCCTATAGTCCTCCCCGGGCAATTCTCTCCATCTGTTCCAAATTGTCATTACAATAGGTTCAGTCATTCCTAACGTCAGCTCGGAGAGATATACAAACTGACAGACAGATTTTTTTTAATGGTTTTTCATGTATTTAGGATTTATGTAAATCTAAAATATTATAGACGACTCGTCAATTTTATTTAAATATTTAGATGTAGCTGAACGCTATATATTATCAATGAATCACGAAATAAAATGATTCTGATTAAAATTAGCGGGTGGGGAGGGCTGTTTAGAGTTGTACACTCAATTTTTTTCTCTTTATTTACTACCTTCATTCATAACATTAGTTACTTCAGAAAAAACTTGCAACATAAAAAAAACCTTAACGAATTTTATCTATAACACAGCCAAAATATCTTTTTCTTATTGTTTACCGTGCGTTTGCACTGAAGCGATTTTCACGAAAAAAAACATGTTTTAAACACTGTTTTCTGTCAATGTACCAAAAAGCGTTTGCATAGTCACTAAACATATTGTAGTTAAATATGTTTGACAGTTTATTGTACACTACATATTATAACTATATTATATCTTTATAACTGCAGAAACAAAATGTTTGAAAACAAATTTGTTGAAATATTGTCATGTTGAAAGATAAGTTTTACGTTAATTTTGTATTTGTAGACACTTTTTAATCAAGACAGAGAATTTTCAACAAAATGGATTCAAGTGATGAGAAGAGGTTTTATTTTTTTAAGTACCTGTACTGTACATTTACAACAAAAAGGAAAGAATTCGAGGGTCTGGACGCGCGTGCAATGTGTTTGACAGTGATTCGCAGTGGAATACGGGATAGAGACTAAAAACTGTGCTGCATGACAAATAAAGAAAATTAAAGAAAGTGATACATGAGAAAATTCTACCAATTGCGTAGTCACATTAAAACATTAAAAGCCAAAATTGTATTAAGTGTTTAGCTAATGAAAATACAGTAAAAAAATTATCCAAGAAAATAACATCAACATTTGCGCTGTAATTACAAGTTCAAATAGGAAATTGAAAGAAAAAACTACATGACATATGAAAATCAAAGCCATGTGGCTTTATAAAAGGTCACCCACCTGTTACAGGCTACTTAGGCTCTATTAAAGGGTTAACTGAGTACTCTTTGCTGTTGGAATCAATCAACCAGTTTTTAAGGCCTGGCAGATTTTTTAAATACTATAAAACTATCAGACAATCAATTTATATTGATATTTGATGAAATGTCTTTAAAAAAATGTGATGTATAAACCAAAAGAAGATTTGATTGAAGTGTATTAGGATCATAGTACACAAGGAACATCTTCAGTCATTGCATCATATGCATTAGTATTTATGATTGTTAGTACTAGGAAGACTGAAACAGCCCATTGCCCACTATTTCTCCAATGCATTTTTAACTGCAAATCAACTTACTGTACTAATAAAAGAGGTAATTATTAGTACTTTGTATGATGTTTCATTTTATTAGGTCATAAGATGAACATGGACAAAACAAATATCATGTTTAATGTCCGTGTCACACCTATGTCGGTAGATGTTGGGAGCACTACGCTGGAAGTTGTTGACGAGTACGTTTACCTGGGACAAATAGTCTGACTAGGTAAGTCCAACTTCGACCGAGAGGTCAATCGATGGATTCAACTCGGCTGGGCAGCGTTCGGGAAATTACGACACATCTTCTCGTCAGGTATACCTCAAAACCTGAAAACAAAGTTGTACCACCAGTGCGTGTTGCCAGTGATAACCTACGGAACCGAGACGTGGTCCTTCACTGCTGGCCGTATGAAGACGCTCAAAGTCGCTCAGCGAGCTATGGAGAGGGCTATGTTCGGAGTTTCTCTGCATGATAAACTTAGAAATGAGGATATCCTCAGTAGAACCAGAGTAACCGACATAGCCCAACGGATTAGTAAGCTGAAGTGGCAATGGGCCAGCCATATAGCTCGAAGAACCGAAAACCGTTGGGGAAAAAAGGTTCTCGAGTGGCAGACTCGTACCGGTAGGCGAAGTGTAGGGCAACCCCTCACTAGATGGAGTGACAACCTGGTAAGACATGCACGTAGTCGATGGATGCAGGTGGCTCAGGACCGTGCTTTGTGGCATACCTTGGGGGAGGCCTATGTTCGGCAGTGTACTTGTGAAAGGTTGTAATGATGATGATGATGATACCACATTTATATTTTGTATTAAGTTATCATTCGTCTCCGCTAAGGTTGATAATGTTTTGTGATGTTTACCAACTAAATTGGATAATAGAAAAACACGATTTAAAACAAATCGCGAAATATAAAAAAACAACAGTGCGAACGCTAACGTTGACAAATCTATAGATAAACAAGTAAAATTTCAATGTTGTAATCAATGCGAACACAGCTAAAAACAAATCTTGATATCTGTTGACAATTTTACACAGTTTTTGTGAGTGCGAACGCCACCATCAACAAAACATGTTGTGTGATTTATTTTATGCGCTGCCCAAATGCGTGTGGACGAACTTCACATGTCTTCGAAATATTTTTTTTTCATATTCCTTAGACATGCAGGTTTCCTCACGATGTTTTTCTTCACCGCCGAGCACGTGGTAAATCAGCACTTAAAATTGCAATTAACAATTTCATTGGTGCCGGCGGGGATCGAACCCGGGTTACTCGCGTTCTATTATATTTACAGCGAGCGTTAACCACTGAGCTACCACGGCTCTTGCTGAATAAACTAATCGACTTGGTATTACATGAATCTCACAACTTTTTGCGAAAGAAGAACTGAGTTGCGAGACTGGTTTTTTTTTACAAGTCATGTTTTTGATGACATAAAACTAACATGACAAACGAACTTATAGGACAAGCTGTCAACTTAACACAAAGAAAAATATAGATGCATTGTCACTTCTGAGGACTAACATGGAATGTCTCGCGGCGTGTATTAAAACTGGTTCTCGATACCCTTAATAACTGGAACACAGCAGTTTTCCTACTTCTGCCGGCCGATTAGAAGAGCTCTGAGATTGTTTCTTATTCAAAAAGATTCTTAGGCAGAAAAGGAGTACAATAACCTAGTAAATACTAATTTAATATAATACTTGCTACCAGGATAACAATTTTGAGAATGTTTTAGTGTAAATGTTAACTAATATGTCACTGAATGTCTTAATCTTACCTAGATAGTATTATATTCTGATAATCGTTTGTTAGTAGTACTAATAAGCCATGTTCGATCTAATGTTATAAATGCTCGTCCTTCCCTTCGGCTCCTGCTGTTGCAGAGGAGTTTGCTCTGATACTTATTATGTGGGGTGAACGCAAGTGTTGATTGCAGTGCTTGTGTTAAGATGTGCAGTGTTTTACGTAGTAGAGCCACACAGCAGTTATATTATGGTTGTAGCACGAATGGGTTGGTTCGACTAGGGTAGGACCACACTCACAGAATACCAGCATAAAATAGCAGCTACTGTCTTTAGTATGGTAACTCTATAAATCTGGAGACTCTTTTACTGGAAGCAAGGCATTCCATTGTAGTCATTCATCACAATTAACATTTAAAATACATCTGTATTTTCATTGTTAATCGAGAATAATTGTAGATGTACATGGGTACACATGCACAGCATGTACTTAGTATCAGGTGGAGTATGAAGTTGGTCAGGCGTATTGCAATGTGTTGGTGTGCGCAGGACGTGCTGGCGATCGAACCGAGCCAGCTGGCGCAGCTGCTGCCGGGCAGCGGGGGCGCGGGCGCGGGAGAGCCGGGCGCGCTGCAGCAGGTGGCTGTGCAGGTGGAGGGCGAGGCTGGCGAGGACGCCACGCAGGTCATCGCGCAGCTCGTGCAGGCTGACCTGCCGTCGCCCGGTGAGCAAACTGGACCTATCCCATTGTTGTACCCGGATATACCATTATTTGTCGCTCTTACCTTTGACAGGCCTGTTGGTCTAGTGGTTAGTGACCCTGACTGCTATGCCGGAGGTCGTGGGTTCGATTCCCACCCAGGACAAATGTTTGTGTGATAAGCACGATCATTTGTTCCGTGTCTGGGTGTAATTTATCTATAATATTTATGTATTTAGAAATATATAAGTATGTTTATCAGTTGTCTACTACCCATAACACAAGCTCTGCTTAGCTTGGGACTAGATGGCGTTGTGTGATAGTTGTGGAATATTATTATTATTATTATTACCATACAACAATGCGGTTTTTTGGCACTCCGTGACGGCTCCGTGGCACATTAGCCTTAGTAATGAGTTGTAGCACAAGGAGCCGCAGGGTCGAATCCCGCGCGGAACAAGTATTTGTATGACCTACAAATAATTGTTCCAGGTCTGGATATTTGTCCTTGTGCAATTTATGCTTGTAAACTGCCTACATGATACAGGTGAAAGTTCTAGTGTTCAGGTAACTTTAAAAAAAATGATAATCATAGTAGCACACACTTTATACCTTCGATGCTGCACTCCGTCGCCGGTCTGGCTATTTTATACTTGACGTAAAGATGGTAGTACCGCCACTATTTAAACCATGCTAAGCTAGTTGCTAGTACTTTACTACTATTCCACCTAATGGTAAGAACTGAAAATAGAGCCTGGTTAGTAAAGTGCTTCTATCGGCAACCATATAGTATTTCTGTTATTTACTACAGCAATCTCTTTCATACCCACTTCAGTTATCAAAGTGATGGAGTGCCCTTTCTACTCACTTTCATTCTATTAGAGAAATAAACTAACTAATCTACCTTGCGATGGAAGTGTGTGTGTATACCAGTTTGTATTAATGTTTTTAAACATTTAAAACAATAATTGGTTTGCTGTTTTTCAGGTGGCACTAGGCGGGTAGTACTATTGTTACCTGATGGTAGCTTCACAATGACTGAATTGGATAAAGAACAATATGAATCCATAACAGAAGCGAGCAAGGCACAAGAATGAAATTTAAAGAAAATCTAAATTGATATGACTGATTTACGAGCTGCCAGAGTTATGTAGCTGATGTAACTCTCGCTGGGACATGTCAAAGAAGTGGAATAATTGCCTTAATAATTGTTGTGTAGAAACTACCTATCAGTAAACTTATTTTAAAAAGCAATAGACATCAATCCAATTTATAACGCACATTTAATATAAAATATTAGCAGTTACCTTAAAAATATTACCCTTCTTCTGACGCCTTTTATCATATATAATTTTTTAAAGTATCAAGACGCTGTTTATATGTGGAAAAACTGACAAAAGCACTTCAGCAGGATAGTATTTACAGAATGTGTATAATTGGTGAATAAAAGTAACATTGTAAATAAATGAGTATGCTTGGAACTCTTACTACGTACAAGTGTATGGTGGTAATAAATATTTAAAATAAAGTGAGGGTTGAAAAATTTGTAATTTGCAAATTGCAAGCATCCTCTTACGAAGATTGTCAATATCTTAAGAGTTTTACATATATTTGTAAATATCTGAAATCACATTAAAGCATAATTTGAATTTAATGTACTTTGTATCTAATATCGGTATACCCACTGTGTTCTCACCCTCTGTTTTAAACACTACACATTTAGATTTTCTAAACTCGTTAAATTAAATATATAATATTGAAAGTGTTAAAATATTTGATAATATACCAAACTTAGACTTATTTTAAATGTATTAATTTCATTATGTTCTAAACATTATTATATATTGTAGAAAAAACTTTCCAAACTTGTTGAAATTAAGTCTCAAGATTTAATTCGATCGTAACAAAGGAAAAGCCGAAAAATAAGTCTTAACTTCATTTTATCAATGTAATGGGTCCGAAAAGTATTGAATGACAAGTAAAAAAGATAGTGAGTGGCTCATGTGTCCCATGAGTGTAACTCATGGGACACATGAGCCACTTATCTTATTTTCATGGAAATGAAACTGCAGACTTCAATACGCTAGTGTTCGGGCAACTGAACAGACGGGTCTCCAAATGCAAGAATTTTAACACTGCTCATATTGAAGACATGATTGAGCATGATCAATGTTCCACCAGCAACAGGAAATCTGTGCTGGGAAAAGTCACCGGCCACCTAGTTTGTTGAAGATCAAACTGTGACACCATCATTTCTGGGTCACATGACATTGTCAGATTGATAGGCCTAATTCGACGGTACTTATTGGTGTTCGAGCCACCCTATAGTGTGAGTATCGATCTAAGAGCAAGTCTTATTTAACTATTCCGATTAACAATCTAAGCAAGACCTTAAAAATGCATCTTAAAGTGGGGAGTTCCTGATTGACAAACTACGGTAGAGCTTGTAGCAGTAAAGCTGAAATTACACGCCCACTACCTCATATAGGCACACAGACAATTTTTAATATGTCCGTATTTAATACACATAAAATGTAATTGGTCATTCAGTTACTGCTTAGACCATGGAGGTTAGAGAGAAGGAGAACGGTCCCAAAACGTAGACAGAGAAACCTATAGACAAATTGACGCCTCCATTCGCTTTCGCACACGACAAAGATAGATTTATGCATACGTCGTGCATAGAAATGAGATAGAGCGGTGTGATTGTTTGTCCCTTTCTCCGTGCCGGTTTTTTTAGCAAACTACACTTTGCTAAGCAACTTTGACAGTTCGTAGCGATCTAAGGAGTTTACAAGTTGGTTTAAGTGAGAAAAAAAGTGTTTTGTGAGCTTAAGATTGGTGAATCTTGTTCAATTCAGTTCATAGAACAATAAATTTTTTTATCTAAATATGTTTAAAAGTCGTAAGGACTATTGTATAACCTAAAACTACGTTATCGTCCTTTCTCACTCGAGGCCACGCTAATCATTAGTCTATAGGTTTCTCTGTCTACGACTCTAAAGGCCGGCCTATGGAGTGTAGAGGTAAGGAGTACAGACTGTATTAAAAAGTGTCCATAGAAAACTGTTATAAAGGTGGCGCCACTATAGCTACGGGGTAAATTTTAATAGCCCGTAAAGAACGCACCGAAAAATATTAGTGGGATAAAAGACCTGGACCTGACCTCCTGAAGCTACTCCAGCGCTGTTGTGGAGAGTTTTTGAGGTCAGCGGCCGGTCCGCGTTCCCACGCGTCCGTCATTTTGGCCGAGGCGCGATGACGTGCGCCGACATATTCCCCGGGTTGAAGAGACGTCTTCAATCTTCAATTGGTAGAGGGCAGATGCAGTTGACAGCACGACGAATGATACCTCGCTTCGTCTTCAACTCAGCCACTCGCGTGACTCCGTCTACGCCGGGATAGGTCGTCATGACCCGGCCCAGGGACCAGAGCAGCGGTGGTGTTGTTTTGTCCTTGATAAGAACTAAAGACCCCGTCTTCACTTCACCTCTGGAATGAAACTACTTGGATTTGGCCTGCAGCAGAGAGATGTATTCATTATGAAAGCGGCTCCAGAAATGCTGTCTGATGTACTGTGTTCTTCTCCAGCGATCCAGTCGCGTGATGTTGGCATCAGTCACCTGGGAATGTGGTACAGATAAGAGTGGTCGTCCAATCAGGAAATGAGCGGGAGTAAGTGCCGAAAAATCGTTAGGGACTGAAGAGAGAGGAGTAAGAGATCGCGAATTCAAGACCGTCTCTATGTGCGTAAGATAAGTAGTAGCCATCTCCTCAAAGGTAAATTTTGTAAGTTTGCAGCTGCGACCTCTGCGTCGGCCACCATTACTGGCCCAGTGTAGTCAACATAACAATTTAAAAATGGAAATTCAAGATGAGTTCTTGACTGAGGTAGTTGACCCATTATAGGCTGAACGCTTTGAGCCTTATGTCTGAAACACTTAAGGCATTTATTCACGACATTTCTGGAAAGGTTTCTACCACCTATAGGCCAATAAGTCTGCCTTATATGTGACAATAGTAATTGAGGACCGGCATGTAGTAGCTCTAAATGTTTCATTTGAAATATAATCTTAGTAAGTATGTGCTTACTACATATTATTATGGGATGTTTTACACTGAAATCGTAGGGGGAGTTATCGAGCCTCCCGCCCACGCGGATGAGGTTATGTTCGACAATGAACGGAGTTAAAGAAAGCAATCTACTATTGCGTGGCAATTTTTGTTTAGATTTTAAAAGACGAAATTCTTCAGAAAACATTTCTAGTTGTGAATAATGTATTATTACATTATACGACTCTTGGAGTTCTGTTACGGAAAGATCGCCACACAATTTATCTTTATTTTTTAGATTATATATAAATCTTTGTAAATATGCAAACACCCTTTAAATTTTTGGAAAACTAGAATATTTTTCTAATAAGCGATGAATGATAGATGAATATATGGTTGAATGTGAATGATTACTACATGATGGTCGCTATCACTACATGTGAAATGAGTCACTACATCTGGCAAATCATGTTTCTCCGTGTTTGGCATTTTAGGCCACTCATTTTCTTTATACAACAGAAAAGAGGGTCCGGACCACCACAGAGGCGTGTCCTTGATAACGTCAGCGGCGGATCTTGTTTCCCGTGGTCTTAAACCACGGGAAACAAGATCCGCCGGGTTGTCCTTCGACGGTACGTAGCTCCAGGTATGACCACAAGTGCTCTCCTGTATCTCGTTGACTCTATTTCTCACAAAAGGTTTTAATTGGATGGCTGGAGTAGAGAGACAACCCAAGACTATGGTTGAGTCACACCAGAATCTACATCGGTGAATGGGTAAAGTTAGCGCTTCCTGAACTTTAGTACACAGCCTGGCACCTAACAAAGCTCCACACAGTTCAAGCCTTGGTATTGTTGACGGCTTGATGGGCGCTATACGATTTTTAGAAACGAGAAGTTTTACGCCAATAGATTTACTGTTACTGCATGACCGAATGTACACACATACGCCATAAGCTTTTTCGGACGCATCGGTGAAGACGTGTACTTCATGCGTACAGTCTTCACGCAAAACCCAACGAGGAATCTTTAAATTATTTAGAGATGTTATTGTATTTTGGAATGTCGCCCAAAGGTTTCTGACCTCGAGCGATACTTCGTCGTCCCAGTCATAGTTGTGTAGCCATAAACGCTGCATGACTATTTTCGCTTCGACAACGCACGGACCTACGAGGCCTAATGGGTCAAAGATCTGAATGATAACTGAGAGGACGTGACGTTTAGTGACTATAGTGGTTGTCTTTATGTTAATAGTATAAGTAAGGGAATCACCACAGAGTACATTATATATACCTGGAAGGAATCACAATCGTAGGCCCAATTAAGACCTAAGGTTTTAGATTGAGATGAATTAAAACCCTGCTCATAAAAATGCAACGTATGAGTATTATACGATTCGTTACTGTTTATAATTTGATTTAGAATTTGAGGATGGTTTGATCGCCATTTGCGTAAGTTAAATTTAGCAGAAGATAGAACCGATTGTATACGTTTTCCAATTGCTACAGTCTCAGCTATGGTGTTTCCCCCGCTCAAATAGTCATCCACGTAGAAGTCACGTCGTATGGCCCGCTGGACCTGACTATCCTCAATGTTATCAGCCAGACCTACCAGGCATTTCGTGGCTAAGTAAGGAGCAAAAGCGGTACCATAGGTGACCGTATTTAATGTATAGGTTCTAAGAGGCTCAGAAGGATCAAACCGAAAAATAATTTTTTGTAGAGGACGTTGGACTGGACTTAGCTCAATGGCTTTATACATTTTCTCTACATCACCTGAGACCACGTATCTATGTTGACGAAAACGTATTAAAACGGAAAATAGATCGTCTTGCACTACGGGACCGACCATCTGTATGTCATTAAGAGACACGCCCGAACTGGTAGAGGCTGATGCGTCGAATACTACGCGTAGTTGAGTAGTGGTACTAGAGCTACGAATAACTCCATGATGTGGAATGAAATATGTGATCACGGAGTTTTCAGGCGTAGAAGTACAGAGTCTAAATTCATATGACCTAAATGCTCATATTCTCTCATAAATTCACAATATTTAGTTTTAAATGAAGGATCGCGCTTAAATCGCCGCTCCAGGGATAGAAAACGATTTTTTGCATTTTCATACGAATGCCCTAAAGTGCTAGGGTCCTCTTTTAAGGGCATCGTCACGACAAACCTACCATCATTTTTACGAACGGTGGTTTGGGCAAATAGTTGTTCACAGACTGTTTCTTTAAGAGAAAGTGAATGTTTTGACGACACGTTGTCAAGCTCCCAAAATTGAGTTAGGTCTGGAGTGACGTTGGAATGATGGCAATAGAGTGATGAAACAGAACTAGGTTGATGCGAAATACTACCGGACACAAGTCAAACAAATTTAGTTTCACACAATTTAGGTAGATGTTTCCCTAAATCTATAGTTCTGCTGCCTAAGACATTCCAAAACACCTCAGCCCCTACCAGGATGTCTACGACCGACGGAACATTAAAGTTCGGGTCTGCTAGTGTAAGACCTGAAGGAATATGGACGTGATTTATATGCACGAATGAAGACGGTAGAACCTTTGTAATTTCAGGTAAAATATGACACTCGATATCAACAGTAAAGGCACAGCATAAAGACTTAATTGTGAGGTGACAAGACTGTGTACTGGTGGATATGTGATTATTAATACCAGTTACTTTGGTGCTCGAGATGTAACAAACCCAGTTTCTCTGATAGTCTCTGTGTAACAAAGTTGGTGGTACTACCGTTGTCCAGCAGTAGCCGCGCAGTGTATTTCTTACCCGGCCCGCTGGTCACGCTCACCATAGCTGTGGACAGTAAAAAATGCGCAGAAGTAGCAAGCTGCAAGGAATTGGCTGATAGTGCGATATTTGACGCAGAAGGCAAAGCAGAAGACATAGCAGAAAGCAATGGTTTGGATTCACTAGATTCTAAATGCAAAAGCGTATTGTGCTTTGTTTTGCAATATTTGCAATGTGGGAGTTTACACCGCTTAGCAGAATGTCCGACGCGCAGGCAGTTAAGAGAAACATTGTAATCATTTGCCTTTTTTATGCGATCCTCTATAGTTAAGTTTCTAAAGGATTCACATTTATATAATGTATGAGACTGGGAGCAAAGTGGACATTTATTTATCTTATTAAAACTATTATCTGATTTTTTTATTAACTTGAGTGACTTTAAAATTAGAATGTTTATATGTATGACTATTATTTAAAGCTACAATAGTATTAGTCTGAGAAGAATTGATATTTGACTCGACAGACTCTAACCACTTCGCTTTCCTACTTAAAAAAGAACAAAATTGCATCAATGTAGGATCATCTTTTATAATATTGTTCCTATGCTCTTCCCAGTCACGACTTGTTGTCAAATCTAATTTTTTAGTCATGACATATATTAATAATGTGTCCCAATGTTGATTGGGCTAATTTAATTTTGTGAGTGCCCTTACATTTTTATTAATTGTATCTACGAGGTTTCTGATTGAGATACTCGACTCCTTGACTATAGGATCGACATCAAATAAAGCTTGCACATTTCTCACATCTCACATTCTTGTGATTATTCACAAGAAGGCGATTGTTGTTATACCGCTCACACAACATGCATGTCCCACGCAATTTTATAATGATCGCCTTTAAAATCAATATTTTTAATAACTAAGGCTACGTTTCCATGCAATGAAGCGCGCAAATAGTGGAAGTTGTTTATTTCATTGATACTAGAGTTATCGTGAATCAATGACGTAAATGTATCTCGAAATTCGAGCCAGCATTGGTAGTTCCCATCAAAATGAGGTAAATCAATTTTAGGCAAACGAACAAAACTATTCTTATTAGAACAGTGTGCACCTGAGTCAGCGTCTCTGAAGCCCGCCTTCGACCCAATACCGTTGGACGAAGCACCGAGCAGGCTACGCGTGATGGCCACCAGATTGAAGAACTGACGGTCAAAGTCCTCACGCTCAACTAACGCAGACGCCTCATCATTGGCAAGCACTTCTATGTTTGTCTGTAATTCGTCAAATTCGGAATATAAGGTTTCGAATTCTAGACTAGAGTCTAGACGTTGTAACTCAGAAATATCAGAACTACTTTTAATTAAATTTAAATAATTGTTGTAAATTGGAAGCCTTGATTTTATCGAACTACGCTTCTTCAATAAAGTTTTTAAACTCTCTGTCATTTTATTTTTATATGAACACAGCAAAGGAAAAGAAAACGTTGATTACGTTAGGACAAAAAACACTACAGCTATGCGAGAACAAAAGGGACTGTTGCACGCAGGTAAATATGAATCAGCGCAAGGTCAGCAAATCGACACTTGAGCGCTGGATATTTGTAACGGAATAAACATTTAAATTTAAACAAGCGAGCGTTGCAATAACAAAGCAATTTTTAAAGCACTGAAGTTAATTAGGTACCTACTTATTAAAAGTAAGTGTACTTAGCCAATGAAAGATGTAAAAAAGATTTTTTCAGCATGAAAAGAAAGCTGGAAAATAACAAATTGGAACGAAATCACTCAAATACGGTTTTGATACTCTCAGGATGACATCAGCGTCTTCAATTTTTATTTATTTTTAAGATTACGCAGGCTGCTACGGGAACGACTTCCTTCTTTAATATACGTGGCCGCGGATTCAAAGTGCGCTCGGCGACCGTTGACTTTGTCGACGTTAATTACGGCAAAAACTGGTAAATGTTTTGCGCGATCGAAGGACCATATGTTTAGGCCTTATCACCGTCCATACCACCATACCACCGTCCGCGAGCGTGCACCTTCCTGAATTCCTGTAACACACACTTTTAATCTCCAATTTGTCCGCTCGTCTATCCTGACATGAATAGGCACACTGTTCATCATACCTTTGGACATTTACACCCACAAATGCAAGGACGATTACGTTTTACCTCGTGAAAACTAACACTAGCTAAGGTGTCGTTTTGATCAGCCATCATTTCCCATGATACCTAACTCCGAGAGTGACAGCGTCCCTTCGATCAGTCACCATATCATAAGACAACATGGACTGGACAACTTGGAACTTCCCACTAAACACACACACTGATATACAGTTCTTTGAACGGTATTATAGGCGTGGATCGGGATGCCCGCAAGGAGACAAGCGAAGCTTCGGAGCGAAATAAATTGAATCAGTGTGATTAATTATTGGTGTTTTAAGTTTTAATTTGTGTAAAGAAAATTAAACTGTTAATTTAGGTAATTCTATCGGCAATTTTATTGTCACGAACCTCAAGCTCGTAACAATTGGTGTCAGAAGTGGGATAAAATCATGCCGATTTTACCTAAGGAGGAAACGTCCGTACCCGAAGTCAACGCCAGCAGGAGACGGACCAAAGAAGATTTGGTGGTGCAACGCCGCAGATGTCGGAGGGCCAGCCGCCGGCTGCAGGCCTGACTTAGGTGCTCTGATGGTGATGCTGCAGGAGCAGGCTCGCCGACAGGAGGAACAGGTCCGTCGTTTGGAAGAGCAGCTGCGGGGTGGACAGGAGGAACAGGCCCGCCGATTGGAAGAGCAGCTGCGGGGCGGACAGGAGGAACAGGCCCGCCGGCAGGAGGAACAGGCCCGCCGGCAGGAGGAACAGGCCCGCCGGCAGGAGGAACAGGCCCGTCGTTTAGAAGAGCAACTCCAACGCGATAAGGAAGAGCAGATGCTCCTCATGAAGGACCTTCACGCTATCTTCGGAAAAGAGATACGGGAGGTGAAGGATAAGGTTGCTCAACATGACAACCGCCTGTCGGAAGCTGAAACCCGAATCGACCAAGTAAAAAATCGGGTTGACAACGTAATGGCTGACGTGAAGAAAACGCTGAACGACCTCAAACTTGGGGATGGAACAACAGCTCCCGTAGTAGCTACAACACCTTCGCTACGTGGATTCAAAGTGCCGCCGTTCGACGGGACCTCTTCCTGGTCAGCCTACAAAATCCAGTTCGAGGCCGTCATGGAGGCGAACGGCTAGAATAAAAGCCAAGCCATGACTGCACTCATACTAGGCCTGCGCGACCAAGCCTTAACTGTGTTGGAAGCTCTCAGTAAGAAAGTGTCCTACGAGCAGCTCCTTGAGGCGTTGGAGGCGAGATATGGCGACGCTCACCTGGAACACGTCTTTCGCGCGCAGCTTAAAGATCGCGTGCAAAACAGCAATGAAAACCTGCAGCAGTGGGCCCTTGAGGTGGAGAAGATGGTTCGAAAAGCATACCAGTCTGTACCTGCGCTCATTGAAGTGAACCTGGTTCAGACATTCATCGACGGCATCCGCGACCTTGAAGTCAGAGCTGCTGTGAGACTCGGGCACCACGACACGCTTAAGGACGCCTTGGCCCATGCACTGGAGGTGGAAGCCGTGCTGCAGGATCATCGTTCCCATCGCATCAGGGAGGTTGCAGCAGCTACAGTACGCGACCGCAACAAAGGATACAGCCCTAGGTGCTATGGCTGTGAGGAAAAGGGCCATCTTCGATCCAGCTGCCCTAAGCGAACCCTAGAAAAGGAAGTTGATCGATCTCGAGAGGATAATGCAGCTAACGGCACCACCTGGCGGCAGCAGGATCATCGCTCCCCTCACGCTAGGAAGGTTGCAGCAGTTACGGTTCGCGACCACAATAAAGGATACAGCCCTAGGTGCTATGGCAGTGGGGAAAGGGGCCATCTTCGATCCAGCTGCCCTAAGCGAACCATAGAAAGGGAAGGTGAACGATCTCAGAAGGGAAGTGCGACTAACATCACCGCCCAGCAGCAGTCGGGATACGAGTTTACTATCAGACATCGCAGCGGGAAATCTCATGGCAACGCAGAAGCAGAGCCTGAAGATTGCAAACATTGTACTAGGCAGGAGAGTAAGGAAGTGGTATCCGTGAAGATGCTCAGGACAGACCACCTCAGCAACGAGTGGAAGGTCAGCTTACAACATGCACAGCAAGAAGATCCGGACATCAAGCCGATTCTGGAATGGATGAAGGCCAGTGCTCCCAAGCCCAAGTGGAGTGACGTCTCAGCGATGAGTTCGACCACTAAAAGCTATTGGGCCCAATGGGACAGCTTGCTGCTTCAGGATGGAGTTCTGTGCCGTAAATGGGAAAATGTTCGGGGAGACAGCTGTCACTTGCAAATGGTTGTCCCTAAAGCTAAAGTACCGGATGTTCTACAGCTGTACCATAATGATTATTCCGGTGGCCATTTGGGAGTTAAACGAACTCCACTGAAGATCCGAGAACTATTTTACTGGGTCCACTGTCGAAACGATGTCGAGGACTGGTGTCGCAAATGTACAAGTTGTGTGGCTGTAAAGGGACCTCAGACTCGTAGTAGAGGTGCATTGAAGTTGTACAATGTTGGTGCACCATGGGAGAGAATAGCCATTGACGTGGCGGGGCCGTTTCCGGAGAGTGAAAGCGGTAACAAGTTTTTCATGGTTGTGATGGACTACTTCACTAAGTGGCCAGAAGTCTTCGCCATTCCAAATAAAGAAACTTCAACAGTTGCGGATAAACTAGTTCATGAAGTCTTCTGTCGTTTTGGAGTACCTTTAGAGATTCACAGCGATCAAGGAAGGAATTTTGAATCTCAAATATTCCAGGAAACTTGCCGAGTTATGGGTACTTATAAAACAAGAACGACACGATTTAATCAGACATTGGAGAGGTACCTAGCAAAAGTTGTAGACAATCGGCAACGAGATTGGTACAAGGACATACAACTGTTTTTGTTGTCATATCGAAGCGCTGTTCACGAAAGTACAGCAGTAACACCAGCTTTCGCAAACTTTGGAAGAGAATTACGACTGCCTGCAGACCTGATCACCGGGATACCACCTGATGCTCCACGCAGTATAACAGATTATGCAAATGACTTGCGGAACAAAATGAATGACATTTATGAGCACGTCAGACAATCGGGCCAGCAAACGTCTGAAAAGATAAAAACCCAGTACGACCGCAACATGAACAACAAAGGGTTCGACGAAGGTTCACTAGTGTAGTTGCATAATCCCGTCCGCAGCAAAAGGAAATCTCCTAAGCTTCAAGCTAAATGGGATGGCCCGTACTGGATTGTGACCAGGATCAACGATATAACCTACCGAATACAGAAAGGCGCAAGAGGGACTCCTAAGATCGTCCATGTGGATCGCCTGGCACGTTATTATGGGGCCGATAATGCTCGGGACGAGCATGTCTTAGGAGGGGGCAGTGTTACGCGTTAAGAACTAAACTTCTTGAAGTTGAAACTCGAACTCTCGGTACCTTGCGCGTGTTTACTTGAATATTCTGGATATTTCCGTGCTAATTTATATAAATAGGCGCTGCAAGATGCGATCGATGAAGTATTGAATGTGGCGAGACAAGCGAAGCTTCGGAGCAAAATAAAGTGAATCAGTGTGATTAATTATTGGTGTTTTAAGTTTTGTGTAAAGAAAATTAAAGTGCTAATTTAGGTAATTCTATCGGCAATTTTTATTGTCACGAACCTCAAGCTCGTAACATTATTAAAAATATTATTAGTTTATTTATCAGTAAGTAGATGGCGCTATTATTATATTGTTATGCGCCACAATTAAAGACACTACCGCCATCTATTATCGAACAGAGGAACTAAGCTTTCTCGAAAACCCCACACTTGAACTTTCTGCACCTGGTCGGTCGGGGCCGTTATTTAAGCCGGAAGGCCGGAAGGAGCATTATCGTGCATGAGTAGAAATTACTGGCCCACTTTGATTTTGTGTGCGACAATAACAGGCTCTACTACCTCCTCATGGTATATTTTGTAGTCATGCAGCCTTGGATCCAAACGAGCTAGGTTCGTCCACCAAGACAAACTCCTGTCCATAGCATGATTGTCCCGCCTTGTTATGAGTGGACCTCCTGAGCGTGCCGTAGACGGCTAACTCTCCCTGGAGTCCTCTAAACGCATATTCTTCGTGAATCCGGATGAAACCCAAACCGGGACTTATCGGCGAACAGCATCAAAGATGTTTGTCCGTCACTCCAGGGTATTCTCCCGAGCTCATGGAAGACGCCGACCCCAAAAAACTATGATTTCTAACTACTCTAGCTGGTTTTAAGTAATTAAAGTGTCAATTTCGGTAATTCAATCGGCAGTTTTTACTGTCACGAACCTTAAGCTCGTAACAATTGGTGTCAGAAGTGGGATCAAATCATGCCGATTTTACCAAAGGGCGACACCGAGGGTGTTCGTACCCGATGTCAACGCCAGCAGGAGACGGACCAGAAAAGATTTGGTGGTGCAACGCAGCAGTCGTCGGGTGGCCAACTGCCAGCCACAGAGGCTGGCCCGTCAGAAGCTCCTACACTTGCAGCACCTGACTTAGAGGCTCTCATCCTCATGCTGCAGGAACAGGCCCGCCAGCAAGCGAAACAGGCACGCCGATTGGAAGAGCAGCTGCGGGCGGACAAGAGGAACAGGCCCGTTGGTTGAAAGAGTATCAGGAGGAACAGGCCCGCCGGCAGGCGGAACAGGCACACCGATTGGAAGAGCAGCTGCGGGGCAGACAGGAGGAACAAGCCCACCGACTGGAGGAACAGGCCCGTCGTTTGGAAGAGCAGCTCAAACGCGAAGAGCAAATGCTCATGAAGTACATTCACGCTACCTTCGGGAAAGAGATAAGGGAGGTGAAGGATATGGTTGCTCAACATGACAACCGCCTGTCGGAAGCTGAAACCCGAATAGAGGAAGCTAAAACCCGAATCGACCAAGTGAACAAAGTGTTGGCTGACATGAAGAAAACACTGGACGACCTCAAACTTGGGAATGGAATAACAGCTTCCGTGGTAGCTTCAACACCTTCGCTACGTGGGTTCAAAATGCCGTCGTTCGACGGGATTTCGTCCTGGTCAGTCTACAAAATCCAGTTCGAAGCTGTTATGAAGGCGAACGGCTGCAATAAAAGTCAGGCCATGACTGCTCTCACACTAGGCCTGCGCGACCAGGCCTTAACTGTTCTGTAAGCTCTCGGTAAGGAAGTGACTTATGAGCAGCTCCTTGAGGCATTGGAGGCGAGATACGGCGACGCTCACCTGAACACGTCTTTCGTGCGTAGCTTAAAGATCGCGTGCAACGCATTAACGAAAACCTGCAGCAGTGGCCTCTTGAGGTGAAGAAGCTGGTGCGAAAAGCATACCGGTCTGTACTTGCGCTCATTGAAATGAACCTGGTGCAGACATTCATCGACGGCATCCACGATCTTGAAGTCAGAGCTGCTGTGAAGCTCGGGCACCACGTGACGCTTAAGGAAGTCTTGGCCCATGCACTTGAGGGTGAAGCCGTGCGGCAGGATCATCGTTCCCATCGCATCAGGGAGGTTGCAGCAGCTACAGTTCGCGAACGCAATAAAGGATACAGCCCTAGGTAGGCTGTGCCGAAATGGGCCATCTTCGATCCAGCTGCCCTAAGCGAACTGTAGAAAGGGAAGGTGATCGATCTCGAGGGGGTAGTGCGGCTAACGGCGACGCCCAGCAGCGGCAAGATCATCGTTCTCCTCACGTTAGGGAGGTTGCAGCACCTACAGTTTGCTACCACCATAAAAGTTACAGCCCAAGGTGCTACGGCTGTGGGGAAATGGGCCATCTTCGACCCGGCTGCCCTAAGCGATCTGTAAAAAGGAAGGTGATCGATCTCGAAAGGGTAGTGCGGCTAACAGTACTGCCCAGCAGCAGCAGAAATACGACTTTACTATCGATTACTGCAGCGGGAAATGGCATGACAACACAGGTGCTGATGATTAATTAACTAAAAATTAATAAAATCTTTAGCTTTTATAAATTTAATATGACTACCAACTTAAGAAAGTACTGGTTTCGTCCAGTATCATTTTATTGACATAGTGGCTATAAGTTCCTCACTTTTTTTAAAGAACCATTTCAAAAATGCAACAGTGTGTTTGCATCCTACTTGAATAGCACAATCATGACAGATTACATTTTCCACCATTCCTTCATTATCATCACAAACCAATGTGCAGTGATAAGACTTACTTTTCACTTTATGTTCAGGTGAAATTCTGCATTTCACTGGGCATTTAGAGCCCTCACGTTTCACTTAAACGTAACCAATAGCTTTATCTCGGTAAGATGCTCGACCAGCTATGAAAAAATATCGAAACGTTTGATATCGTTTCTATCAGTAAAACACGGCGGAACATATAAGTATGTATTGTAAACATGACAATCCAAACAACCAGTACTTGACTACAATATATTTAAAAAACGTTTTTTATTTAGAAATCAGAGTTGGCGGTCGGCGGCTTCCATGAGCTCGGAAGCATATACCCTGGAGTGACGAACAAAAACCTTTGATGCTGTTCGCCGATAAGTCCCGGTTTGGGTTTCATCCGGATTCACGAAGAATACGCGTTTAGAGGACTCCAGGGAGAGTTAGCCGTCTACGGCACGCTCAGGAGGTCCACTCATACCAAGGCGTGACAATCATGGTGTGTACAGGAGTTCTTCTTGGTGGACGAACCCAGCTCGTTTGGATCCAAGGACGCATGACTACAAAATATACCATGAGGAGGTAGTAGAGTCTGTTATTGTCGCACACAAAATTAAAGTGGGCCAGTAATTTCTACTCATGCACGGTAATGCTCCTTCCCATACGGCGCGGCTGGTTTCGGCCACTCTCCGGGACCACGATATTCAAGTTTTGGATTGGGCTATGCAGTCGCCCGACTTAGATCCTATAGAGCATGCCCGGGAAATGTTACAAAGAAAAGCTTTGAAAGATTTCCCGCCTTCAGCGGAACAATAATTTTTTTATAACTGACTTTACGGTTCTGGATTCTAGCCCTTCTGAGTCTGAAGTTACAATATATAATTATTAATTATCTTTAAAAATTAGATACCTCACATACGAAACATTCATCAAAAACTTTTACACTGATTCACAAATCACAAAGTGATTATTCACGTTTGCACTATTGATTAATATGACGTTTTCATTTTTATATATCTTGAACTGAACTACTTTACTGGTGTAAATAAAGGTATATAATGGTCGGAAGAATTTTTCATCTGCTAATAGACTTTGAAGAGTATCGGGACCTTTACGATTGTTTTTTGAGTAGAGAGAGTAGAGAGAGAGTTGTTGAGTAATCTATTCGAACCAAATTGACAACATTGAAATACCAGATGTTTTGGGTCTCCATTCATGTCACCAAAATATTCACAATTTGCCTTTTCTTTCATTCCCAGACGATGCAGATAGCTACTCTGCTATATCCCAATTTCAATATTTTTACAGTCGTAATGAATTTTCTATTATTAATCCCTTTTTTAATAAAGATATTAATAGTTACTTTGCAACCATCCGCTCAATTAACCAAAATGCGTGTACCTCTTGGACACTGGACACAACCTAACCAACGACCATTTCTTAAAAGTCTTACATACTTGTAATAAAGGGCTGCGACTGTGTGTGCTGGAACAGTTGGAGATTTAAAAAAATAATAATGGTAACATTGCACTGCTGAATGAAAAAAACAAATAATTGGTATTATTCACTGACCTCTATATATACAAGGACGCTACTATAATCCTAACCCTTCGTTCTAGCCTCATTGAAAAACCTATTTGCGGTCGGATCGCCATTTTATCCTCTCGTTGATAGTACCATTCAACTTTATTATTTGTGGTTAGTACCGAAGTTGGATATGTCAACTGTCAAATACTCGCAAATGCTCTTTGAACTGTGAATGTAATTTGTGAATTTTTTGAATTTTTAATTTAAAAAACAAATAAGCTTTTTTTTGTGATTTTGTCGGAAAGGAAGGAGGAAGTGAGAGATACAAGTGTCGTGCCTTTTTTGCTTAAAATTTATTATTTTATTAAGTGTTGTTGAGTTACTATAGTAAATTTTTCTGTCTTGGTGGAGGTTTTAATATCTGTAAATTAGTAAGTGTTTGTAGTTGTGCCGTTTTTATGTAATTTTTTGTTGTAGTAGTATAATGGAGGACGAACCTCCCGATCCCGGAAGGGGTCGCAATGATTCCTTTTCCTTACCCATTAACATTGATAATGTAGAACTAATTAACCGTAAACGTGCCCAAGTAAGTAACGAGTCTGCCCATCCACAAAAAATAGTTATTACTGATCCAAAACAACAGTTTCCTTCAATACAATCCTCATATACCCATCCTGATTTTATTAATAAAAAAGTTAAGTACTCTCAAGATGATGCCGCTCCTTTTCTAGTTCACGTAAGTAAAATCTCAAATGATCAGCTGTCTGGAGTAACTCTTAAACCAATTAAATTCGGTCACTTTCTGTATCATAACAATATTAAAAATATAGTCCATGATGGAGTCAAAAAAGTTGGACGAAATAGAATATCAGTGGAGTTTAAAACAGCTGCAGATGCAAACACTTTTATCGATCACCCAGCTCTCCAAATTTCTAAATATGAAGCAACCATCCCCTCATATAGTATCACTCGTATGGGGCTAGTTAGACAAGTTCCCATAGAGTGGACACTAGAAGAATTAATAGCAGCTATAGAAATTCCCTCTGGCTACAGTTCTATAATTAAAGCACGGCGACTTAAGAGACGATCAGTGAGTGACAGCAATAGCATTTCATGGGTTCCAACTCAGACGGTTGTTCTAACTTTTTCTGGACAAAAACTTCCTCCCCATATTTACTGTTTTTACACTTCAATGCCAGTAGAAAAATATATTTTGCCACTAATTCAGTGTCATAAATGTTGTAGATTTGGCCATGTTACTTCCCAGTGCCGATCATCCACTCGCTGCTTTGTGTGTGCACAGAATCATGAAGGTTTAGCTTGTTCTCGACAAACTCCTACTTGTCTATTCTGCTCAGGTCCCCACACCGCAAAAGACCCTACTTGTCCTGAACATCTAAGGCAAAAATCTATTAAACTTGTTATGTCACAAGAAAATATCTCATATTTAGAAGCTTCAGCTAGATTCCCTCAGACAAAAAGATCCTTTGCTGATACAACAAGAATCCAGCCTCGTAATTGTTCTCAACAGACCCCTTATACCATAACTGACAGTCTTTCAACCCCTTCGGCTCAGCTCTCACAAACTGCATCATACAAAAAAACAATTTTTATCCCTCAACGTACTTATAGCCAATCATTAAATTCTGGATATGATATGGCAGCTCATCAGGCAATTGTTGAGAATCCTAATTCTTCCCTTCCTAATGGGTGTGCTCTACTGGGAAATGACAACAACTCTTCTAGTAATGATAATTTCTGCAAACTTATGATATCAATTCTAATTAACATGATCTCCCGTTTTAATGACACGGAACTTCCTCTCAGCTTACATCAAAAACTTACTCAGCTTTCCTCCTTAGCCCGTAACATTCGCAGTCCCGCCAATTCTTCAATGGAATTGTCGGAGCATTAGAAATAAAAAAAATGAACTCATTTACCTCATTAATAAATTTCATCCCTTCATTCTTGCCATCCAGGAGACATGGCTTAGACCTGAGTCTCATTTTAGGGTTTCAGGCTATGCATGCCTCCGGGATGATAGGAGTGATGGTCGTGCTGGCACCTCTATTTTAATTTCAAGAACAGTTACATTTTCACAAATTCCTCTCCCTTCTCATAGTCCAGCAGTAAATGCTGTTGCTATTAAGACCCTTGATGTCTCTATTCTCTCTGTTTACATTCCTAATCCTGATGCAAATGTTTTAACAGAACTTTTGCATCAGGATTAGGAGGTAGGGTTATTTTGGGAGATTTTAATATGCATCATACTGTTTGGGGCTCCCATCTGTGTGATTCACTGGTTCCCTTATTTTTAGATCTTATTGATAATTTTAATCTCTGTATTCTAAATGACGGGTCTCCTACCCGTCGAGTATCCCCATTACAAAATGTTAGAAGTGCCGTTGACCTAACTCTCTGCTCCCCAGATATTGCTTCCCTTCTTTTGTGGCAAATATTACCTTCTAGCTATGGCAGTGAACATTTTCCTATATTCATCATTCCTCCTACTTCACCTAGAATAAATTTTACATTTTGCCCAAGACTAAAGTATAATCTATCCAAAGCTAATTGGCAATTATATTCTACAGTTTTGGAACAAGAGGTTTCAACTCTTCCCCCAATTAACAATGATAATATTGCTCCTGTTTATATAGAGTTCAGAAATGCAATTATTTCTGCTGCTAATAAGTCAATCCCCTTAAAAAAACCTTTCAAAAATAAGTATCCTTCCCCTCCTTGGTGGGACCAAGATTGTTCAGCAGCTTGTAGGAGAAGAAAGGAGGCTGAATTAATATACTCCCGTTCTATGACTGCAGAGAATTATATCTCCTATAAAAAAATTGCTGCAGAAACCTTAAAATTACTGTCAGACAAAAAGCGAACTGGTTGGTTTAAATTCTGTGAGTCACTGTCACCTAGGACTCCCCCATCTTTGGTCTGGAGAAATGTTAAAAAATATCGCTGTGCAGTTTCTAGTGAAAATATAATTTCTAATGATCCTTCCCCGTGGATAGATGAATTCTCTAATAAACTTGCACCACAAACAGTCCCATCTTATGATGAATGCCTAGTTTTTAATTCTGCTTTTTTAAAAACAAATGATAAATTTGATTCCCCCTTTTCTTCTCAGGAATTGTTTACTGTTCTCAATGGCCTTAAAGACTCCTCACCAGGTATTGATGGGATTCCTTATTCATTTATAATTAATAGTAGTGAGAACACTAAAACTGTCTTACTATCCATTTTAAATTTTATTTATATTACTGGTGATCCTCCTGCTGAATGGAAAACCCAAATTATATTGCCCATTCTCAAACCAGGTAAGTCTAGCAATGACCCTTCCAGTTACCGACCTATTGCCCTTTCTTGTACTTTGGCAAAAATCTTGGAACATTTAATAAAAAATCGCTTGGAGTGGTTTTTGGAAAGGAATAATCTCTTACCTAAAAGCCAATTCGGTTTCCGAAAAGGTTTAAGTACCATGGATAGCCTAAGTACTTTGGTCACAGATATTCATATTGCTTTTTCAAAACAGGAGGAGTTTTCTTGGATATTTCTTCTGCATATGATAATGTGCTACTTCCTGTGCTCAGGCAGAAAATGCTTAATCTGAGCATTCCAGTGAGGATAGTCAATTACGTCTCTAACTTTCTCTCTTCTAGATCAATATCTATAAATGTTAAAAATCTCCTGCTTCCCCCAAAAACTATATGGAAAGGACTTCCACAAGGCTCAGTTCTTAGTCCTCTCCTTTATTCTATATATACTCACGATTTAGAACTTTCAGTAAATTCTTTTTGTAATGTT
Source organism: Parnassius smintheus behrii (assembly GCA_036936625.1). Classification (NCBI taxonomy): domain Eukaryota; kingdom Metazoa; phylum Arthropoda; class Insecta; order Lepidoptera; family Papilionidae; genus Parnassius; species Parnassius smintheus. The sequence goes on along the minus strand of JAUPFT010000009.1, from coordinate 348,235 downwards.
CTTCAATATGCAGACGATCTAGCTCTATACATCTCCTCAAACAACTTCACAGTGGCATGTTCCCGTCTAAACTCATCCATGGATTATTTACAAGAATGGTTAACTAATCATGGCCTCTCTTTATCTGTGGCCAAGAGTAGTGTGGTGATCTTTTCCCGCCAAAGGCGAGTTCCCGATATATCCGTTGTATATGATAAGCAACCTTTTCCAGTTAGAGGCAATGTTAAATTTTTGGGAGTTATCCTTGATTCGAAATTGGCCTTTGGTCCATACATTGAATATATAACACAAAAATGCGAAAAAAACATAAATATTCTTCGGTCTTTGTCAGGTGTTTGGTGGGGGTCCCATCCTTTTTCTCAGAAATTACTGTACAATGCTTTAATACGAAGCCACCTTGACTATGGGTGTTTTCTGTTGGAGCCTTGCAATAAATCATCCCTAAAAATAATGGACAAAATTCAATCGAAATGCCTTCGCATTATTACAGGGGCAATGAAATCCTCACCAATAAATGTTCTTCAGGTTGAGTGCGTAGATCCTCCTTTAAGATTAAGAAGGCAATACCTTTCAGACAGATTCTTATTTAAGATCTGCCAGCTTTCAGATCATCTCCTAATTCCTAAATTGCACCTTCTTTCAGAGTATATCTCATCTGACCGATACTGGACCCATAAGGACTCTCCCTGCTTGTTTAAAAGTTTTGTAATTTTTCTTCAGCTTCCTTACCCAATCTTTCAATGTAAAATAAATCCACTCTTTGATGTTCCTTACGAGGCTATTGTTTTCCAACCCGACATTCATCTAGATCTAGGTATAGAAAAGGATTCTCCAATGGCAAATTTGAAATTAAAAGAAATTATAGAAAACACCTTTAAAGATTGGCTTGTCATGTACACAGACGCTTCAAAACAGTCTGATGAAGACTATACTGGAGCTGCTGTTTGGATTCCTAAGTTCAAAATCATTCTTAACTTTAAATGCCCCTCACTATCCTCCACTTTTACCGGTGAAGCAACTGCAATCAGTGAAGCTTTGTTATATGTAGAGTCACATAATCTTAATAAAACAGTTATTTTCACAGATTCAAAAAGTTGTTTGTTAGCTATTTTGTCCAATCAATTCCATAACAAACATAAATTTCCACTAATTCTTAAAATAAGAAATACCCTATTCAGATGCCATCATAAAGGAATCCATGTTTCAGTGGCCTGGATTCCAGGCCACAGTGGTATCCATGGTAACGAAACAGCTGATGTACTCGCTAAAAATGCAATTGCTAATGGCATTCTACAAAATTTAATTTACTCACATGACCTAATTTTGCTAGCTAAAAGGAAACTGAATGAAAATTGGAATAAATTATGGGAAGTTTCCAAAAATGTTAAAGGTAAGCACTATGCTGCCATCCAAGAGGTTATTCCTCCCAAGCCTTGGTTCTTTAAATTTAACAAAGCGAATAAACATGCAACTTCAATCATTTGTAGATTAAGAATTGGACACGCCTGTACACATGCACATCTGGCAAAAATCAGAGTAAGGGATAGCTCATTGTGTGAATGTGGCTTAGATGAAGGTTCCACAAACCATATTTTTTTCAACTGTCCCAAATTATCCTCCTCCCTTTATGATTACCTTCCTCCTTATATTCCTCGACCTATAGATTTTAATTCTCTTTTAACATATACCAGTACTCCTTTTGTGTATATTTTATGTGATTTTATTAATACTAATAATATGAAACTTTAAATCCTTGTCACTTTTAACATACGGGTAAGAGTCTAACACCTGTGTTTGTCATATCTGTTCTAGGTAACTCAACAAATAGATTTGTCAAAATTCTCGGAGGAAAACTGAATCCCTGTATTATCACAGACTCTTATTTTAATTAAACTCATAAGCTTTCATTTTCTACTCAATACGTCATTGGCGAATTTTATCAAACCGCCACAAAAGAAAGAAGAAGAAGAAGAAGAGAAGAAAACAAAGCAAGAAAGTCAAGAAAAGAGAATTTTTATCCCAAAGAACACCTCCTTCCCGAAATAGTGTGATCAAATTTTCAGGATTCGTATTATCCTTTTCCATTATTACGAAACACCAAACCGGCGCACAATATGTTAGGTATGTGTGAAAGCGATCTTAGACAGACAGCAGTTGGCGTAGGGCTGAAGAAGGGGTAGCAGAGAGTGGGTTGCCAGGTCCAACATCCGACATAATGTGAATAACAACATACTTACTCATAGACGAATAAAATTCGACGCTATTTTTTCGTACATAGAGAGCTGGCAAAACACCTGATATTTCTTGTCGGCGTCGACAAAAATACGGTGTCTGATAAGTGTTAACAGATTTATATAAAGCCGGCTATTCAAGTTGGCCGAATGATGACAAGTACTAACTTATAGACAGCCCATTTGTCTAGCCTCGCTATTGCTCGTCGTCGCTCACCAAGTTGGCCAGGTGCAGGCGAGCGCCAACATTTATACGGTTCGTTTGGCGTGCCTTGCCACCACTTGGGATCAATTGCTCACTTCGGAATAGTGTTGTTTTTTTTTTTGCACAAATCAAAGGCACTCGACTGCTATTACCAAGTCGTGTCCACATGTTAGTAAGTCAGTATGTTTTACTCTTTTAAACTTGGACAGCATGTAGACTGTAGCACTGTCCTTGAATCAATCAATCCCGTTTTCTGAGGCTTGGCCAACATGTATTGCCAGCTAATGTTCTGCGACTAGAGCATCCGATTATCTGTCGGGCCTGACACCCGACAAGTGGGAACAGGTTCTATTGAGAAGAATTACCACGTCAGACAAAATTACGAACCTGATTAAGAGACGTAAAATGCGTAAATTATAAAAGGACTTAAGACTTATTATTTAATTTCTCAAACTCTCGTACACTCGTATATTGTTTATTGTATTTGCATTTGAAATAGTTATTTTTAAGTGACTACTTCAATTCTTAATATATTAAAAATATTGTATTTCGTACGTCCACAGGAGGGTACATAAATTTACTTTATTATATACTAGCAAATTGCTCCGGTTTTGCCTAGATACCATCTATTAGTGTCCATTTTTGGATAAAATATAGCCTATAGTCCTCCCCGGGCAATTCTCTCCATCTGTTCCAAATTGTCATTACAATAGGTTCAGTCATTCCTAACGTCAGCTCGGAGAGATATACAAACTGACAGACAGATTTTTTTTAATGGTTTTTCATGTATTTAGGATTTATGTAAATCTAAAATATTATAGACGACTCGTCAATTTTATTTAAATATTTAGATGTAGCTGAACGCTATATATTATCAATGAATCACGAAATAAAATGATTCTGATTAAAATTAGCGGGTGGGGAGGGCTGTTTAGAGTTGTACACTCAATTTTTTTCTCTTTATTTACTACCTTCATTCATAACATTAGTTACTTCAGAAAAAACTTGCAACATAAAAAAAACCTTAACGAATTTTATCTATAACACAGCCAAAATATCTTTTTCTTATTGTTTACCGTGCGTTTGCACTGAAGCGATTTTCACGAAAAAAAACATGTTTTAAACACTGTTTTCTGTCAATGTACCAAAAAGCGTTTGCATAGTCACTAAACATATTGTAGTTAAATATGTTTGACAGTTTATTGTACACTACATATTATAACTATATTATATCTTTATAACTGCAGAAACAAAATGTTTGAAAACAAATTTGTAGAAATATTGTCATGTTGAAAGATAAGTTTTACGTTAATTTTGTATTTGTAGACACTTTTTAATCAAGACAGAGAATTTTCAACAAAATGGATTCAAGTGATGAGAAGAGGTTTTATTTTTTTAAGTACCTGTACTGTACATTTACAACAAAAAGGAAAGAATTCGAGGGTCTGGACGCGCGTGCAATGTGTTTGACAGTGATTCGCAGTGGAATACGGGATAGAGACTAAAAACTGTGCTGCATGACAAATAAAGAAAATTAAAGAAAGTGATACATGAGAAAATTCTACCAATTGCGTAGTCACATTAAAACATTAAAAGCCAAAATTGTATTAAGTGTTTAGCTAATGAAAATACAGTAAAAAAATTATCCAAGAAAATAACATCAACATTTGCGCTGTAATTACAAGTTCAAATAGGAAATTGAAAGAAAAAACTACATGACATATGAAAATCAAAGCCATGTGGCTTTATAAAAGGTCACCCACCTGTTACAGGCTACTTAGGCTCTATTAAAGGGTTAACTGAGTACTCTTTGCTGTTGGAATCAATCAACCAGTTTTTAAGGCCTGGCAGATTTTTTAAATACTATAAAACTATCAGACAATCAATTTATATTGATATTTGATGAAATGTCTTTAAAAAAATGTGATGTATAAACCAAAAGAAGATTTGATTGAAGTGTATTAGGATCATAGTACACAAGGAACATCTTCAGTCATTGCATCATATGCATTAGTATTTATGATTGTTAGTACTAGGAAGACTGAAACAGCCCATTGCCCACTATTTCTCCAATGCATTTTTAACTGCAAATCAACTTACTGTACTAATAAAAGAGGTAATTATTAGTACTTTGTATGATGTTTCATTTTATTAGGTCATAAGATGAACATGGACAAAACAAATATCATGTTTAATGTCCGTGTCACACCTATGTCGGTAGATGTTGGGAGCACTACGCTGGAAGTTGTTGACGAGTACGTTTACCTGGGACAAATAGTCTGACTAGGTAAGTCCAACTTCGACCGAGAGGTCAATCGATGGATTCAACTCGGCTGGGCAGCGTTCGGGAAATTACGACACATCTTCTCGTCAGGTATACCTCAAAACCTGAAAACAAAGTTGTACCACCAGTGCGTGTTGCCAGTGATAACCTACGGAACCGAGACGTGGTCCTTCACTGCTGGCCGTATGAAGACGCTCAAAGTCGCTCAGCGAGCTATGGAGAGGGCTATGTTCGGAGTTTCTCTGCATGATAAACTTAGAAATGAGGATATCCTCAGTAGAACCAGAGTAACCGACATAGCCCAACGGATTAGTAAGCTGAAGTGGCAATGGGCCAGCCATATAGCTCGAAGAACCGAAAACCGTTGGGGAAAAAAGGTTCTCGAGTGGCAGACTCGTACCGGTAGGCGAAGTGTAGGGCAACCCCTCACTAGATGGAGTGACAACCTGGTAAGACATGCACGTAGTCGATGGATGCAGGTGGCTCAGGACCGTGCTTTGTGGCATACCTTGGGGGAGGCCTATGTTCGGCAGTGTACTTGTGAAAGGTTGTAATGATGATGATGATGATACCACATTTATATTTTGTATTAAGTTATCATTCGTCTCCGCTAAGGTTGATAATGTTTTGTGATGTTTACCAACTAAATTGGATAACAGAAAAACACGATTTAAAACAAATCGCGAAATATAAAAAAACAACAGTGCGAACGCTAACGTTGACAAATCTATAGATAAACAAGTAAAATTTCAATGTTGTAATCAATGCGAACACAGCTAAAAACAAATCTTGATATCTGTTGACAATTTTACACAGTTTTTGTGAGTGCGAACGCCACCATCAACAAAACATGTTGTGTGATTTATTTTATGCGATTTGTTTCAAAACATTACATGTTGGATGTTTCTCATTGCAAACGTACTGTTATATCTATAGAACTCTTGTTGTAACGAAATCTTTCAAGTCGTGTTAGTCATAGTAAAACTTTTAATACTCAAATTTAAACACGTTTTCCAATTTGACAAATATTATTCTAAATATTTTTTCTAAGTGTGTTTTATTTCGTGTTTTCTTTATGTGTTTTTGTTTTCTTTTTAGTATAAAATGCATTTCGTCAATCTACCTGACAAGTGTTTTTTTTTCTAATTTCGATTTTATATCAGGTTTTTTTTGTAGCTCATTTGCTGTTGATACGAGTATGATCTACAGTTTAGTGAAAGTAAGATCCTCAGAGAACTTCAATCTATAGAGCCGTCAAAAGGTTCTAGCCCAGATGGACTTCCAGCTCACTTTCTAGTTAAAATTGCTGTTAGAATTAATAAGCCTCTTATTTATAACCAATGTATTGCAGCTAGGATCTTTTCTGAGATCTCGAAAAGGGCAAACGTAATGCCCGAACATAAAAATGGCTCAATGCATTAGGTGAAGAATTATAGACCAATCACCATTCTGTCTACCTTGTTGAAACTTTTTGAAAGACTAGTTCATAATGAAGTATATCCAGTTTTACATTATAGCATTTTGAAAGGACAACATGGCTTCGCAAAGGGAAGATCCACTATCACTAATCTCATGATCTATGTATACTTTCTTTTTAATAATATGAACCATACAGTTGCTATATATACCGACTTTTGAAAACCCTTCGACATGGTAGACCATGAATTACTTTAAAGAAAATTGCCCATAATGGCATACGGGGTGATCTCTTACGCTGGTTTTCGTCATACAATATGAACAGAAGCCAAAAAGTAGTTATCAATGGGAACCAATCTTAGAGTATTCATGTGGCTTCATGCGTGCCATAAGGGTCCATCCTTGGTCCGCTTTTATATGTAATTTTTATTAATGATATGGGAGAGTGTATTCACAATTGTAACTTTTTGTTGTATGCAGACGACTTAAAAATTTATAAATCTATAACATCTTTCTCTGATTCCATTCTAATACAACAGGATTTGAACAGACTTCCTAAATACTGCAATGACAATAAATTGCATTTAAGCTTGTCCAAATATCGTTAAATACTTTTTCTAAAAAATAGAATATTGTTCATTATGGCTATTATTTTTGTATGTCACATCTTTGCGTGATTTAGATATCATATTGGACAATAAGTTGCATTTAGACCTCCATATTGACAAACTGTGTAAAAAGCCTTTCAAATGTATGGTTTTGCATATCATTGGAAAGTTATGAGGGCATCTAAGAACTTTAAGAAACCCTGTACGTATATACGTATGACATGCCAATATGGAACCCTCTGTTCAATAAGGATGCAGACTTAATTGAAAATGTGCAGAGTAAATATTTGCGATCCATGCATTACAGGTTATGTGGCACATATAATTCATATGATCAGTTTTTGAATAGATACAAGCTGCATACCCTCCAGTTTTTGTGAAAACACATTGTGTGTATGGTACTTCATGCTATCATTAATAATACATTTGATTGAACTGACTTGACCAACAGATTATGTTATATTGTCCCTAGAATGGTTCATAGGCGGAAGGTGCGCGTTCGTAAGCTGTTCGCAACTACCAAATGTCGTAATAAAGCGGGTATACGCTCACCTCTATGTCGAATGATTGACATCTATAATAATAACTTTTACTAGAAACGAGGCATAAGTCCTTACTTTAGTTCTCAGGGGGACAACGCATCCGCATTTTGATTATTAATCGAACATAAATGTAGATGTATATGGACCACAGTTGCCAATTAGCGTCAGGTAGATTGTGTGCTCATTTTCACTCTTTTTGTTAGATTCTACAAGATCTAAAATTTTCCTTCTGTTCACTTTTGCACCATAACGGCTTCGTGCCGGAACTAGAACGACTATAATTTTCCAATGATACACAAAATTTGGTGAAATCTAGGTAATCATTAAAACAGAACGTGCAGGTTAAAAACTTCATAATTTTTTAACGTATAAAGTTTGACATTTATTTCACAACAAGTGTAATAAATGTAAAACTTTATACGTTTTACGAAGTAATTGATGAGTATCAACCAAACTTTTTTCATTCTAAGCGACGTGGCTCATTAAATGTTGAAAATCTTTGTTTCAATCAGAGAGCCGTTATAGTTTTACATCCGATTAGAATTCTCGTCTGATAAAACTTTACAGATTCTCTGAATAATGTAACATTATTTCGGTTTGTAGTTTTGACATACATACATAACATAAACATAAACACTCACGCCTGTCACCCAGAGGGGTAGGCAGAGACTACGGACTTCCATTCGGCACGATCCTGACATACCTCTTTCGCCTCTTTTACATCCATATATCTACGCATACATGCTCGTCGGTTAAGGGTACTTCTAACGTGGCCCATTTTCAAAATATCGCCAATTTGGTCGATAAACTTTTTCCTAGGGCGTCCCTTCCCGACTCGTCCGTTCATATCTGCCATATAAATTTGCTTTGTCACTCTTTCCTCATTCATACTTTCCATATGACCAAACCACCGAAGCATTCCTTTCTTAATCCTGGTCACAACATCATCTTGCATACCACATTTATCTCTTATCACGCAATTTCTCACCCTGTCATTCAGATTCAACCCTAGCATATTCCTTAAAGACCGCATTTCTACAGCATTTATTCTACTTTCGTGCTTCTTCTGCCACACCCAGCTTTCACTACCATACATTAAAGTAGGCACTAACACAGCATTATGAATTACCATACGTGCCTGTTTTGACACATTCTGGTTATGAGTCTCGGGCTTACACATTCATACTCTTTCACACATTGACCCATTCTTTCTGAAAGGATGAGACCGACTCCCTGGCATGCCCGTTCGGTCTCGCCTACACCAGACCAATACGCGGTATACGTACCATGTGCAGTGGCATCCTTTCCCTTTCGTTTCGTCTCATTCACACATAACACATCTATTCCTCTGTCATTCATCATTTCGCATACTTCATCCATCTTATCGTTCATTCCTCCACATACATTCAGCGTAGCCAGACGGGTTTCCGCAATCCACTTTTCGCCCCTCCGGGAGACACAACATGACGGGTGGCGAACCTCGTCACCGGTTTTGCTCCCGGAGATTCTTCGCACCCCTGCGCCATTTAAGGGGCGCCGGGAACTCGGGGCCATTTCTTTTATTTGCTGAGTCATGGTGCGAACAAGGGGTGGTGGTAGATTTTACGCCGCTACCATACGGCGATGAGCCGAGTCTATTTTTTCGGCTTTGTCGCTCGTTTAGCACCACCCGGGGGACACGTGTAGGGTAGGCCTAAGGTTAGGTGGTCGAAGCCTACGGACGCGAGCGACTCATCCCCCTAGTTTTGACATTATATAAAAAATTAAACTGTTTTTTATTTTAAGTCTAAAAATCTTATTAATGTATAATGTAGGCCAGCAAACTTTGGAAGACTTTAATAAACATAAAAAAAACTGCAAGAACTGGCAATCTAAAAGTGCTTAGTTTGGTGCCAAGAAGTGAAAAAGAAAAACTTTTGTTCTTTATGGCAAAATTAGTAAAACAGATTACTTATGAAATTACTTCGGTGTCTCCCCAACATAGACTACACTTCAAATATCTTACGCAAATAATTGCATTATATCAAATGTAGTTAAATAAGTTTTACTTGTATATAGGTGTGCTTCAAAATTTTCTAATTAAGTTAGTTTCGGGAGATAAAATGAGAAGTTTTTATTATATCGTATTGTGAACAACAAAAACTTCTTAAAACGCCATTTTTACCAAAATATTAATAACATTATTTTAAGCATAATTCATTTGACATTTTATCCGACAAATTAAAAAGAAAGGCAGCACCATCCACCTACTTTCTAAGATATCACTGAGAAAGACTATAAAAAACAGGAGTGTAGATATTGATGAAAACTACTTTTACGGATTTTATAGCGTTTAATTTACTTGACTTTTTAAGTTTCGGGTGCTTTTCAGCACCCACGGTCACGTGGGACTGAAGTGGTTGAAGTCTCGATATAAGAGTTAATCCGGAAGATCCGGGAGATACCTTCAACATTTTAATTATTTTTACGGTCCAATCTACGCAGAATTAACTTACTGTCTTAAGATTTTGAAGTGGTATGCGTGAGCTTAGTTTCAATTTCTATAATTACAGGATCCCAACCTAGTCTAGAAAGCCTAGAAGTACAATCCTTCTCTACCGAAATTATGAAGTTTTTAATTTCAATAGCCTCACGTATAATCCTCGGTAGGAACCAATGTTCTTTCACAAGAATTTGTGGTCTATCACAACTTAAGTAATTCCAGGGGCCGTCTAGGGTATGATCACAAACTGCAGACTTCCCGGAACGTTGATGATTGACGTCAGCTATATGTTCTTTTACGCGGGTTTTAATTGATCTTTTTGTTTGCTCTATATGTGATAAATCATATTCACAATCAAGCGTGTACACCCCTCTATCTTGTAGAAGGATAATATATGACATTTGACGGACGGAAAGAACTGACTAATCTTCTTTAGCGGCTTTTAGAATGTTCTAATTCTTCACTCGGTCACTGTGATGTGAGCGCTGGGCCCGAAGCTAGTTTTCGTGAAGAACCTGCTTACGAGGCGGCAGCCAGGTATTTACTCTAGCAAATCCAGATCCCTCGTGCTCTCTGTAACAAAACTGTTAACAAATAATTGATACTATTTTATGACCTGTTTCTCTTTATTTATCGCCATATATTTATTTTTCTGATACAGTCAATATATATTTGATTTCATTTTTCAGAGCATAGACGAACGGCTCAAAGAGCTAATTTTGTATAAGCAAAATCAATAGAAATAGAAATAGAAATAGAAACTTTTTTATTCAATGTAGATTATAAAAATACTTATTGAAAGTCACTTTTTAATTTACCACTGGTTCGCAAAAGAAACCTCTGTCCTGGGAAGAACCAGCAAGAAACCCAGTGGGACTATTTTTTTTTAATAATAGCTTACAATCATGTTTACAATCAACAACACAAGACAAATCAGAAATAGCTTGGTAGCGATCACCCTTCCCAGGGGTTATTATCATCTATAAATTCCTTAATATTATAATAACCCTTTTTATACAAACTTAGTTTAATAACATTTTTGAACTTTGTGTATGACAAATTTTGTATATTTTCTGGGATTTTGTTGTAAAAGCGTATACATCGCCCCAAGAATGAATTACTGACTCTGTGGAGTCGAGTAACTGGTACTACCAGCTTGTGTCTGCTCCTAGTATTTACAGAATGAATATCACTTATTTTCGCAAAACTACTTTTATTTTTGTGTACGTACATTACATTTTCATAAATGTATTGAGAGGCCAGAGTTAATACATTAATTTCCTTAAATTTTTGTCTCAGTGACTCTTTTGGTTTTAAATTATATATTGCTCTAATGGCCCTCTTCTGTAAAATAAATATAATTTCAGTGTCAGTCGCGTGTCCCCATAGCAAAATACCATACGACATAATGCTATGGAAATAACTAAAGTAAAATATTCTAGCTGTTTCAACACTGGTAAGAGTTCTAATCTTTTTTACAGCATATGCTGCAGAACTAAGTCTGCTAGCTAGTTTTGATATATGGGGGAGCCATTGAAGCTTTGCGTCCAGTGTGATTCCAAGAAAAATGGTGGTATCAACAAGACTTAGTTCCTCCCCATTTAAAATTACATTAGTATTGACATGTTTAACATTAGGAGTTAAGAATTTCATGCATTTAGTTTTAGTTCCATTCAAATGCAAATTATTAACATTAAACCAATTGACTAACTTAGCTATAGCATTATTTACTTCGTCGTAATTTAATAACTGTCGTTTTAATTTGAAAATTAATGAAGTATCATCAGCAAATAATACTATATCATGGTTATCCCCTACTATGTAAGGTAAGTCATTAATATATACAAGAAACAGAAAAGGGCCAAGAATTGAGCCCTGAGGCACGCCCATTTGTACAATGGACCCGGAAGAACTCATACTATTAATAACAACTTTTTGTGTTCTGTCACTTAAATATGAAATAATTAATTTAAGAGCATCATTTCTTACACCGTAGTGTTGAAGTTTCCTGATTAATGTTTCATGGTGAACACAATCGAAGGCTTTGGATAGGTCACAGAACACACCCAAAGCATCCTGTGAATTCTCCCATGCATTAAATATATATTTAATCAGCTCAACACCAGCATCAGTTGTCGAGCGACCCCTTGTGAAACCAAATTGATTTTTATGAAGTAATTTATTTACATTAAAAAAATTAACAATTGATCAAGAATAATTTTCTCAAAAATTTTACTAAGTGTTGGCAGTACAGAAATAGGTCTAAAATTAGCGGGGTCCAATGTACTACCAGATTTAAATAAAGGTATTACTTTACTATGCTTCATTAAATCAGGAAACACACCAGATTTGATACTACTATTAAAAATAATAGATAGTTGAGGTGCGATTGTATCTATTATAGACGCAATAACTTCAACAGAAATCCCCCACAGATCGGCGGTTCTCTTAATATCAATAGTCTTAAAATATTTTACAATATCTTTTGATGAAAATTTATGAAATGCAAAATTCTTTGTACACACATTTACATTTTGTTTAAGTAATGATTCGGCGACGGTAGGAGAAGAATTCAGTGACTTAGTGGTTAAGATCGGAATATCAGTAAAATATTTCTCAAAAACCATTGCAACGTCCTGATCTGATTTCGTTAGTTTATTGTTAAAACTTAACTGGTAGTTTGAATTGCGAGAGTTGACCTTACCAGTTTCACTATTAATTATACTCCATGTCATTTTAATTTTATTAGAAGCAGTCTTTATTTTGTTGCTTAAATACAATGACTTGGCTAAGGAGCACACTCTTTTAAATATTTTGGAATATTTTTTTACATATTCCCTAAATTCGACGCTAGGATTATATGACCTTTCATTGTAAAGTTCATATAACCTTTGTCTACTCTTATGGACTCCTACTGTCGCCCATTCATTAAATGCTTTACGATTATTCAAGGAGAATGTTTTAGAAGTAAAAGTATTATTAAATTCATTGCAAATGAGCTTAAATAATGTTGCATACAAAAAATTTGGATTATTTTGGTATGAAAGTAATGGAAGTTTTTTTACTATGTTACTTCTAAACTTCTCCAAGCGATGTGCATTTACTGGAACAAACACTACTTTTTTATCTACTTGCTTTTTGTGAACATAAGGTAATGAAACAAATTGTCCACAGTGATCAGAGCTCAATTTTTGAATTATACATTTATTGAACGGCTTAACATTTGTAAAAATGTTATCTATACATGTTGCACTAGATTCAGCAATACGTGTTGGCTCCAAAAATAAATTAAAAAGACCATAAGATTTAAACAATGATCTAAATTTAATATTAGTGGAATAAGCTTCTAGGAGATTGATATTAAGGTCTCCACATATTACAACAGATTTATTCTGTTTATTAAGCTTAGCGAAAACTTCCTCCACAATTTTTTCAAAAGTATCATATAACGGACATGGGGGTCTGTAAACGCTCACAACAATGAGGTGCTCAAACTCAACACATGCCATTTCTACAGTTCGCTCAACAGAGAGGCTCACAATATCTTTACGTTCTTTATATGATAATAATTTACTAGCTAATATTAAGGAGCCACCTCTTAAAATCGTTTCTCTATTGAAAGAACTGAGCACCTGGTGATTACTAAAGTTAAACATTAAATTATGAGCTTTTAACCAATGTTCAGTAATACATAAAATATGAATATTGTTGCTATTTAAAAACAATTCAATTTCTAGCTCTTTGCCTATCATGCCTTGTATATTCTGATGCACCAGGTGTAAACAATTATTATTATCAGTTTCTGGAGTTATACAATTGCAACTATTAAGGATTTGTAAGCTACATTCTAAACTATTTAAATTATTATAACTGCTAGAGATTACCTCTATTGTCTCATTTTCTAATTTAAATTACTTGGAACGGATTCCAAATTACATGTCAAATCATTATGCTGCTCAATAGGAGCAGATGTCTGGGTAGCCAAGTCCTTGGCTGAGTTAATATATAAATAATAAGATAGCACATTTGCTATCTGTCTTAAATTATATTTGGATAGGTAATACCTATCTGTAGTCAAAAAATTTTTAATTAAATTATTAATATCTATTAAATTAATTCTATTGGTATAATTGTTACAATTAAATGTCAAATTTAAATTATTATTACATGATAAATTATTCATTAATAAATTTAAATCATATCTTATTTTATTCTCCTGTGGCCAACCCTGTATGTAAGGCAATGTAAACAAGATAATTTTATGTACATTTAAAGTATTGAGGTAATCAATATATTTTAATAATTGATTTTTGCTTACATTGCCTCTTCTCCCAACAAGAATTATTAATGTGCTATTAGGAGAAAACTTACTGGTTAAAACTTTATTCATTATATGACTAAAGGATGCTCCAGGCATACAATAATTACTAATCAATTGTCCTTTTAAATGGTTATTTAACATCATGCCCAAATTTTTACCTATGTCACACAATACATAATAACTTTATGTTTTTTAATATTTAAACTACTTTTTAAGTTTTTATTCTGTGTTATGGCACCGTCATAGAGTGTTGGTGAAAATAAGGAGTCATTGCTATTTACACATATTGTCCCCGATGAACATGGTATGGAGCGTTGATTCTCACTCTGATGTTTTATTAAGGAGTCAAAGCGCTCCTCATTGTATTTACATAACTTTACCAGATCATTCATGGCCAATATGTGTTCTTTTATCTCAACCTGAGCCGATGCATATTTATTTGAGATAATTTGTAAGGAGTTTTTAAGCGACAAAACTTCTGAATTGAGACACTCTATTTCAGTCTCATAACAGTTTTTCATATTTTCCACCTCAATTGCATATAATTTAAGTTTATTAATTAATACATGCTTTTCCTTACATATATTTATATAATTTTTTGTATTAATTTTTGTTTTAATTAACTTTTGTACTTCCCTAACATATTTATTAATTTTTATGTATTTCTTTAATTTTCTTCTACTGCATGTAATCCTTTCTGCTGTTCTAGATGTGACAAAATCATCACCAGTCAAATCGATTGTTGTGGAGGGATGCAATGTTTTTGAAGATTTACATTCTATGAGCTCATTGAACAGATTTTGAGTTTGGGACACTTTCAATTCATCTAAGTATTGTTTTAATTGCAAAATCTGCTCATTAGCCTCACTTAACTGCAACTGCAATGCAGCAATTAATCTGAGGGATTCCTCATATTCTTTGCTGCATCGGTCAAACTCATCGACTGTTTCCTGAAGCTGATCCCTTTCTTTTAAAACATTTGTGTAGTCTTTATGCAACTTAACCATATCACTTTTTAGTTGACTATTTTTGGCAATTATATTTATTATTTCCTTTTCGTTGTCATCCCTTTCTTTAAGCAACAGCTCACACTGCTCTTTTGACGCCTTAAGTTCTAGAAGCGCCATTTGAAGTTGGTTCTCCATTTGGCGCGTTTTGGCGTTGCGTGTATTCATTTTACTATTATGTGTAAATAGCAAAAGAAAACAAAGAAAGAAAACCGAAGAAACAGAGTAAGCTAATATCTAGATCTATGGGTCTACTTACAGATCTCAAATTAAATTATCAGATAAATAATTCAAATTGAAATCCGAAACTGCACTAATTTAAAAGGTAAATCTTAAAATATTAAAGGGATAACAAGAAAATTACAATAACTTACATTGTACACAGAATTACTTTGTACACAGAATGCCCAACTAAGTCATGTATATAAACTCAAAAGCAGTCAGTTCTTTTTTAATATTTTTGTTAAGATATAAAATACTGCTTTACTTAATTTATTATTTTTGTTATAATGTATGTACCAAATAAACTTATTTCTTTTTTTCTTTCTTTACAATCTTCAGCAGTTCCCACTAGAACCGATAGTGTTGAATCGGGAAAGGACCTGCTATTTTTAAGCATTGAATGTTTTTTTATGAAATTCAGTGTAAAGATTTTCGTATTGGTATTTTTAGTAACTGATAATAATTGGTACTGCCGAGTATAATGACGTTCTTTTGGCTATGTCTCCGTTCTGCAATAGACTCCTGAAAGGCTGTAATAATGACGACGATGATGATGATTTGTTTAAAGGATATACTTAATTCAACTGCCTCGTTAAATCTCTGTTCAGCCTAATTTCATTTATCGGGATTTTCTGTCAAAAAGCTCTCAGTAGCCGGAAGTCAGGAAGTTGGAGGTATTTTAACTTGTACCTCGGAAAACACGCAAAACCATTGAACCTGCGTTTGGTTTCTCTCCAATTGTGTCAAAATGCCATTGATTGCAATTTGACATTGATTTGAGCAAATAGAGAGTAAGCCTATGCTTGAGCACACTCATTCACTATATCCTCTCCTTAACCGATGAGAAGTTTACATATGACCGAAATATAATCTGAAGGACTTTATTATAAACAAATAGTGCTAGGACCACTTCTTCTACCATAAAACAATACATATTGTAATAATAAACGAAATTGACGTTTTCTTTAATTATAGAGTTCTGTCTGACGACATACGGAGAATATAACTCAATCAATATTGACATTTTTAGAAGATTTTCATCATTTTCGTCACTGAGAATATGGGATCATTTGGGTACAGCTACACTATTAAAATAAAAAGAAATGAAGATGATGTGCACTTTAGTTCAAAAGATATAAGACAGTGTATAGCATACGAAATACTGCTCGAACAATTAACAAAATACGAACTCACTAAACTAAATATATTGCTAAAAAATTTCAAGATTGGACTTAGTGTAGACTTTTATGAAGATTAATACTTTAGGCAGCCTTACGCCTCTTCTGCTGTTGGATAGGTTTTGTACTCTAGCTTTGTACTTGGAAAGCTATCTGAGATCGATATATTGAGAGTTAGCTTGAGACCGCTGAAAGGACTGTAACACCTCCCAAATTTCTAGGGAATCAAAGGCTTTTCATAGTTAACATACGAAAAGTAAAGTGGCAGATTGTACTCTTCGATTTCCTGTACAATTTGCCGAACGAATGTGACGATTCTGTGTGCGCGACGATTTTGAAATAACTTTTAAACAGCACGTGGACGCAGTTCGGATTGGAAATCAGTCCATAGTTTTCAGGACGGTGCTGCGGCCTTTCTTGAAGAATAATACGGCCACACTTCTGCTCGACGCCTCCGAAATAGTCGCAGCGTGAAGGATGAAATCAAAGAGCTCTTTAGTTTCGTTTACTTCAGAAGCTCTAAAGGATTACAAGTACCAGTTTTCCACCAGCTTTCAGAAGCTTCGCTGTTATTCCATCCTTGCTTGGTGCCTTGTCGTTTCTAAAGTACTAAAGAACCATTATAATCGTGCTCAGACTTACGTTCGGGATATCATTGGATGAGTGTCGCATAAGACTTGTTCTTGGATCGTTACTCGGATCATATGAAACTGTTCACCATTTGATCGGAAGACATATTCAAGCTACTGGACTGGAAAGAATACGGTATTAATGTGTCGTAATTTCCCGAACGCTACCCAGCTAAGTCGAATCCGTTGATCGACCTCTCGCCTGAATTTGGACTTACCTAGTGGGACTATTTGTCCCAGGTAAACATACTTGTCAACAACTTAGAGCTAAGCATTCCCAAAAACAACCGGCATATGTGTGACATGAACGTTACACATGATCTCTCTTTGTACATGTTCATATTAAGACCTATCCGTTGAGGGGCACTATTGAGGTCATTGAACATAGTGCTTGGGTCCTACAGCGATTCTGCCATAAGGACTAAATCGTCTGTAAATCAATGGAGGGTGATGTAATCCTATACTATTAAACGAGCAATTCTTGTATATATGTATATATATATATATAATCGGGATCTCGGAAACGGCTCCAACGATTTTCATAAAATTTAGTGTCCAGGGAGTTTCGGGGATAATAAATCGATCTAGCTAAGATTTATTTTTAGAAAATGTCTTTTTGTCCGTGTTTTTAGGCAATTAAAAACTGCTACAATATAGTTAGAATAAGAAGGTAAATTTTGACAGTTTGATAATGATTATAAATAGCTTATTGGTATAATGGGCGGTCACAAAATCGTAAAACCCCGGTTCGAGCCCAGACCGACCGACCGACTTTTTTATTTTTTTTTTTCAAGTTTCTTTCTTTTTTGAGAAAATATATTTTTTTCGAGCCCTTTTTTTAGTATTTTTTAAAAACACGAAAATTTAAATAAAAATAATTGCACTCATGATTTTTTATTCAAATAACCAGTTCAGTTTTTTCTGTTATGTCGCTAAGATCAAAAAATATTATTTATAATTCATCAGTATGCAATTTGTATCTAAATATAATTTCCAAAACACACGAATTAAAAAAATCGAGCGAAAAATACCGAGCAAAGCTCGGTCAACCGGGTACTCGCCATTGATATTAAAACCGAATCCTTTACAATTCAGTAGTTTAAAAACGTCTTCCAATGCAGCGATGAAGATTTTCAAGGAAATAACGTCACCTGGTCTTACACCTCTCTGCATTTGGATTGTTTTCGTACTCTGGTTCTGTACTTGGATAGCCATTGTAGCCATCCTTCTTACAAACACTTCAGCACTTCGTTATACCGTTAGTCAACTTGGCATCGCTGAAAGGACTGTAGCACTCAAGAATCAAAGGCTTTCTCATAGTCCACAAACGCCAGCCAAAGTAGCAGATTTTACTTTTCGATCTTCTGTACAATTTCCCAAAGGGTATATATGTGGTCTATGGTACTAAAGATTTTTCGGAAACCAGCTTATTTGATGGGCTGAAAGTCGTCAAGTCCGCGTGTGAAACGATTTGTAGAGACTCTCAAAAACAGTATATAGACGATGCTCAGAAGGGATATCAGTCTGTAGTTCTTCAAGAGAACGTTGACATATTTCATGAAGAACAAAACCAAAAAACCACTGCACATCTGCTGCACGCCTTTGGAGTATTGCCACCATGGAGAACGGAATTAAGGAGCTTCTGAAGAAATTTAAGTACCGGTTTTCCACTCGCTTTCAGAAGCTCCACTATAGTTCCATTCTCACCTGGGGAAATGTAGTTTTTAAGGTGCCGGAGAGCCATTCTAATATCTCTCAGACTGACGTTCGCGATATCATCAGAATAGTGTGGGATGAGAATTGCTCTTGGATCGTTACTCACGTTTGTGTGTGGCTTCGACAATGATGTGTACAGCAGCCCATAGAACCTATTAATCTCACTTAAAATTCTCAAGTATCCCGGAAACGATTCTGCCACACTCGGTCTTCAGCTTCGAATGTTGGCTCTTTCTAGCAGATAAATCTCTTGCAAGGACTGGAGCCCTGGTTCCGTCCCATTGCTTCTTTAATATGAGCTACAAGTATTGAAGTTGCGTCAGTCCCGATACATGTATTTTTAGGTCTGTTCATTCAGTTGCCTGTATGCTGTCAAATCTACTGTAGACTGCAGCTACATTTTCCGTTTAACAGCTATGAGATTAAGAGTGTAATCAGAAATTTTTTGTGTTCTTCTGCGGCGGATTTGCAGAACTTAACTCCGACCGCATGGACAGCTTCCACGAGCATGTCATTCATATAAAGAAAACTGCAATGCAGTAGGTATTTCAGTTTTCTGGCATTTGCAACAGCTTTGTAATTCGAAATGAAAGTTTTCGGGATCCTGGAATGGATTAGCAGAATGGGCGAGAGATACGGAGCATTGATTTCATTAGATAAGACCTCTCCAACTTAACGTTTAGTCTCAGTATGCCTTTCATCATTAGGTAATCGCTGCCAGTCTTGACCATTGCCATCACTGAGACATCACTGAACAGTTGGCGTTCCTATTTCCAGTAAAAAGGGATCTCCAGTTCTCTGTACTCACCGCACGGAACATGTCAGCATTGAGCTGCTATTTTATGCTGGCATTCTGTGAGAGCGTGTTATTTTCCTGGTCGAGCCGACCCACTAAAACTACTACCGTAATATAGCTGCAGCATGGCTCTACAATGTCTAACACGTTATGCATTTAAAATTATTCGCAACCAACAATATGGTTCTTGGTAAATATTTGTACCTCCAGCAGTAGACTTCTACGAATTGTTATAGAATGGAAGAAGAAAGATGCGTACGTGCTTGTTAAGAAGTGGACTCTGTTTTCGGTGTTACTGAAGTTGTACGCAGCACCCTTCTACACATAAAATTAATATAATAGCAAATAAAATTATTATAATAAAATAAAATTATTATAACGAAATAGGAACTGGGTAAAAATTAATTTATGGAATCGACTAATATTTTGTATTTAAAATTATTTTTTATCCTTTTGAACGATCTAAGGAATTTAACATTCACAAAGCCATGCCCTATTTTGCCCCTTTTGAGGGTAGAATTTTTCGTCCAAATATAAATGTGATCATCTCTGAAATTATGGAAATTGGTTTACAATTGACATATAGTTGAATTGTAAAAATAATACAGTCGAATCCTCCTCCTTTTTGAAGGCGGCAAAAAATTACAAGTGGTGTTTCCAGACTACTAACAAATTTCTTATATTTTGCACTGGTACAACAGTTTTTATAACATAATATGTATTATTTAATTGACCGTTAGCGTTGTAACAATACCCGCTACGTCATAACATCCCGTGCGTGTCGTAAGTGGCGACAGATGGATACAAACTAGGAGATGGCAGCAGCGTCTTCATAATAATGTTACGCGCCGACGGCACTAGCGCCATCTAGTCTCGAACCGAAGAACTAAACTTCTTGAAGTAGAAACTCGAACTCTCGGTACCTTGCGCGTGTTTACTTGAATATTCTGGATATTTCGCTGCTAATTTATATTTATAGGCGCTGCAAGATGCGATCGGGGAAGTATTGAATTTGGCAAGACAAGCGAAGCTTCGGAAAGGAATAAAGTGAATCAGTGTGATTAATTATTAGTGTTTTAAGTTTAATTAGTGTAAAGTGAATTAAAGTGTTAATTTAGGTAATTCTATCGGCAATTTTTATTGTCACGAACCTCAAGCTCGTAACAATTGGTGTCAGAAGTGGGATAAAATCATGCGGATTTTACCTAAGGAGGAAACGGAGGGTGTCCGTACCCGAAGTCAACGCCAGCAGGAGACGGACCAACGAAGATTTGGTGGTGCAACGCCGCAGACGTCGGAGGGCCAGCCACCGGCTGCAGGCCCGTCGGTAGCTCTTACATCTGCAGCACCTGAATTAGGTGCTCTGATGGTGATGCTGCAGGAGCAATCTCGCCGACAGGGGAAACAGGCTCGCCGACAGGAGGAGCAGGTCCGACAGTTGAAAGAGCAGCTGCAGAGCGGACAAGAGGAACAGGCCCGCCGACAGGAGGAACAATGCTCCTCATGAAGGACCTTCACGCTACCTTTGCGAAAGAGATAAGGGAGGTGAAGGATAGGGTTGCTCAACATGACAACCGCCTGTCGGAAGCTGAAACCCGAATCGAAGAACATGAAACCCGAATCAACCATGTGAACAATCGGGTTGACAACGTGATGGCTGACGTGAAGTAAAACGCTAAACGACATCAAACTTGGGGATGGAACTACAGCTCCCGTAGTAGCTACAGCACCTTCGCTACGTGGTTTCAAAGTGCTGCCGTTCGACGGGACTTCTTCCTGGTCGGCCTACAAAATCCAGTTCGAGGCCGTCATGGAGGCAAACGGCTGGAATAAAAGCCAGGCCATGACTGCACTCACCTTAGGCCTGCGCGACCAAGCCTTAACCGTGTTGGAAGCTCTCGGTAAGAAAGTAACCTACGAGCAGCTCCTTGAGGTATTGGAGGCGAGATATGGTGACGCTCACCTGGAACACGTCTTTCGCGCGCAGCTTAAAGATAGCGTGCAACGCAGCAACGAAAACCTGCAGCAGTGGACCCTGGAGGTGGAGAAGATGGTTCGAAAAGCATACCAGTCTGTACCTGCGCTCATTGAAGGGAACCTGGTGCAGACATTCATCGACGGCATCCGTGACCTGGAAGTCAGAGCTGCTGTGAGGCTCGGGCACCACGAGACGCTTAAGGACGCCTTGGCCCATGCACTGGAGGTAGGAGCCGTGCGGCAGGATCATCGTTCACATCACGTCAGGGAGGTTGCAGCAGCTACAGTTCGCGACCGCAACAAGGGATACAGCCCTAAGTGCTATGGCTGTGGGTAAAAGGGCCATCTTCGATCCAGCTGCCCTAAGAGAACACTAGAAAGGGAAGGTGAACGATCTCAGGAGGGTGGTGTGGCCAACAGCACCGCCAAGCAGCAGCAGGGAAACGAGTAAAAGCCAGAACTGCGGGGCGGGTGCTGGCTGATGTTAAAAGAGCCCCAAGGATCTCGATCTCACAAACCCATGATGGGAACAGTCTAATCATCAAGGACGAGGTCAACGGAATGCCGTGTAAACTGACCATAGACACTGGAGCCTCTCGTACGGTTGTTAGTTCCCAACTTATAAGTCAGTTCCTTGGGGACTTCGCATACAAACGAGAACGCATTAATTTGGTAACAGCCACCGGCCAGTGTATACCCGTTCGTGGAGAGAAGGAGATGGAGTTGAAGCTTGGCAACGTGATCTACCTGCATAATGTCATCGTGGCTGATATAATGGACGACTGCATCCTAGGCCTAGACTTTATGAGGAATAATTGTTGTGAGATCGACATTAAGCAAGGTGTTTTGAAATGTGGACAGGAGGAACTTTTTATGTAAGGTGCGTTACCAGGGAACGTGTACAGCATAAAGAAGATTGTTCTTCCGCCGAGATCGGAAACGATTGTTTCGGTTAGTCTTCCCCGATACGCTGGGCAAGCTCACCGTTGTGTACTTGTGGAAAGAGTAAACAATGATCTTACATGGTAAGTAGCTCGAACCCTGGTCAGAACCACTGACATCTCAAGAGTACGTGTGCTGAACCTTTGTGACCGGGATCAGATTATAGAAAAAGGCACACCGGTTGGTACTTGTGAGGAAGTGGATTGGTTACGTCGGTGCCAATATATATCGAGTGGGACCCCCAGCAAGGATTCAGAAACGAGAGTGACCACACTTTTGGAAGACTGTCGCAGTGTCGCACTGTCGCAGACTGTTGTCACAGAATACCGGCGTGAAGTGGAAGCTCTGCTTCCGTGTTTCGTCTGGTGAGTGCAGGTGGCCGGAGGCCCAAATCCCCCCCTCCCCCCCCCCCTATCAACATGGTAGCGGAATTAAATATTGATAGACTACCCCAGGAGGGTACCAGCACCCCTGGAGAATCCCTCGCTGAGCATCCACGACCATGTTTCTCCACTTCTGAGCGTGGGTGCTCAGGCTGCCCCGCGTATTCTGGGGGGGGGTTAAAATTCCGCTCAAGACTACAACTGCTCGGGGCAAACGGAGCAACAAAACCAAGGCGACCCCTGCCACGCTGTCCGTCAATTTCTGCAATATCAGGGGACTTCACTCTAACCTAAACGCCGTCCACTACCATCTCGAGACGGCGAGGCCGGCTCTGCTCTTTCTGACCGAGACGCAGGTGTCCTCTCCGGCTGATGTCTCGTATCTCTCCTACCCGGGGTACAAACTGGAACACTCCTTTGTGCCTCGGGCTGGAGTTTGCGTTTACGTCAGAGAGGACATCTGTTCTCGACGCCACGGCAGACTTGTAGGTTCAGACCTGTCCATCCTTTGGCTACGCGTAGACAGCGACGACCATCCGCGCGTCTACGGGTGCCTCTATAGGTCCCATAGCGGTAATGCCGCAACAGACCGACTCTTCGACCACGTCCAAATGGCTGCAGATTCGTTGCTACAGCAGATCCCCTCCGCAGAGATCGTGATCCTCGGCGACTTTAACGCCCATCACGCCGAATGGCTTTGTTCACGTTTTACCGATCATGCGGAGAGATCTGTTCATGATTTTGCCTTGGCATATGGTCTGACACAACTGGTTACTTCGCCTACGCGGATTCCAGATGTGGAGGATAATGCACCTTCCCTGTTGGACCTTCTGCTGACCTCTCACCCGGACGGATATCAGATTTCCGTCGACGCCCCTTTAGGCTCCTCGGACCATTGTCTGGTCCGGAGTGTTGTGCCACTCACGCTGAAATCGCAGTTGCATTCTGCAGGCTGCCGCCGTGTTTGGCACTATAGGTCAGCCGATTGGGATGGGATGCGGTCTTTCTTTGCATCCTACCCTTGGGGGCGGGTTTGCTTCTCGCCGGATGATCCCAACGTTGTTGCGGATTCTGTTACTGATGTGGTACTTCAGGGTATGGAACTTTTTATTCCTTCCTCTGTGGTGCCCATTGGAGGCAAATCTCAGCCATGGTTTGGTCGCTCCTGTAAAATAGCATCATGCTATAAGCAGGAGTGCTACCAAGCCTGGGTTGATGCATCAGCGTCCCGGGATGTAAACACCAGCGCTCTAAAAAA
Source organism: Parnassius smintheus behrii (assembly GCA_036936625.1). NCBI lineage: Eukaryota > Metazoa > Arthropoda > Insecta > Lepidoptera > Papilionidae > Parnassius > Parnassius smintheus. The sequence continues at coordinate 324,038 of JAUPFT010000009.1, read as the reverse complement.
GAAGTATAATTCCGCCTCTAGGTCCTTCAAAAGAGTCATTGCCAAGGCAAAGTCAGAGCACATAGGCAGAATTGGCGAGAAACTAGTTCGCCTTCCTTCTGGAACCCGTGTATTCTGGTCTCTCGCCAAGGCTGTCCAGGGGAATTTCTGTCAGCCATCTCTTCCATCTCTGCACAGGGAGGACGACTCACTGGCCCATACTGCAAAGGAGAAAGCCGATCTTCTAGGCTCTTTCTTTGCGTCTAACTCGACTCTCGATGACGAGGGGAGTACGCCGCCGACCATCCCGCGGTGTGAGTGCTCCATGCCGGAAGTGCAGTTCACACAGCGCTCGGTTCGCAAAGCACTCCTCTCCCTGGACATCTACAAGTCGAGTGGGCCTGACGGAATCCCCCCAATTGTGCTGAGGACGTGTGCTCCAGAGTTGGCACCGGTTTTAGCGCGTCTTTTCCGCTACTCCTACTCCCTAGGCGTAGTCCCAAAATCATGGAAGACGGCTTTCGTCCACCCGATCCCTAAAAAAGGCGACCGCTCAGACCCGTCCAACTACCGGCCAATCGCCATCACCTCCTTATTCTCCAAAACAATGGAGTCCATTGTAAACTGCCAGCTCATGAGGTACCTTGAGGATCACCAGCTGATTAATGACCGCCAATACGGTTTTCGCCGTGGTCGGTCAGCTGGTGATCTTCTGGTTTACCTCACTCACAGATGGGCGGAGGCAGTAGAGTTCAAGGGGAAGGCATTGGCCGTTAGTTTGGACATTGCGAAGGCCTTCGATCGGGTTTGGCACAAAGCGCTTCTTTCGAAGCTCCCTTCCTATGGGCTTCCCGAGAAATTGTGCGATTGGATCACCAGCTTTCTTGCAGATCGGAGCATCAGGGTCGTTGTAGACGGTGCAAGCTCCGATTGCAAGCCTATTAATGCTGGTGTTCCACAGGGCTGCGTGCTATCGCCAACGCTGTTTCTTCTGCATATCAATGATATGTTGCATACCCGTAACATTCATTGCTATGCGGATGACAGCACTGGTGATGCTCTTTACACCGGCCGAGCCAATATTTCTCGGGGAAACGTCTCCGAGTGCCGGGACAAACTAGTGTCTGAAGTCGAGTCTTTGCTGAACAGAGTCTCAGATTGGGGACGACTAAATCTAGTCCAGTTTAACCCCCAGAAGACACAAGTTTGCGCGTTAACCGCTAAAAAGAACCCCTTTGTCGTATCCCTTCAGTTTCAAGGCACTCCCCTTGTTGCCTCAGCCAGTATCGGAATCCTCGGCGTCGACATATCGAGTGGCGTGCAGTTTCGTGGTCACTTGGAAGGGAAGGCCAAATTGGCCTCTAAAAAGCTTGGCGTGCTCAGCAGAGCGGGACAGTATTTCATGCCGGCACACCGCCTGCAACTTTACAAGGCGCAGGTTCGGCCGCACATGGAATACTGTTCCCATCTCTGGGCTGGGGCTCCCCAGTACCAGCTCCTTCCACTTGACCGCATCCAGCGCAGAGCGGCTCGAATCGTCGACGACCGAGTGCTTTCCGATCGGCTCGATTCACTGGCGCTGCGAAGAGATGTTGCATCTCTTTGCGTATTTTATCGCATCTATCACGGGGAGTGCTCTGAGGAATTGTTCGGATTAATCCCAGCCACCAAATTTCGTGAACGCACTACACGGCAAACGTCCCGATACCATCCACACCATCTGGATGCTTGGCGGTCCACCACTGTACGTTTCACAAGGAGTTTTCTTCCACGTACAACCTCTCTGTGGAATAGTTTACCACCGGTGATTTTTCCGGACCGATACGACCTGGGGACCTTCAAGAAAAGAGCTTACTCCTTTCTAAAGGGCCGGCAACGCACCCGCAATTCTCCTGGTGTTGCGGTTGATCATGGGCGGCGGTAGTCACTTAACATCAGGTGAGCCACATGCTCGTTTGCCCCCTCTTCTATAAAAAAAAAAAAAAAAAAAAAAAAAAAGTGTTCTCTCCCCGAACGAATTGGCAAGGCGAAGAAGTTGTTACTCAAGTACGCCGATGTATTCTCATCAAACGATGCTGACATAGGAAAGACTGGCTTAGTTCAACACAAAATAAACACAGGAGAAGAATTGCCTATCCGTCAGCGGCCAAAAAGACTGCCGGTAGCACGTGAAAAGGAAGTAGAAGACATGATTGAAGGAATGGTGAAGGATGGTGTCATTGAACCTTCCTCTAGTCCATGGTGTTCCCCCGTGGTGCTGGTAAAGAAGAGGGATGGCGGCATGCGGTTTTGTGTTGACTACCGCCGTCTGAAAGACGTTACGAAGAAGGACAGCTATCCCTTGCCAAGAATTGGTTACACGCTGGACATGCTTACAGGAGTAAATTGGTTTAGCACGCTGGATCTAAAAAGTGGCTACTGGCAAGTTGAAATTCACCCTAAGGACAAGGAGAAAACTGTGTTCTCGATGGGAAAGGGTCTGTGGCAATTTAAAGTAATGCCGTTTGGATTGTGCAATGCTCCAGCAACGTTTGCAAGGCTGATGGAACTTGTACTCACCGGGCTAATTGGCGATGCCTGTCTGGTCTACTTGGATGACATCATCATCGTGGGCCGTACGTTTGAGGAACACCTTCAAAACCAGGAACGCGTGCTCATGAAGATTCAGAGTGCCAACCTCAAGTTGAGTCCGAAGAAATGTTCACTATTCAAACGGCAAGTCAACTTTTTGGTGTATGTAGTATCGGAAGAAGGTATCCGCACGGATCCAGAGAAAATAGCAGCTGTCAAGGATTGGCCGGTTCCAAAAGGCAAGACGCAAATTATAGCATTTTTGGGTTTGTGCTCCTATTACCGGCGATTTGTGAAGAACTTTGCAGATATAGCCTGCATAAGCTAACCGAGGAGAAGCGACATTTCTGCTGGGATGAAAGTTGCAATATCGCATTCCAGGAGCTCAATGACCGTGTGTGAAAAACACCTATTTTGGGATACGCTGATGCAAGCAAAGAATTTATAGTTGACACAGACGCAAGTGGTATAGGACTTGACGGTGTGTTGTCTCAACGGAATGGTGACCAAGAGGTCTTGATAGCGTAATTCAGCAAGTCATTGTCAAAACCGGAAAGGAACTATTGTGTCACAAGACGCGAATTGCTGCACTAAAATGGCTATTGCAGTTTAAAAATCCAGAAGGACAAGTTGCGAGGTGGATTGAACTACTGCAGGAATATGACTTTGAGATCGAACATCGCAGCGGGAAATCTCATGGCAACGCAGATGCATTGTCAAGAAGACCTTGTCCTGAAGATCGCAAACATTGTACTAGGCAAGAGAGTAAGGAAGTGGTATCCGTGAGGATGCTGAGGACAGACCACCTCAGCAACGAGTGGAAGCACAGCTTACAACGTGCACAGCAGGAAGATCCGGACATCAAGCCGATTCTGGAATGGATGAAGGCCAGTGCTCCCAAGCCCAAGTGGAGCGACGTCTCAGCGATAAGTTCGACCACTAAAATCTATTGGGCCCAATGGGACAGCTTGCTGCTTCAGGATGGAGTTCTGTGCCGTAAATGGGAAAATGTTCGGGGAGACAGCTGTCACTTGCAAATGGTTGTCCCTAAAGCTATAGTACCGGATATTCTACAGCTGTACCACAATGATTGTTCCGGAGGCCATCTGGGAGTTAAACGAACTCTACTGAAGATCCGAGAACGGTTTTATTGGATCCACTGTCGAAACGATGTCGAGGACTGGTGTCGCAAATGTACAAGTTGTGCGGCTGTAAAGGGACCTCAGACTCGTAGTAGAGGTGCATTGAAGTTGTACAATGTTGGTGCACCATGGGAGAGAATAGCCATTGACGTGGCGGGGCCGTTTCCGGAGAGTGAAAGCGGTAGCAAGTATTTCATGGTTGTGATGGATTACTTCACTAAGTGGCCAGAAGTCTTCGCCATTCCAAATCAAGAAGCTTCAACAGTTGCAGATAAACTAGTTCATGAAGTTTTCTATCGTTTTGGAGTACCTTTAGAGATTTAAAGCGATCAAGGAAGGAATTTTGAGTCTCAAATATTCCAGGACACTCGCTGAGTTATGGGTACTCATAAAACAAGAACGACTTCTTATCACCCGCAATCTGATGGAATGGTAGAACAATTTAATCTGACATTGGAGAGGTACCTAGCAAAAGTTGTAGACAATAGGCAACGAGATTGGGACAAGCACATACAACCGTTTTTGTTGTCATACCGAAGCGCTGTTCACGAAAGTACAGCAGTGACACCAGCTTTAGCAAACTTTGGAAGAGAATTACGGCTGCCGGCAGACCTGACCACCGGGAAACCACCTGATGCTTCACGCAGTATAACCGATTATGCATGCAAATGACTTGCGGAACAAAATGAATGACGTTTATGAGCACGTCAGACAATCGGGCCAGCAAATGTCTGAAAAGATGAAAACCCGGTACGACCGCAAAATGAACAACAAAGGGTTCGATGAAGGTTCACTTGTGTGGTTGCACAATCCAATCCGCAGCAAAAGGAAATCTCCTAACCTTCAGGCTAAATGGGACGGCCCGTACCAGATTGTGACCAGGATCAACGATGTAACCTACCGGATACAGAAAGGCGCAAGAGGGACTCCTAAGATCGTCCATGTGGATCACCTGGCGCGATATTATGGGGCCGATAATGCTCGGAACGAGCATGTCTTAGGCAGTGTTACGCGCCGACGGCACTAGCGCCATCCAGTCTCGAACCGAAGAACTAAACTTCTTGAAGTAGAAACTCGAACTATCGGTACCTTGCGCGTGTTTACTTGAATATTCTGGATATTTCGCTGCTAATTTATATTTATAGGCGCTGCAAGATGCGATCGGGGAAGTATTGAATTTGGCGAGACAAGCGAAGCTTCGGAGCGGAATAAAGTGAATCAGTGTGATTAATTATTAATGTTTTAAGTTTAATTAGTGTAAAGTGAATTAAAGTGTTAATTTAGGTAATTCTATCGGCAATTTTTATTGTCACGAACCTCAAGCTCGTAACAATAATAACAAAAAATATTTTAAATTCCTGCTAAGCGTGGCAACTATGGTAAGTATTAAGGCGTGTACTCCTGATAAGTCATGATGGTAACGGTATATTATTAAATTATAGTTCAACAATTAAATTCACGCTTTTAAGGCTATATTATCCCATTTTTCAATGTACAAATATGGTAACTTTAACTTCACCAGGTTTTATCGACATCTTGATAACTTTAATACTTCCTGTTTTCTTAGCTACCTTTTGGTTTAGTGTTCGTATGTGTCCCTGCACATCATAAGGTCCTCGGTTCGAATCCCGGGTACGATCAAAATCAGTTTCTGATAAGAAATTCTCAATGGCAGCCGAGAGTCAAAAAGTTTTCGTTGTTTGACCCCATGTTTCTCTAATACGTAAAACCACATGATATATGATATTGCGCCTGATCCCCCTTAGGTCATTACGGAGTGCCGTCCTACCGGACTATGACACGAATAATTAGTGCATATATGATTGCGCATACACTAGGGAAAATATGTCCTATGTCCTGCTCAGTTGGCTCGTCTCCATTGAAACTAGCCACCTTGGCAAGATTCGATATAAAGGACGTTATTATTATTAAAAATTACTTTTGGTAATAGTTATCGATTCAAATATAATTTTATTCCATTTACGTCATATTAAAATAACTGGTTGGACTAACAATTACTGCAATATCTAAAGTATTACCGCGATTTTTTTTTTCAAATCTTTAAGAGTATGTTACTAACTTAGTACTTAAATTACGCTTTGAGCCGCCCGGGAGAGTATTTTACAAGATACGAATACTTTAAACAAAAAGATTATTTAACAATCGCTTTCAAAGGCTCACTGTTCAAATAATACCGTATGAACCCTAGAGGTATTAAACATGAGAGCAAATAATTTGGTATTTGAAAATATGCATATTCTATCATTATTTACGCATTTTAAACATTTTTCTTGTAATAAAAAAATTGCGGGAGGTATTTTAATCTATGAAAAAATATTCTAGGGGTATCAGTATAAGATAAGAAGATGATAAACTTGTATTCTTGGTCCACATTGTTGTGATAATGGATCGAATTGCCTTAACGCGCTCTGTTTCTGCCGTAGTTAGCTTGTGGCGTAACTCACTTCACTTAGACCTACGTAAATCCGCTACGCGCATGAAGATTAAGCCACACGCTTACATCACGCCGCTACCAGGGAGCAATAGGAGTCATCGATAAGATATGGCCACGCACCTTTATAGGAGCGCGAGACTGCGCACCGTTCATTCCGCCTGAAACCGGCACAGCAACAGGACGCGACGCGCTACTTATCTCAATTAACTTACTTTGTTCTCATAGTTAATTTCACCTTGTAAATTTGTTTGTCACTATAGAGTATTGGGCTTGCGTATTTTGGTAACCCATACAATTTTGGTGATTTGGCGCACGTAGATATACTTACTTACTTACTTATCGTCACGCACAATCCCTAACGGGGTAGCCAGAGAGTACAGATCGCCAAGTGTCACGATCCTTACATACCTCTTTCGCTTCTTTCAGGTTCATTAACTTCTTCATACATGCACGTCTAGGTATCCGAGTACTCTTGACCCTCCCCTCTTCGAGCAATTTGCTCACATGGTCTTCGAAAGTTAGTCTCGATCTACCTCGACACCTTTTAATATTTACTTTCGCTCTATATATTTTCTTCACCATTCGGTCTTTACTCATTCGTTCAACGTGCCCAAACCATTGGAGTACGCCCCTATCAATTTTTGTGATAAGGTCATCTTTCAATCCTGCCATATTGCGAATCTCTTCGTTTCGCTTTCGGTCGGCTATGGTAACGCCACACATTTTACGAAGAGATCGCATCTCCACTGCATTCAACTTGCTTTTATGCTTCTTCTGGCATACCCAGGTTTCGCTGCCATATAACAAAGTCGGTACCAAAATTGCGTTATGTATTGCAAGGCGTGCACTCTTCACCACGCCTTGCCTTTTGACTAATGCATTCAGGGCACCATTGACTTTGTTTCCGGCAGCGACACGCCTATCCACATCTAAATCACATCTTCCATCCCGGCTGAAAGCACTCCCCAAGTATACAATTTCATTTACCTGTTCTAGACATTCCTGATTAACCCATATTTCACATTTCGTTCTCTCTTCGTCCTTTTCAAATACCAGAACCTTAGTTTTATTAGCATTCAAACGGAGACCTTTAATTTCACATTCCTCTTTCATACACGTGACTAATGCCTGCAGTTCTGCTTCTGATGGTGCAATAAGCACTGCATCATCAGCATACAGCAGACAATTAACTTTTATGTCACCCAATTTCACACCCAAACAGCTATCTTTCAGCTTCTGTAAACAGCTGTCGAGATACAGTATGAACAGCCAGGAAGACATGACACAACCCTGTTTTACGCCCGCTTGGACGCTAAACATGGGTGACAGGTCATGCCCTACCCGCACACAGGCTTTACAGTCATAGTAAAGTGACTGCACAGCCCTTAACAATCGACCATCCATACCATATCCCGGCAACAGTTCCCACATTTTCTTCCTTATAACCTTATCAAATGCTTTCTCCAGATCCACAAAAGCACAGAAAATCCTCTGGTTAACACTCAGAAGCTTCTCCGTGATCATGCGGAGAGAAAACATTTGATCCGTGCATCCTCTTCCAGGTCTAAATCCGCATTGTGCCTCCCATAAGAATCTTTCCGATTTCTCTTGCATCCTACGTGTCAAAACCTTCGAGTAAACTTTACTTGCTAAACTGGTCAAGCTGATCGCCCGATAGCACCCGCAGTCAAAATGTGAACCTTTACCTTTATATAAAGGCACAATGACTGCGGATCGCCAATCATCCGGGACATCTCCCGTCCGCCAGCACAAATTGCACAGCAGATGAAAGCTGTCCCAGACGAGAGGCCCACCGTACTTGACCATTTCAGCAGTAACTCTGTCTAGTCCCGCAGACTTACCACATTTCAAACTTCGAATCGCACGTTCAACCTCTTTCATGCTGATGACCTCAGTGTCATCGAGGTCCGTGTCTGGCGTGCCAGTCACGGCGTCACCCCCGGATCCTTCACTAAGATCATGACACGCATACATTTCTCTATAAAATTCACTCCATCGCTGCATGACGTCCGATTTTTCTGAGAGGACGTCATTGGTTCTCGAAAGCACTTTGTTCATTCTTAAAGCTGTCGCACCACTCCGGGACCTTCCAACGTCTTTCCAGAAGAGTTTGGAGTTTTCCCTAAAGTTGTGCGACAACCTCTCGTCCGCTTCTATTCTACACCTTTCACGTACTTCCTCAATCAATGTTTTCGCATGAACTTTCTGCAGCTTATATCTTTCTTTCATCTTCTCTCTCATATGCTCATCGTTACTAGAGGCTAAGTAGTCTAACCATGCTTTATACAGCTTCTTTCACTTCGTCATTCCACCATGCATCTCTTCTTTTACTACTACCTCTTTTTGTCGTACCACATACTTCTTCCGCTGCACTTACCATTCCATCCCTAAGGTTCTGCCATGTTCTCTCCACACATTCTTTCCTGCCATCGATGGTGTCAAGCTTTTCGGCTACCCTCGTGTGATATTTGTCCCTAGTATCCGCTTCCTGAAGCTTCCAGCTTCGGATGCGACAGACCGACTGTGGTTCTGTTACTGCCGTCCGCGAACAAACCCCTAAATCTAGTAATTACTAGATAATGATCCGTTCCCAGGTCAGCACCCCTGAACACTCGTGTATCCATCACCTGTTTTCGCAGTCGGTCATCCACCAGGAACAGATCAATCATACTTCTCTCATTCTTTCTTTCTCTAGTGTACATATGGATCTTCCTGTGATTAAACATAGTGTTTGTCACAAGAAGACCCTTTTCCTTGCATACAGCCAGTATAAGCTTGCCAGCATCATTAACCCTTTTATCTCCAAACTTTCCAAGCACCGACTCGTATCCTGGTCGAGCGATGCCTACCCATCCATTCAAATCACCACATACAACAGTTCTTTCGTTTCCCTTAACCAAATCTAGAACTTCTCTTACATTCTCCCAAAACTCCTCCAGCTCAGCCCTGGACGACGAAGCTACCGGCGCATAAACAGCCAAAAGGAATAACTTCGTCAGTCCCATTTTGAAGCGAACCCATAGAAGTCTTGAGTTCACAACCTTGTATTCAGTCATAAGATCGACCAACCGGGACGACAACAGCACTCCCACTCCTTGGCAGGCGTTCTCGCTTTCCGGGACTCCGGACCATATAGCTAACGTCCCACCAGGAAGCTCTTCAATACCACTGCCTTTCCGTTTGGTCTCCGACATACACACGACATCTAATTCTCTTTCTTTCATTATTTCGATCAACTCATTCGTCTTATCTCTCATGCCTCCTCTAACATTCCACGTGCCAACTCTGCACTCCGTCCTCCACCTTCCGCCGTGTCGGGCTGTGCGTGACGGGTGGCGGTCCCCATCGCCGCTTTGCGCGCTGCATTCCACACCAACGGGGACGAGCTGGTGTGCGTCGCCTTGGGGGGACGCCCTAACCCTCGTTCGCATGGGTGTGCAGCTGTGTAGAATTGCAGCCCTGAAAAGGGCTGGCAGGGGTCGCAACGAGCACGCTTCTACAATGACCCCCGCACGTAGATATAATCCATTTTACGTCCAGATTTAATTTTTCGGAGTGTTTCTTTATGAGGTCACTAGTTGTTTTAGTGTGCTACTTGTTGGGTCATTTTTAACCTTTTTATAAGTACTTACATCCGACAAAAGTTCTTGTATTTTAGAATTATAATCTGACGTATCCATGACTATCGTGGCGTTTCCCTTATCTGTGCGGAGAATCGTAAGTTCTGGTTTATTGCATAGGTTCTTTAACGCTATAAATTCGTCTTTGGGAAGATTCGGTTTAGGCACTGAACATCGACGTAACATAGACAAAATGTCTTGACGTTCGCCTCCAAATCTTCTTTCCGTATATTGTTTTTAAATAAACAGTCCTCGACACTACAGATAATTTCTTCGTACGATAATTTGCAGGGTGTAATTGCAAAGTTGAGGCCTTTGGATAAAACCCTAATTGTTGCATCATCCAGTGTTTGTTTTGACAGATTATAGAGCGCGATTAATCTATGACATGTGGTTGTCAATGATTGCTTTCGGTTCTGGCATTGATTTAGATGTTTGACATTTGACTTGTTCGTTAATTTTTGATATTTCTCTTTATGTTTGTTTTTGCATTCGTTATATTTACTAATTTCGCGTTTATTTAATGTTTACGTGCAAAAATTATAGTCAAACGTCGTTAAAACTTTCTTTAATTCACTGTCATATGTTTTTGTTGGATTACCGTCCGTAACAACTTTTTACTCGCCTGATTTAAGATCTTAGCGCTTCCTCAAATGTCCTTTTTGGTTGATATTTTGACACACGTAGGAATGAGATTATGGTCTCGGCATCTCTTCAAGAAATTTAAGGCTGTTAGATATCTTGCGCGCTTGGTCTTTAGATCTTCTAATTGGCGTATTTTATTTGCAATTACCAGTCCGTACTGGTTTACATAATGATTTTTTATATTTACACGAACACTACACATTGAAATAATACTAGTTTTTACGGAATTTATCGCGTATATTTAACTTTTTAAAAACTCGACGTTTCGAACGCTTTACAGCACTCATGGTCACGGGCGGGACTGAGATGTTCAACGTCCGTATGTCGTAGTTAACCGCGGTTAACATAGATTAAAATTTAACTTTTGTTCCGATATATGCAGTATAAACTTATGGTATCTTGAAGTCTTGCAGTTGTATGCTTGGGTTGGGATTTAATTTTATTTATTATAGGATCCCAAGCAGATGGTAGCACCCAGCCATCTTCTCTATTGAAATTAGGATGTTTTTTGATTTCAATAGCCTTGCGAATCATCCTTGGAAGGAATCGGTGTTCTTTAGCGAGGATTTGCGGTCTATCAAATCTGATGTAGTGACGGGGACGATCTTGTACGTGTTCACAGACTGCAAACTTCCCGGAGCGTCGATTCTTCACACCAGCTATATGTTCTTTAACGCGGGTTTTTATTGATCTTTTAGTTTGTCCTATGTAGGAGAGACCACATTCACAATCAAGCTTGTACACTCCTGCATCTTGCAGAGGGACATTACACTTGACTGGTGGTAAAAACTGACCAATCTTCTTCAGCGGCTTGAAGTATGTTTTGATGGAAGCGCGCTTCAAGATGTAGCCAATCTTGTCAGTTACTCCTCTAACATATGGCAGTACAGCAGGTACACGCTCGACTGTGGCCGGCTTCACTCGTTCACTGTGACGTAGGCGCGGGACTCGAAGCTTGTTGTCATGCAAAACTTGCTTGACATGGTGGAGCTCTGCAGCCAGGTGTTTACTGTCACAGATCCCTCGTGCTCTCTGAAACAAAGATTTACCCACGGTAGCTAACTGTGAAGGATGGTGGTGAGAATCACCGTTTAAATATCTATCTGTATGGGTCTTTTTTCTATATACAGTATGGCTCAATGTGTTATCAGGATTCCGAATTACTAACACATCTAGAAAGGCTAAGGAATTGTTTGCATCTAACTCCATTGCGAACTGAATTTTAGAATTTATAGAGTTAAGATTGTCTAAAAATGCAGTTACTTTATCTAAAGGTAGAATTGTGAAAGTATCGTCTACGTACCGCTTGTAGAATCTTGGATTTATGGGAGAACTAAGCAGGGCTTTCTCCTCAAAGTCTTTCATGAATATGTCGGCGACAATGGGAGATACAGGTGAGCCCATCGCCACACCATCTACTTGCTTGTAGAACTCCTCCTTCCACAATAGGTAGCCAGATGTAAGGCAGTGTCTGCGTAATACTGCATACTCTACGGGCATGTTGTTTTCTTCCAGCCTTCTAGTTACAATTGAGATGCAGTCTTCAACAGGTAAGCATGTAAACAATGACTGCACATCAAAACTGACCATAGTTTCATTGTCTGCCAGATGTAGGTCTTTAATCTCGCTGACAAAATGGTAGGAATCCTTTATGTGTGCTCTTGTATGTCCCCTGAGGGGTGAGAGTATTTTCGCTAAGTGTTGAGCCAATCTGTAAGTTGGTGAATCGATTTGGCTCACTATGGGACGTAACTAGTATTATTTCAATTCACTTACCATGCAAACTTAATATTCTGCACCACATCAGGACGACTCCAGGACCTTCAGTAGCCAGTAAGCCTCGACGCCTGGATCCACTTTGCATGCAAGCTGCGAAGCAGGAGTTCAGACCTGCTCGCCAGCGGCATAGCCAGACCATCGGAAAGTGCTTCGTCTTCTCCTCTGCACATGATAAGAAAAAAGATGATAGTTGGAGACCATGTGGAGACTACAGAGCACTAAACCACAGAACTATACCTGATCAATGTCCCATCCGTCATAACCACGACTTCTCACATCAACTTACAGGCTGTTCTGTCTTTTTTTCCATTGACATAGTCAAGGCGTACAATCAGATTGCTGTCAATCCAGATGAAATTATGAAAACGGCGATCACGACTCCATTTGGATTGTACGAATTCCCGTTCATGAACTATGGCTTAAGAAACGCAGCACAAACCTTCCAGAGGTTCATTGACAAGGTGTTACAAGGACTTGATTTCTGCTACGGATACATAGATGACATCTTAGTATTTTCTTTATTAATCCGGGAGCACAATAACCATCTGCGGAAACTTTTCGAACGCCTAAAGCACTACAGCGCAGTGGTCAACACTGCCAAGTGTACACTTGGCCAACCAGAAGTTACTTTCCTGGGATACCACCTGTCAACTGCAGGTACTAAACCACTTGAGTCCAAAGTCGACAGTATCAGGCAATACCCCGTTCCAAAATCCGTCAAAGAACTATGACGTTTCTTAGGCATGCTAAACTTTTACCGTCGCTTTATTCCCAAAGCAGCCCAACTTCAAGCACTGCTGAATGATGTTTTCAGTGGCTCATAAATCAAAGGGTCTCATCCGATGGACATGACTCCGCAATTACTTCGAGCATTCGAAGACTGTAAGGAATCATTAACTCAAGCAACTCTTCTTGCTCACCCCGACCCAGCAGAACTAGCAATAGTGACAGATGCATCTGAAACTGCCATAGGCGCCGTCCTTCAACAACGGAAAGGTAAAGATTGGCAACCACTTGCTTTCTACTCTCACAAGCTCAGCAACGCACAGAGGAAGTACAGACCCTACGACAGAGAGCTATTGGCTGTTTATGAAGCCATCAAGTACTTCCGTCACATGGTTGAGGCCAGAATATTTACAATATTCACCGACCATAAGCCTCTCACCTTCGCTTTCTCAAAAAGCAAAGACAAATGCACTCCTAGACAGTTCATATACCTCGACTAAATTGCTCAGTTTACAACAGACCTGAGATACCTACCTGATAAGGAAAACTTAGTAGCTGACGCACTTTCTAGAGTCGAGGAGATCACTACAGCTGTGAAATACGATGATATTGCACCAGCTGAGGACAAAGATCCTGACCTGCAAAATCTACTCCTTCATGGCTCTGCCATGCAACTGAAAAGGATCAACACTTTAACTAGCAATTTACCTGTCTACTGCGACACTTCTGTGCAACCGCCACGACCTTACATTACTCCTCACTTCAGAAAACAAGTCTCTGAGACACTGCACAGCTTATACCACTCAGGAAGATCAGCTAATGTGCGATTGGTCTTACAAAGATACGTACGGCCATTTGTATACGCAAAGATTGTAGAGAGTGGTCCTTACAATGCTTGTTATGCCAAAATAGCAAAATCACCAATCAAAACATATCCCCACCTTCATCTTTCCTCACTCCTTCGTCGAGATTTTCCCATATCCACCTCGACATCGTAGGGCCCCAAACTCTGTCTTCTGGTTACAGATATTGCCTTACCGTCACGTCATCGACCGATTAACGCGATGGCCTGAGGCATACCCCATGGTGGACATCACGGCGGAGGCCTGCGCAACTGCTCTAGTGTCCGGCTGGATAGCCCGATTCGGCTGTCCTGCACTGGTGACTACATACCGCAGATGCCAGTTCGAGAGTCATCTCTTCAAAGCTCACACCAAGTTGGTTGGTGCGCGTTACCTGCGCACAACCGCCTACCATCCAGCTGCAAACGGCATCATTGAGTGACTTCATCGTTAACTCAAGGCGGCAATCATGTGCCACACATCATCACAGTGGACAGAAACCCTTCCACTGCTTGTCTTGGGCATACGCAACGAAAGAGGATCTACAAGCTACGCCTGCTGAATTGGTATATGGTCAAACTCTCAGCTTACCAGGCTAATACCTATCTCTAATAGACGACTACAACACAGCAGACGTCACAGAGTACGTAACACATCTACGATCCTGCATGGCGAAACTCACTCCTAATCTAAAATCATGGCACACCAGCACTACAACGCCATTCTACATACCACGTGACCTCCACACATCCGCTTATGTCTTTCGACGCCGAGATCACGTCATGAGCCCACTCGAACCACCCTACGACGGACCCTTCAAAGTACTAGAAACGCTAGCCAAGTACTTCACCATAGAAATAAGGGAAAAGAAAAACAACGTCTCTGAGGACAGACTTAAACCAGCTTACATGGCCATAGAAATCAAAGAACCGGAACCCAAAGTCCCTACGGAACCTGTCATCAACAAGGAGAAAATCACGCGGAGTGGCCGAAGAGTAAGATTTACGGACTACTATCGACCGTCTTACGGTCTGGCCATGGGGAATATGTGGCGTAACTCGCTTCACTTAGACCTACGTTCCGCTACGTGCATGAAAATTAAGCCACACGCTTATATCACGCCACTACCAGGGAACAATAGGAGTCATCGATAAGATAGGACCCCCACGCCTTCATCGGAGCGCGAGAATGTGTGACGTTCATTCCGCCTGCAACCGGCATAGCAACAGGACGCGACGCGCTACTTATCTTAATTAACTTACATTGTTCTCGTAGTTAATTTCACCTGTGAATTTGTTTGTATTAAAAGTTGTTTGTTACATAGAAATAACATTACTTCATTCGAGTCAGTTTATTCTTATTCCTATCCTTCATTAGTATTCGTTAGATAGCAATATACTAGTAAGAATACTTAGTATGGGTTTTGTGGCTAGGTGGTTGCAATAATATCGAACCACTTTACGGAGTACATATATCGACCACACCCCACAAGCTCGAAAGAAGTCCAGAAATAGACATCTCTTGCAATAATGTCATCCAGACCGACTTTTGATCATTACGGCCAGACGCTACGGGCAGACCCATCTTCGCTGAACAGGACTATAGTACAAAATCGTGTGTGCAAACTTAGATGCACTGTCTATTCCCTAACTTTCATAGTCCTACGGAGCAAAAATCAGTCACAACCGGAGAGAGATTAAGCGCATGACCATTGGCTTTACGCACTTTATAAGGCACGTGGTTGAGGAACCGCCAGCTTCCTGGCTCTGAGCTGCTACTGAGATTTTTTGACAGAAAAACCTGTTAATTAGTTTTAGTCTGACCCAGAATTCGATCCCAGGACCTCACGTTTAGCTGCCGTGCTTAGGACCATTAAAGCAATAAGGCAGGCAATTGTTATGGTTGATAGAACTTAATTTGCTTATTTCCGCGTATCTAAGATGTTAGATCTTAGCAATCAGCCACCGCAAAAACACCTTGAGAGTTCCTCGTGTGAGCGCGAAATACGTGTCTTGTAATCGAGGGAATATTAATAGATTTATTATTATTATTATACTTATATAGACTAGAAGCATTAAATCCACCAAATGTAGCTGTAGCAAATCCGGTTTCCATGTATGTTTATTAGTACATTACTATCGGTTGCCTTCTTTTTTTTAAATCATTTCGCTATTTATGTAAGTTTTATTGTCGTTCATGTATTGAGAGGCCAACGTTTATACGTAAATTTCGTATCAATACATTAAGATTGATGTATGTAGCCATTAGTAACATTAAATTTATCAATTTTATGTAAGAGTAGTGATACTCAGTGCTATCCTCGGGTGAGCGTAACAAGTTTTAAATTCTATTTTGTCGCTTGTTTCACCTATCCATTCTCCTTTATGTAAGTCGCGTTAACACTGCAACGGAGTTGTTATGTAGTGCATTGTTACATTTTATGCTAAGGTATTTTATTTTAGTTTAAGGATATTCCAAAATTATTGCGTGCCACAGTTCCTTCAGTCGTTTTTTTTTATCAGTCCCATTCAGTATTTAATAGCTACTTCTCATAATACATTATGCTCCGTATTACATATATATTAACTGCCATCCCTTCCAAAAAAAATCCCACCTTTCCTCTTTACGTTTGACCACGCAACCCCTCATTTTCAGCTTAGAGCAGTCATTCATCAGTTGACTACTTTTTGCATTTAGTTAATTTTGATTCATGATAATCCTTATTCTGTCCGCAAGCCATACGCCTAACGTAAAATTTTCTATAAATAATTTTGTAATTTATTATATTAATAGTCAATTGCCTTAACCCCTCGGATCGTCGCGTGGGGTCTTTCAAAGCTCAGGCATTACAAAATCAATAAAAACCTATATTCAAAATAATCGTAGTGACTCTGGTCCTTAGGTACCTTCCTGAATTGAATTATAATTGGCGCGTATTACGGCCAACTTCCGTTCGCGTATAAGCGCTATGTGGTACGGACATGTTTGTGTGCGCGCGGGCTCTGAAAGACCTCACGCGATGAACCGCGTAAGTAAAAATTTTCATAACCTATTATTATGCAATTTTCGTAATACAACTCCTTTTTTTGTTTTTATATTATAATTTCGTTGATAATTAATGAACTTTAATTTTATTGTATTGTAATGGGTGCGTTTGGCAGAAAAAAGCGCTAGCAAGCGGTTACAAGCGCTGAAATAGTTTTCGGCGAAGACACGATTGCTACTTCAGTAGCGCTGACACAATCCGTCATTTTGCTTATTTAATTTATTTGTTTTGAAGTAGAGTTTATAATTTTTTTTGTGCAATATTAGTTTTAAGTAATATAATGACATGAATAGACATATACACGTTATCAAAAATTCATGATTGGTAAGTTTAATACGAATACTTTACAAACATATATTTAAATCAAGTAATAAAAGTTTTAACCGGGGAACCTAACCTAGGTTCCCCGGTTAAAACTAACTTCGTATCCTAGAGGAAAATAGCTACTTACGATTTGACAGCGCTTACCGCTTACGATCGCCATTTTGCTTACTAGCGCTTGCTAGCGCTTTTTTCTACCAAACGCACCCAATGTGTTTGTTTTCATTGTTTTAGATTACTTTTATCATCTTTTTATGAAAAATGGACGAACAGCAGCAAAGTCGCATATTGAGCTGGCTAGAAGAAGATGCCGATGACATCCTCGATAGTGATGATGATGGTTTCCTGATAAAGCGAGTGAGCATGACACTAACTCATAACAAGAATGTGACGATGATCTGCATCAGGTATTTTCGAAATGTGATGAATCTTCGCAAATATTGATATTCGAATTGCATTTGGGATTGCGATTGGTGAACGAATCTATCGAAGCTCTCGAATCTGCTTTCAGTGATTGGGATGAAGAACCATTGATAAATATTTCGTCCAGTAACTTTTACATAGTAAAAAAAGAGAGAGAAACTTCAGTCGAGGGCAATTATTACGAATTTGCCGCGTGATTTGAGACGGACAGTAGAGATGAAGAAGAAGATTTATACCACCACATCAGGATATTCAACCTAAAGTAAACGTAGTGACAATGAGAAAGCGATGTATTCATTGTCCTCGAAGAACAGACAGGAAATTTAAATCTATTTGTCACTTTTATACGGGCAACATTTGTACTAAATGTGTCCGTACTGAAAATTAAGTTTTTCAATATGCCAAAGTTTATATGTTTTTGTGATTAAGTGTACCAAATTTTATAATAAAAGATTTTCAATTTTCATCTGGATTACTTAAGTTTTTATAATAGATTTTAATTTCTGTTGATTTTTTTAGTTTTTATTTTAATTACCTAGTGTTCTCAAGGAGAGAATTTTTAGTTCCTATTTCTAGTATGTAAGTTAAAGCAATAAATATATAAATAAATGTTTTTTGATTTTATTTTATTGATATTGAATCAAATAAGACTAAAATATATAATAACAAAGGTAAATATATAAATTTATGTATTTTTTAAACAATTTCTTTTAGGGGCTTTCAAAAACACCACGCGACGAATGACGTTACAGAAAATGCGCGACTAACAGAGGGTTAAAAAGACCTCTCGATAATATTTCGGCAATATATTTTCAAATTTAATTAAGTAAACTAAAACTTACTAGAAAACTTTACTTAACTTTAAACTTTAAAGAACTGAAACTCTGATGGGTGTCATAAGAGGCGACAGATGAAAACGAACCGGATGTTCGGCATCAGTGTCGTTGTAATAACATCCAAAAACACTTCTGAATTTTAATTTGTAATTGCGGAAAAATTTAGATATCTATGGACCATAACATCTTATTATCATCAGGAGGAATGTTTAATCATCTGTCATGAAACGATTAAAGGGGAGGCCTATCTGCTACAGTTCCGTTCAGCATTGGATTTTTTCTATATGTAGTAAGGGTAAATGAAATTCACAGATGGCTAATTTATTGTATTCCGATTAGAAGAGTTACTATTGCAATCAACTCACTCGAACATAAACTTTTCCTGATCGGTTTTTATAAAGTCACGAAGAGAATAACCGTTTAGCTCCAAATTATGTGCATTGCATTGCTCAGCCAACTCAAGTGAAACTATATTACTTGCAAAATATAACTTATACCATCACGAGAAGACTCAGTTTACGCTTTTCGTACATTTCTTTATATCAGTTTGTTAGGATCTGAAATCGTTCTTGGTAATTGCATTTTACGGATTCAACTAAACGTTCATCTAATTGCTGCTTCTGATAATCAGATTAAAATTTTTTTTTTTTTATAATTTATACACAGAGCGTTGTAAATTATTTATAACTTTTTAAAATGTTAAATATAGCATCGCATACGCAGGATGGCTTGTGTATATGGATTATTAAAGTTGTTTTTGAATCTTTATCAACTTCGAAAACGGAGTAAGTTCTCGATGCGAATGTTTATTTTTATATTAATATAGTAGAAGGAGCTGCAGCTTTCACTGCAGTGTTCCTGTCTACGTAGTATAGAGCCGGTATAATACATTTTCTATATGGTATCAGGGTGACATTCGAGCACACATTCTATCTGATAATAAGTGAGCTCACTTACTATCAGGTAGAATGTAGCCCATAAACATCTCTATTTATGCTCAATTAATAATCGAAGTGCATCCATCTCCGTAAACTAAGATGGAATACCTCTTTTCCAGTAAAAAGTTTGTCCAGTTGTCCAGTGCCCAAAGATATCTATATTTATCCTCGAATAAGAATCAAAACGCTGACGCGCTGCACCCCTGAGGACTGGAAGTTGGAGGCCAGAGACCGGAGATAAAATGCCTTGTTTCCAGTAAAAGGGGTCTCCGGATTTTATTTATAGGAAAATAGTGACAAGCAGGCACACAGTCCACCGGATGGTAAGTGTTTGCTGTGTCCGATAGACATCTACATCTATCCTTGTTTGCGAATCAAAATGCAGATGCGCTGTCAGCCTTGAGGAATAAGATAGAATGCTTCTTTTCCAGTAAAATGGGTCACTGGTTCTCTACACTCACCATACGAAACACAGCAGCGTTAAACTGCTATTTGATGCTGGTATTCTTTGAGAGCGTGGTCCTTCCCCGGTCGAGCCGACCCATTCGTGGTACAACCACAATATAGCTGCAGCGCGGCTCTACCGCGTATAAAAATATCTATGCAAAGATTGTATGATACTGGTGCTGTTTTGAGGTAGGAACCAGTGATAGTGTAATATTTACCCAGACGGACTTTTAGGCAGACTAGGAATCCTACTAACTAGTAACATTTAGTAAGTTAATTTAGTATTAAAAATAAGTGCATGGTAATAATCATTGGTAACGAGGTAATCGCCTTTAATAATGATTTGAGAATTGATTACGTGTCTAAAAACTTTTATTTTTAGTTAAAAAAACGTGGAGGATAATTTCTTTCACTTAGCGTTTTTTATAATCCCGATTTAATTACAAAACATAGTATTTCCAATTACTTTCTGAAGAATGTATATTAGTGTACATGTATATTAGTATTGTTACGCGCTCCAGTCGACGACACAACTAGCGCCATCTAGTGTCAGGAACGAGAGCGAGGGGAGCGTTGCAGTTTATGACATCACAAGTCTTTCGACCGGCAGCGCCACCCGAAGAACTAGAAAATCTATACTCGAACTCTCGGTACCTTGCGCGTGTTTACTTGAACATTCCGGATATTTTGCTAATTTAAATAAATAGGTGGCGCAAGATGCGATCGAGACAGAGTTGAACTCGGCGACACAAGCGAAGCTTCGGAGCGGAATTAAGTGAATTAGTGTGTTTAATTATTAGTGTTTTAACTTTAATTTGTGTAAAGTAAATTAAAGTGTTAATTTAGGTAATTTTATCGGCAATTTTTATCGTCACGAACCTCAAGCTCGTAACAATTGGTGTCAGAAGTGGGATAAAATAATGCCGATTTTACCCAAGGAGGAAACGGAGGGTGTCCGTACCCGAAGTCAACGCCAGCAGGAGACGAACCAGAGGAGATTTGGTGGTGCAACGCCGCAGATGTCTGAGGGCCAGCCGCCGGCCACGGAAGCCGGTCCGTCAGCAGTTTCTACGTCTGTGGCACCTGACTTAGGTGCTCTGATGGCCATGATACAGGAGCAGCTGCAGCGC
The DNA here is from genome assembly GCA_036936625.1 of Parnassius smintheus behrii. Lineage (NCBI taxonomy): Eukaryota > Metazoa > Arthropoda > Insecta > Lepidoptera > Papilionidae > Parnassius > Parnassius smintheus. Next base: position 303,117 of record JAUPFT010000009.1, on the reverse strand, counting down.
GGACGAGAGGAACAGGCTCGCCGACAGGAGGAACAGGCTCGCCGACAGGAGGAACAGGCTCGCCGACAGGAGGAACAGGTCCGTCAGTTGAAAGAGCAGCTGCAGAGTGGACAAGAGGAACAGGCCCGTCAGCAGGCGGAGCAGGCTCGTCGGTCGGAAGAGCAGATGCTCCTCATGAAGGACCTTCACGCTACCTTTGGGAAAGAGATAAGACAGGTGAAGGATAGGGTTGCTCAACACGACAACCGTCTGTCGAAAGCTGAAACCCGAATCGAAGAACATGAAACCCGAATCAACCATGTGAACCATCGGGTTGACAACGTGATGGCTGACGTGAAGAAAACGCTGAACGACCTCAAACTTGGGGATGGAACTGCAGCCCCCGCAGTAGCTATTACACCTTCGCTACGTGGGTTCAAGGTGCCACCATTCGACGGGACTTCTTCCTGGTCAGCCTACAAAATCCAGTTCGAAGCTGTTATGAAGGCGAACGGCTGGAATAAAAATCAGGCCATGACTGCTCTCACACTAGGCCTGCGCGACCAGGCCTTAACAGTTCTGGAAGCTCTCGGTGAGGAAGTGACTTATGAGCAACTCCTTGAGGCATTGGAGGCGAGATATGGCGACGCTCACCTGGAACACGTCTTTCGTGCGCAGCTTAAAGATCGCGTGCAGCGCATCAACGAAAACCTGCAGCAATGGGCTCTAGAGGTGGAGAAGCTGGTGCGAAAAGCATACCGGTCTGTACCTGCGCTCATTGAAGGGAACCTGGTGCAGACATTCATCGACGCCAACCGTGACCTGGAAGTCAGAGCTGCTGTGAGGCTCGGGCACCACGAGACGCTTAAGGACGCCTTGGCCCATGCACTGGAGGTAGAAGCCGTGCGGCAGGATCATCGTTCCCATCGCGTTAGGGAGGTTGCAGCAGTTACAGTTCGCGACCGCAACAGAGGATACAGCCCTAGGTGCTATGGCTGTGGGGAAAAGGGCCATCTTCGATCCAGCTGCCCTAAGCGAACCCTAAAAAGGGACGGTGAACGATCTCAGGAGGGTAGTGCGGCCAACAGCACCGCCCAGCAGCAGCAGGGAAACGAGTAAAAGCCAGAACTGCGGGGCGGGTGCTGGCTGATGTTAAAAGAGCCCCAAGGATCTCGATCTCACAAACCCATGATGGGAACAGTCTAATCATCAAGGGCGAGGTCAACGGAATGCCGTGTAAACTGACCATAGACACTGGAGCCTCTCGTACGGTTGTTAGTTCCCAACTTATAAGTCAGTTCCTTGGGGACTCCGCATACAACCTAGAACGCATTAATTTGGTAACAGCCACCGGTCAGCGTATACCCGTCCGTGGAGAGAAGGAGATGGAGTTGAAGCTAGGCAACGTGATCTACCTGCATAATGTCATCGTGGCTGATATAATGGGCGACTGCATCCTAGGCTTAGACTTTATGAGAAATAATTGTTGCGAGATCGACGTTAATCAAGGTGTTTTAAAATGTGGACAGGAGGAACTTTTTATGGAAGGTGCGTTACCAGGGAACGTGTACAGCATCAAGAAGATTGTTCTTCCGCCGAGATCGGAAACGATTGTTCCGGTTAGTCTTCCTCGAAACGCTGGGCAAACTCACCGTTGTGTACTTGTGGAAAGGGTGAACAATGACCTTCCATGGAAAGTAGCTCGAACCTTGGTCAGGACCACTGACATCTCAGGAGTACGTGTGCTGAACCTTTGCGACCGGGAACAGATTATAGAAAAAGGCACACTGGTTGGTGCTTGTGAGGAAGTGGATTGGTTACGTCAGTGCCAATATATATCGAGTGGGACCCCCAGTAAGGATTCAGAAACGAGAGTGACCACACTTTTGGAAGACTGTCGCAGTGTTCTGCCCCCGAACGAATTGGTCAAGGCGAAGAAGTTGTTACTCGAGTACGCCGATGTATTCTCATCAAGCGATGCTGACATAGGAAAGACTGGTTTAGTTCAACACAAAATAAACACAGGTGAAGAGTTGCCTATCCGTCAGCGGCCAAGACGATTGCCGGTAGTACGTGAAAAGGAAGTGGAAACCATGATTAAGGGAATGGTGAAGGATGGTGTTATTGAACCTTCATCTAGTCCATGGTGTTCACCCGTGGTACTGGTAAAGAAGAAGGACGGCAGCTTGCGGTTTTGTGTTGACTACCGCCGTCTGAACGACGTTACTAAGAAGGATAGCTATCCCTTGCCAAGAATTGACGACACGCTGGACATGCTTACAGGAGTAAAGTGGTTTAGCACGCTGGACCTAAAAAGTGGCTTCTGGCAAGTTGAAATTGACCCTAAGGACAAGGAGAAAACTGCGTTCTCGACGGGAAAGGGTCTGTGGCAATTTAAAGTAATGCCGTTTGGGTTGTGCAATGCTCCAGCAACGTTTGAAAGGCTGATGGAACTTGTACTTACCGGGCTAATTGGCGACGCCTGTCTGGTCTACTTGGATGACATCATCATCGTGGGCCGTACGTTTGAGGAACACCTTCAAAACTTGGAACGCGTGCTCATGAAGATTAAGAGTGCCAACCTCAAGTTGAGTCCGAAGAAATGTTCACTATTCAAACGGCAAGTCAACTTTTTGGGGTATGTAGTGTCGGAAGAAGGTATCCGCACGGATCCAGAGAAAATCGCAGCTGTAAAGGATTGGCCGATTCCAAAAGACAAGACGCAGGTTAGAGCATTTTTGGGTTTGTGCTCCTATTACCGACGTTTTGTGAAGAACTTTGCAGATATAGCCAAACCATAAGCTAACCGAGGAGAAGCGACATTTCTGCTGGGATGAAAGTTGTAACATCGCATTCCAGGAGCTCAAGGACCGTCTGTGCAAGACACCTATTTTGGGATACCCTGATGTAAGCAAAGAGTTTATAGTTGACACAGACGCAAGTGATATAGGGCTTGGCGGTGTGTTGTCTTAACGTAATGGTGACCAAGAGGTCGTGATAGCGTACTTCAGCAAGTCGTTGTCAAAACCGGAAAGGAACTATTGTGTCACAAGACGCGAATTGCTCGCTGTGGTGAAGTCGTTACAGCATTTTAGCAAATATCTTCTGGGACAAAAGTTTCACTTACGAACTGACCATGCTGCACTAAAATGGCTATTGCAGTTTAAAAACCCAGAAGGACAAGTTGCGAGGTGGATTGAACTACTGCAGGAATACTACTTTGAGATCGAACATCGCAGCGGGAAATCTCATGGCAACGCAGATGCGTTGTCAAGAAGACCTTGTCCTGAAGATTGCAAACATTGTACTAGGCAAGAGAGTAAGGAAGTGGTATCCGTGAGGATGTTCAGGGCAGACCACCTCAGCAACGAGTGGAAGGACAGCTTACTACATGCACAGCAGGAAGATCCGGACATCAAGCCGATTCTGGAATGGATAAAGGCCAGTGCTCCCAAGCCCAAGTGGAGTGACGTCTCAGCGATGAGTTCGACCACTAAAAGCTATTGGGCCCAGTGGGACAGCTTGCTGCTTCAGGATGGAGTTCTGTGTCGTAAATGGGAAAACGTTCGGGGAGACAGCTGTCATTTGCAAATGGTTGTCCCTAAAGCTAAAGTACCGGATGTTCTACAGCTGTATCATAATGATTGTTCAGGAGGCCATCTGGGAGTTAAACGAACTGTACTGAAGATCCGAGAACGGTTTTACTGGGTCCACTGTCGAAAGGATGTCGAGGACTGGTGTCGCAAATGTACAAGTTGTGCGGCTGTAAAGGGACCTCAGACTCGTAGTAGAGGTGCATGTGTACGTGTACAATGTGGGTGCACCATGGGAGAGAATAGCCATTGACGTGGCGGGGCCGTTTCCGGAGAGTGAAAGCGGTAGCAAGTATTTCATTGTTGTGATGGATTACTTCACTAAGTGGCCAGAAGTCTTCGCCATTCCAAATCAAGAAGCTTCAACAGTTGCAGATAAACTAGTTCATGAAGTCTTCTATCGTTTTGGAGTACCTTTAGAGATTCACAGCGATCAAGGAAGGAATTTTGAGTCTCAAATATTCCAGGAAACTTGCCGAGTTATGGGTACTCATAAAACAAGAACGACTTCCTATCACCCGCAATCTGATGGAATGGTGGAACGATTTAATCAGACATTAGAGAGGTACCTAGCAAAAGATGTAGACCTTCGGCAACGAGATTGGGACAAGCACATACAACCGTTTTTGTTGTCATATCGAAGTTCTGTTCACGAAAGTACAGCAGTGACACCAGCTTTCGCAAACTTTGGAAGAGAATTACGGCTGCCTGCGGACCTGATCACCGGGATACCACCTGATGCCCCACGCAGTATAACCGATTATGCAAATGACTTGCGGAACAAAATGAATGACATTTATGAGCACGTCAGACAATCGGGCCAGCAAATGTCTGAGAAAATGAAAACCCGGTACGACCGCAAAATGAACTATAAAGGGTTCAACGAAGGTTCATTAGTGTGGTTGCACAATCCAGTCCGCAGCAAAGGGAAATCTCCTAAGCTTCAAGCTAAATGGGACGGCCCGTACCGGATTGTAACCAGGATCAACGATGTGACCTACCGGATACAGAAAGGCGCAAGAGGGACTCCTAAGATCGTCCATCTGGATCGCTTGGCGCGTTATTATGGGACCGATAATGCTCGGGACGAGCATGTCTTAGGAGGGGGCAGTGTTACGCGCTCCAGTCGACGACACAACTAGCGCCATCTAGTGTCAGGAACGAGAGCGAGGGGAGCGTTGCAGTTTATGACATCACAACGCCACCCGAAGAACTAGAAAATCTATACTCGAACTCTCGGTACCTTGCGCGTGTTTACTTGAACATTCCGGATATTTTGCTAATTTAAATAAATAGGTGGCGCAAGATGCGATCGAGACAGAGTTGAACTCGGCGACACAAGCGAAGCTTCGGAGCGGAATTAAGTGAATTAGTGTGTTTAATTATTAGTGTTTTAACTTTAATTTGTGTAAAGTAAATTAAAGTGTTAATGTAGGTAATTTTATCGGCAATTTTTACTGTCACGAACCTCAAGCTCGTAACAGTATCTTGTTTTATGAGCCTTTTGACCAAAGTTTGGCCCGTACTCTGTATGTTAGTCAGACAGATTTTTTTATAGAAAAATTGGATGCTTTGATCCACAGATATCCACATTTTATCTCTGATTACGAATCAAAATCAAGATATGTTGCTTCATTAAAAACATACACTCGAATTAACGAACTTCATTTTTTTAAGTTGGTTGAAAACTGCAATTATTTCACCATTATTTGTTAATAAAATATAAAAATTTACTTCGCAAATGTTAGGTGCAAATGTGTCGACTAATGCAGTAATAAAATTGAGTTTAAAGCTTGTTCCGCGCTCACTCGGAGACAGAACTTTCCAAACTGTTAAATGCACCGGAACATGAAACTAGCGCCGTGTCAAGCAGAAAATGTTTAATGACGCAGTCTGAAAGTAACCACAAAGAATGTTCGGGTTAAACATACACAAGTAAATTCTATACTTTTAGTCAGGTAATTTTTTCCAAGTCTTGTTACCATTTCATCATATGTATTTACATGAATGTATTCTTCTTTCTTTTCTTAGAACTGTAAGTAAAATAATTTTTAAGACGTTGGTTATCACTGAGCCGTTCTATGAAATGTTGTTGCGAAGTCATTAAGGTGTGCAGTAAGACTTGACGCGACAGCTCTGACGCAATGGGACAACTAAATTCTTATTGAGAGCGCTACGTGGGCGAAGCACTTGCTCTTGATTAAAATAAATACTGCTCTAATTTTAACAATATAAGCAACTAGTCATAATAAACTAATTCAATTTATTTCGTAAGCCAAAGTTAAGTGTGAATAAATGTTGTGAAATGTTTTATAGCGTTTGATGTATTATTTTGGCTGAAGTACTTGTAACCAATGCCACAATATATTTAAAGAGAACTAACAAAAATATTCACTGCGTGCAGGGTAACATTTTGGTAGGAAAATAACTTTTTGTAGGATATGGGTGACAAGCGAGCACACAATCCACTTGATCGTAAGTGGATGCTGGGACCTTTGACACTCTTCATACGAAACGCACGTATTAAGTCCAAATGAGAGTGTAATTATTTCAATTATACAGTCAGCTTGCTGTTCCGAACTTGAGTTTACATCTAAAAGCCAAGTGGGTTGACAGGGAAGGGGCAACGTGTAGATTGACTAAAAGCGGCGCTCTCTTTTTCCTTTCTAACACTAAAAGCCACTTGCTGACGGAGACTTACCTATCACGTTAAACCAACTGCCGTGTGCGCTGACACATTTCCATCCGATTTGACTATAATCCGTAAAGCCAATGCCACAATAAATTAAAAAAAAAACAGAAACCGTCACTCTGTGCACCTGCACAGAGTGATGGCGGAAACTTGACTGGTGGCGGATTGCTGGTCTGATCATGATTTATTATGCCTCGTTTTTACTCATAAGGACTTGAAATTATCATTTGTGTTTAGTTAACGGTTTTAGTCTCAAACGATTTCAATCAGATCCAATGATAGTTTGTTTAAAGAAAGTTAAAACGACAAATAAAGCCAGAATTTTTTTGTGCAGATAGCTTTTGAACCCACGTTAATAACACCGCAGTTGCCAAACCCACCAAGCGTGACAACTATGGCAAAAATCCCCCTTTTGAGTTCATCAGTAGGGGAGGCTATTGATGGGCTGTAATGAATATTGAATGGGTCTATGAACTAATATTTAAGAGGCTATCTCTTGAGTTTTTTATTATAATACTAGACTAAAAAAGACTTTTCAAAACTTTACACAAACGTTGCTATAATTTTGTAATGTCGTAATTTAAAAATCGTATATTTCATTTCATTTCAATTAGAGAGCTTAATAAGTTAAAAATGTAACATCGAATTTATGTAAACTCACTTTTTAAGTTATAACTTTGCTAACTGGTGTAACTCATAGCATGTTGTAAAATATGTAAAGTGTCAGCTTATGTATGCCATTGCAGGTCACAGGCTTGCTCTCATTTCTGAGATATTGAAGTGAGAGATGTAATGAAATACGTAAACTAATAAGATTCATGAAACAACTGCATTTTATTGAGGTATTTAAATGTCATTAAGACATGAATCAGAATTATTAAATATTCGACTGTGCATAATCTTGAATAACAGATATAAAGCTATATCAAGAGTGACCTGGGCTATATTTATCTAAAACACTTGGATTTTTTGAGCAACAGAATAATTGATAAAGTAAATGATATTTGATGGTCATCTTGAATCGAAATAACGCCACATTAATAGACTCCGCCAGGGCAAAGAATAGTATTCTTCAGAAAGCGTCTTATTACAAGACGTGGTTTATTAATAGTCCTGAGCTTAAACTAAGGCTAAGAAGAATATTTCTACTAAAGAAATCTGTTCGCTGCGGTACCACAGTCTACTTTTTATAGGATTAGATTGACAAATGGGCACACAGTCCACCTGATGGTAAGTGGATGCTGTGACCCATAGACATCCACATTTAACCTCCATCAAGAATCAATATGTAGATACGTTGACACCATTGTGGACTAAGGTGGAATGCCTCGATTCCAGTAATACGGGTCTCTGGTTATCTACTACCATACGAAACACAGCAACATTAAACTGCTATTTTACGCTGGTATTCTGTGAGAGCGTGGGACGTCCCGGGTCGAGCCGACCCATTCATGCTACAACCATAATATGGCTGCAGCGTGGCTCTACCAATGACATCAAAATCCATACTTTACTTTTTTTATTTAAGTTTACATACTTCTGATGGTAAGTGATGATGCAACTGAAGATGGTTAGGCGAACTGACTTAACTCAACCAAATTATATTAACTCATACCTTGAAGTCTTTCAATGTGTGTTCCATTATTTTCTATATAGAATAATTCATTACATTACATTTACGAGAATGTATTTGGAAAGTTTATACGTAGTAGAGCAATGCTAGAACTATATTATGGCTGTAGCACGAATGGGTTGCCTCGACCGGGGTAGAATCACGCTCTCAAAGAATGACCTTGTATAATAACAGAACAATGCTGCTGTGTTTTGTATGGTAAGTGTAGAAAACTGGAAACTTTTTTACTGTACACGAGGCATTTAATCTTAGTCCTAAGACGTATAAAAATCAAAGACAGTAGTAAACGGAATTTCATTTGTTTTCAGTTAAGGACAATTTCATTTGCTTTCAGTTGAGGACGATTTAATCAAAATTTCGTTCAAGTGTGTTATTAGAGATTTTTAAATGATTTTGTGATTATTATAAAATACCTGAATGAAGCGTTTAAAATTCATATTAAATAGATGGGTGTATTAAATAATATTTAAACGATGTACTAATATTAAACTAATATTTTATATTTAATTTATATCATTATAATAAATGCAATATATTAAACGATAACAATAAATACGCAAAAATGACCCTAATTTACGATCTTTACCTACATGTAGCACCAAGTATGACGATTGTGGCAACCATCTGGTCCTTCCTACCATTTGTCCTTAAAAGCTTCATCTGTTGCAGAGAAGAATATAAGAGAAAATGGTGCTTACGATGATGATGATGATCTGTTTTTAAACGAACAATAATGAACAACAAATATGTCACCCAATTTAAGTTACAGTACTATTTTAAAGTTATCTAAACATTTGGCCAAAAAAGAATATACCGAAAATATTCGGCTGCGAAGGATATGCCGAAACATCCACGCTGGACATTTGTAATCCTCGCATCCTTGCTTCCGCTTCTAATTTCATCGCTCGGATGTTTTGGTACTGTATTTTTTTCTGTTATTCTGCAATCTGTCAGATGCTAATAAATTTTAATGACATTTCTTAATCCAAGATAAGCCAAGGTATGTGGAGAGCCTATTTATTTATTTAAATTTTATGAGATTTTAATGAGTGCTGGTTCCAGCTCAGCTATGTGGTGGCAGACATAAGTGAGAGTATGACAGCTACCCAGAAGGGCTCCTGGTCAGAACATTTGTACTACTAAGTAAGAATTAACTTCAGATATCATCAAAAATTACATAAGATGTCAGTAGTCAGCTATAGGCAAAATACTTCTGTATAAAATAATATGAGATATCACTAAGATTATCAAATTACACCAAGAGCATACCACATAATAAGACCAAAAAGGCGTACTATAATTTTGACGAATATTTGTTTGACAATTTTAAAACTTTTGAACAACAAAGTTTATTGAATAGAATCACAAAACTTTGTCTATGTTATTTAATTTCAAAACGTTATATTTTTTATTTTAATTATTACATTTATTTTGTAATATGTGGTAAGTTGTTGTGATGTTAGTATTACAAGTAAGATTATTTTATGTGAATATAATTTTTTGAAATTTCAATCCCAAAAAATATTAAAAAATAGCTTGTATTTAAATAGTTTGCACACAGAAAGGTAGAATACGGCTGTATTTTGTTAAATTATTAAGAGCTATTGTAAACCATATCAAGCAAACGCATAAATAAATTTGATTTTGAACATTCATAGTGTATTCGAAATATGTGCTCAATGTATGCAGTATAAACGTTGTGTATGTTATTCCCCCAAATTACTGAACTGATTTGGGTGTGATTTTATGCGACGCGTGCACGAATTGGAAAGAAAACGCTGCTAGGCTTTATGGATGCGTTTAAAATGGTTGGATAAACGTTAAAACACTTTACAACTGTAACAGCTATATATGAGAAAAAATAAAATGGTAATATGATATTCTTAATGTATGAATTTTCCTTTCATTATCTGTCAGTCAATTTATTTTAAGAATAATGTTGAAAAAAGAGCACATAGTCCACCTAGCTGTAAATATCGTTAGGTGTGTAAGGCTCTTAGACATCTACATACATACTTAATTAAGTATTAAAATGCATATTCGTTTTGACTCCTGAGGACTAGATGGATGGATAAGGAAACGAGCACACATTCCTCCTGATGGCAAGTGGATTCTGTGGATAGACATTGTAATTTTTATACTCGTTTGAGAATCAAAATGCAGATGTTTTGTCATCCCTGAGGACAAATATTGAATGCCTCGTTTTCAGTAAAAAGGGTTTGCGGTCTCGGTCACGGTCTCGTTTAATTAATGTCCATTAGTCCAAAGTTCGGCCTCTGCAGAGACTAGCCATCTACGCAGGATAGTATAAATAATAAAGTTAATATAAATACATTTCAGACATTAGACTAATAACATAGTAAATTAATGGCAAAAATATTGTCTTCTATAATAAATAAATTTATTATAAAAACTTTTATAAGAATTTTCCTAAGTTATGGAAGGTGTTCATGTATAGATGTCTTGTATGGAGGAGCTGCCGGAGATACATGCCTGCAGTTGTAAACATATATGGGGTGGTCGGGAGCCCGACTGCTTGAAGTACTGTAGCACAATGACTAGTCCATTATTAGGGACTTATGATATTAAACTCAATGATACAAAAGCAATACTATAGAAGATCTCCATGATGAATTTGCATTACAATAGTGGGGTCGTGGGTTGAAGTCCTATATATTAATGACTTATGAAAGTAAGGTCTATGATACAAAAGCAATACTATAGAAGGTCTCTATGATGAATTTGCATTACAATAGTAGGGTCGTGGGTTCGAGTCCTATATATGCATGACTTATGAAAGTAAGGTCTATGATACAAAACAATATTATTGTACGGAACACCTTTAAATGATAGTTGATAGGAAAAATGATTTTATTTAAAATAAATAATGATATTGATAATGATATAGAACTCGTCTATCGTGTTCTGAGCGACAACGTCAACTGTCGATTGCTCAAAAACTAAAGTGAATGACGCAAATTTTGTTGACCTAAATAAATCGCTTACACACTAAAATGTACGGTTGCACTGTACATGCTCCCGGTCGAGGGATGAGAGTGATAAGATAGATAGGAAACAACAAAAATGATATAAGATAAAATGATAATGATATAAGATAATGACTAAGTTAAGAAACTATCATAGTATGTCACTAATAAATAAAATAAAAATAAGTAGTTAAAGGTCCATGTCCAGATCTATTTTACTTGTATGTCCTTCAAGCACACTCTCGCAAATACGGGTGAGGTGCCTTTGTTTTGTACTCGCGCACTTTGCACTGATATGTTTTGATTGGCACTGACACTATCACTTGTACACGCACGAGGAATGTCTTGAAGAGATAACCGTGGTGCCGGCTCCGGGCGGGCCGCAGGCGCTAGGCTCCGCCGGCGCGCTTGTCTCACTCGCTTCCAAAGTACCACTACGCCCGCTGCCCCGAGTGCTCCCACTAACACGTAGATAACGACATAGTGGTGTAAGTCGAGGGTTGACAGCTGATTCACTTCAACATCTATGTTTTCTTTTTTCATTTGATCGATTTGACCCCCGATCTCCTTCAAGGACGCTTGTCGTTCTCTCTCTTCTGGTTGGCTTATCTCACCTTTACTGATAGGTATGGTCAAGTTGATTATGTTGTTGATAGGTGGAATATCTATGGCTAATAAATCGGGGTGTGCGTGCATTGTGTTGATGTGATAGTTGTGTGGATAGATTATGAATGCGTCTCCCTTGAGCACGCAATTATTCCCGACTGATAAAACGCCGGCCTTGCTGACGCGCTCTGATGTAACTTGATTGTCGCATATGAATCGAAAAGTGCATTGTTCGCAGCAGAAAAATAAGTATGTGTTTATAGTGTTGACGCATTCCATGAATTTTTACAACTGTTAATATTAGTGAGACATTGGTCTGTTGAATGATTCTTGATGCACAAATTTTGATCATTTTGCATATGGTAAACAGGACCCCGTATCTCACAAAGTTTCGAGGTGAGGTCTGAATGTAGACATGATTGTACTTCGGCTTCAGTCATAGGTATGTATGAGTCTCTTTGGATGTTTACAGCAAAGTAATCAGAGATCGGAATTATGTTTATCATTTAGCTTTTCAAGCTTTATTGTCGTATGATTGAGGAATAGGTAAAACTCTGTAGATGTCATAGCTTTCTCTGGTTAAAAGTGGTATTTTAATTTCGAGTAAAAGGTTTTGATACGCGACCTTGACCTTTACTCTCAGTAAATGATACAATTTTAATACGCCGTTATGTATGTCATCTATAGGCAAGGATAGATCTTTTGTTAAATGTCCAGAAATGATGCTAAGCTCATCTTGTAACTGTTTAGGTGATACTATATGTATATCAAATTTCCCCTGATAAATGTCGGTAACAACATCGAGCAAGGTATTTTGTATCTTTTTCAAATTAACTAAGATATTGTTTGATATTATAGATGATAAGGTAAACTCGTTGCTAGCTCTTAATTTTTGTATCTCTTATTTTATAACAGAATTTTCTATTGATATGCTGATGGAAGGGTTTGTGTTATTGGTCAATTGTTGTTTCTAATCTTTTTAAAAAGTTATATTGTGCTTCTATTACTGATGTCTGATTTTTCCATAATTTTACGGGATGGTTTTGATTGATTCTAATGAGTTCAATGTCCTTTGTATATTGTTCAGCGAAGTCATTGTCAAGTACGCCGAATAGTGCATGCGCAACATTTCTCACGCCATTGATAAGCCCGCGACGTACTCGTATTCCCGCCGCCGACTGCTGACCAAGCGACAAGCAAAAAGCTGATCGTAGTAGTGTAACTCGGTGCTCCCGTGTCGTAATTGTAATAGGATTATGTCACATTGTTGTCGCTCTTGCAATTTTGAACATATGTTTTCGAGGTGAGTGATATATGTTTTTAGTAGTTTCGAACCTTGCCAGTACGGATCTAAATCGTAATAAACAATGATTTTCCATTCATCTCGGATAAGCCTCATGTTTGATGTTTTATCGAAGTATAAACTCTCGGTATCCTTAAAAGTTGTTACATTAAATGCTCCTTGTGCTGTTTGCGCGAATAACGTAAAAATAAGCAGTGTGTACATGATAAAATTACAAAGTTTGATACTAGATCGTGCTTTTTCTGGTTTGTCGTTTTTGTGATCTGCTTTCAAACTTAATTCTTGATTGTTTTTCGGACTTGATTGACAGTTTGTGGTATTCCGATAGTTTGTTTCAGACTGAGTTGGTAAAATGGTAAATTTCGTGTTGGTCTCTTAATAGTCCCGTTTTTTGTTTTAACAGTAACTACTTGGACTAATCCATCTTTGCCGGGGTGAACATCGATAACTCTCCCTAATGCCCATCTCCCGGCAGATAGGTTTGCTTCATGAATGATTACAATGTCATCAATTTTGATATTTTCAGTTGATTGCTGCCATTTGTTCCTGGCGGATAATGCTGTCAGATATTAAGACTTCCAGCGCTTCCAAACATCATTGAATATCTTCTGCGTCATATGCCAACGTGTTCTTTCGTCTTTCTCTGTCTCCATGATACTTAAAACTGGACCGCTGGCCAGAAAGTGAGATGGAGTCAGGTAATTGATATCATTTGGATCTTCAGTGATAGCGCAGAGCGGTCGGGAATTCAGGCAGGCTTCTATCTGTGTTAGCAGTGTTGAGAACTCCTCGAAGGTGAGTTTTTGTTCGCCGATGACCCTGCGAAGATGGTATTTAACACTCTTCACAGCCGCTTCCCACAGACCCCCCGCACTGGGCCATGATGGAGCATTGAAATGCCATGTGATATTCATTTCGCTTATTTCTGATAAGAACTCATTTGTGATAATGGATTTTAGATCAATTATTTCTTGATTGATGATTCGGTTGGCACCAACGAAATTCGTACCATTATCGCTGTAAATATGATGTGGTGTGCCACGCCTCGCCGCCATTCTTCTTAATGCTGCTAAGAATGCTGATGAAGTTAAATCGGATACTAACTCAAGATGGCTTTTGTGACCATACAAACAAACACTGCTATGTATCCTTTAAAGGTCTTGATTCCTCTGCCTTTACTTGATTTTACGTCCACAAAACCTGAAAAATCCACCCCTGTTCGAAGAAATGGTCTCGACGGAATTATTCTTGCTTCAGGAAGATCGCCCATAAGCTGATAATGTTTTGTAGGGTTGTGTTTTTTACAGGTTTCGCAGTTGCGCAGGCGTTTTTTGATTGATCTGTTCCCACCTAGGACCCAATACTGTTGTCGTAGCCACGCTAAGATGACACGGCCTCCTCCCTGATATGTCATTTTATGGGCTTGATCAATGAGTAGGTGTATCAGGTGACTCTCGTGGGGGGTGATAAGGGGATGCATTATTTCTTTGCTGATCTAAGCGTTTTGCAGTCTACCAACTACTCTCAACATACCTTCAGAATCTATTAAAGGATTTAAAGTTATTAATTTGTTATTTGGCCTTGCTTTGTTATACTTTTGTAAATAGCCGATATCTTCTCCAAACTCCTTGCTTTGTACGTGCTTGATAATTTTTTGCTTTGCCCTTTGTAATTCTTGTGCTGTTAAATAGCTTGCTTATTATTTTGCTTTATACGTAGTATGTAGGCTAATATTCGTGTCACTCGCGTGAAACTGCTGTGCTTGCTTATTAATTGGGTAATGACGTCGTCTTCGCTTGAGCAAGTTGTGGTGTGTACTTGCTTTATGGTTTTGACCTCTTCATCGGTGGTGTAAGTGATCTTCTTTACGTTATCATCGTCGGAGTATGATAACCACGCTGGTCCATGCCACCACAACTGATGTCGATGAAGCTGTTTTACGCTGATTCCTCGGCTGGCACAGTCAGCTGGGTTATAATATAGCGCCAACATTACGGTGGTAAAACTTCTGTGATCTTAGCTACTCTGTTGGCTACAAAAACGTTCCAGCGTTTCGGATCTCCTTGCAGCTAACCCAATACTGCTGTCGAATCACACCATCCAAAAATTTTGATATTGTAATCTGCCAAACATGATTTCACCTTTTCCATGAGCTTTTATAAAAGTAGGGTTGCACACAGTTCTAAGCGAGGTAAGCTGATCTTCTTTTTCGGTGGTACTAGCCTGGATTTTGTTGTAACGAGGACGACGGATATGTTTTTATTTCCCTCTTGTTTTTCACGAACTATCTTGCAATAAATTGCGCAAGCGTATGTGTTCATCGACGCGTCACTGAACCCATGAAGAATGATGACGTCATTTTTGTTGCTCTTTAACCATCTAGGTATACGTATCTGTGATATATTTTTGATATCTTCTTTGATCTTCGTCCAATCCACTTGAATCTCATGAGGAAGCTCGTCGTCCCATTTTAAGTCATATTGCCAAATTTTTTGGAATAATAATTTCAATTTTGTGCTAACTGGCGTTAAAAATCCTACTGGGTCGTAGAGCTTTGAGATATTTGATAACAAGCTTCGTTTCGTTAGTTTTGATGTTGATAAATCGATCTTCAAGTCAAAAGTAAGCTGATCTGATTGCGTAAGCCATTTCAGGCCTAAGGTTTTTGTAGATACTTCAGTTTTGAAGTCATATATTTGCTGGTTGGTATTTGCTGTGCTGACTTCCTCTAGAAGACACGGTGTATTGGCTGACCATTTCCTTAAATTAAATCCACCTGCTTTTCGTAAGTTTTTTAAGTCTGATTGTAACTTTTTAGCTGATGCGAGGTCATGACTCCCACTGATCAGGTCGTCCATATAAAAATGTTCTTGCAGGACCTTCGCTGCTGGGCTTTCCTGGTACTTATGACCTTCATCTTTGGCTAGCTGTTTCAATACCATCATGGCAAGAAATGGTGCTGCTTTAGTTCCATATGTGACAGTAGCTAATTGATATTCTTGTAAAGTTTCAGTTGGTGAATTTCTCCATATGATTCTTTGATATCTCTGATCTTCTTCTTGAATGAGAATTTGCCGAAACACTTTCTCGATGTTAGCGGTGTAGGCATATTGGTACTGTCGCCCGGTGATAATTAGTGATAACAGGTCCTGTTGCAGGTTGGGACCCTGGTGCCTAACGTCGTTCAAGCTTAAGCCGCTCGAAGTTTTTGACGCTCCGTTAAAGACTACTCGAAGCGAAGTTGTTGTTGACTCCGGTCGTTGAATGCAATGATGTGGTAAATACAGACTGTAGACAGGCGTCTTGTTGCATGGTGACATTTTTATATGACCTAATTCCAAGTACTCGTGGATAAATGATTTATATTCTTTTTCAATATCTTTTCGGTAAGTAAATCTTTTTTCTAACTGTTTAAACTGCGCTATTGCTCTTGATTTTGATTCTCCCAATTTTTGAACTGCTTCTGATATAAATGGCAATCTAACTATGTATTTCCCATCTTCTTGCCTTGTTGTCGTGTTTTTGAAATACTCCAGGCATTGAGCATCTTCTTGGGTCATGGTGAGTTCGTCAGGTATGTTTTCTATCCCCCAAAAACGTTTAATCTCATCTATATTGTTCATAATAACGTTGCATTGATAGGATTTTACGTTGCCACATAAAATCCACCCGAGACGTGTTTGCTGTGCCACAGGTTGTGATTGTTGTGATGAAATGATACCGCCTAATATGATAAAAGAATAGACGTCCGCCCCCAGCAACAAGTCTACTGGGCGGCTCACATTGAATTCGGGATCGGCGAGTTGAATGTTTTCTAGATATGACCAGTCTGGTTTGTCGAATGTCTTGTTGGGCAGATTGTTAATTAAGTTTTCATGATAAACACATCTGACGTAAATTGATAGTCGCTGTAAGCCGATGAGCAAGTTATGTTAATAACACCTTTACAGTTATTTTCCTTTGCTCCTACTCCGAAAATGACACCTCTTTGCACCTCTGTCGAGGAAGTTGTAATATTTGAGCTGCCTTCTCAGTAATCAGGGAGGTCTGGGAACCCTGATCAATCAGCGCTCGAATTTTGATATAAGTGCCATTAACACACTGTACTTTTACTAGTGCTGTTGCTAAGAGGGTTTCATTTATATTATTTTGTGACACGTTGCTAGCATTTCTACGTTGTTCTGTTGTTGAGGTCAACGGCTTCACGTAGGCCTCGTGTATGAGTGTGTTATGTCGGCCATTACACTCGCGGCAACGTTTTGCCGATATGCAATTTTTGCCGTAGTGATCGTAAAGACAATTGAAGCAATATTTCAATTTCGCAATTGTATTTCGCCTTTCCGTTGGTTGTAATTTGAGAAAGTTGCTGCAGTGAAATATGCCGCGGTTTTCATTTTTGCATAGTGGACATCCTGTTTGTGAGTTTTTCTGTGCATAATTTGTGACTTGATTTTGATTGCTGGTAAATGATTTAAAATAATGAGGTTTCTTTTGATGAGATGTTGTTTCAGGCTGAGAAGATTTTGTTGTGGAGTCTTGTTTGCGTCGGGATGATTCTAGTGACGTAAATTTATTTTCCAAAAAATCTAAAAAATCTGCTAAAGCTGGTAAATCTCTAGGATTCTTTACATCTAGTTTTTGAGACAATATATGTACCACCAAAGGATCCCATGAACTTATGTCTATGCCTAGATTTTTTATGGCATTTAGGCTTCCGTTTACGCTGTCATAAATTTTCTGAATATGTGCTGCTGATTGCTGCTGAGTGATAGGTAAATTTAAAAGAATGTTGATATGAGACCCAAAAATCAATTTGTTATTATTGTATCGATGATTCAACAAATTCCAACAAACTTGATAATTTTTCGAACTGATATGCAGATGCTGTACCATTTTTTCCGGTTCTCCTCTAAGTTTACTTTTCAAAAACTGCATTTTTTGGGCATTTGAAAAGGTTCGATTGGTATGAACTGCTTCGCAAAACAAATCCTTGAATGATACCCACTGATGATAATTGCCAGTGAACGTATGTTCATCTGAGGTGTGGACTTTTCTCGGTGACTTTCAGACCACATCTTTGTATTGATATCTTTCTTGACTTGGCAAAATTTTTGTTCATAGAAGCTGAAGGTTTCTTCATACGCTTCATTGGAACCATCGAATTCGCTATCCAGCTCCCAGTGTAAGGCATCGATAGCTGCCCAACGAGACTGAAGAGTACGTAACAAGTCTTTGAATTCCCATTTCTCTGATACTAATTCCAGGTTGATATTTGATAGTGTTCGTTGAAATGCTTTAAAATTGCTATTCTGTTTTCTCAACATTTCTTCTGTTTTGCTCGATGTTGATCTTGTACTTATTTGTGGCGTGATTGGATTTGTTTTAGAGACAAATGTAGGGGGCTTTAACAGTGTAGTTCCAGGTCTATCCTCTGTCAAAGGCTGATAGTTTTGGATATGCGCTCTAATGTTGTCAAATCTCTCCTTCAATTTTTCACGTTCTTGATCTATTCTTTCTCTGCTTGGTACATCCATATCCAGTTGTGATAAATGCTGATAATTCTTCTCATACTCCAACCAATAGTTGTCTAGACTATTTAATCTGCGTTTGATATAGTCTGGAGTCTTCCTATCAGACCCGTCCTTCTTGAAATTAGTATACAAATTTTCAATTGCTGTTGATAGCTGCTGCTGCGTAGTGAGGACATCGTTGACAGACATCATGATATAGAGATAAGTAAAATGGAAAGATCTTACTTGATGTGATGCTGGTTGCTGATTGTGCAGAGGAAGTTGGCGCGTTCGTGCTGTAGTGGTGGTAAGTACCCAACGAAGACTTAGATTCTCCTGATGCGCTGCAAGCTGCTACTGCTGGGCGGCGCCCCAAGACTCGCTACGCCCACAAATACTGCTTGATCCTTGATGTTTTGTGATACCGATGGCCGGAGCTTATTGATAATGAAATGATGCTGCACACTTATTAGTACAGACTAGAAAGCTATTGCACACGTCACTTAGTGCACTATGTCGCAATAGGTCACTGAGCGGAAACACTTTTTCCGGTCGTTAAAACCCGAATTTCAGTTCCCGCTACGGAGCTCGAAGGACCATAAAGATGTACGGAACACCTTTAAGTAATAGTTGATAGGAAAAATGATTTTATTTAAAATAAATAATGATATTATATAATGATATTGATAATGATATAGAACGCGTCTATCGTGTTCTGAGCGACAACGTCAACTGTCGATTGCTCAAAAACTAAAGTGAATGACGCAAATTATATTGACCTAAATAAATCGCTTACACACTAAAATGTACGGTTGCAATTATAGAAGGTCTCCTTAATGCATAAGCATTGTATGGGGTAGTCGGGTGACTGACTGCTCCTAGTACTGTAGCAAAATGACTAGTCCTTATTAGGGACTTGAAAAGGAATATTATGGTGGCGTGTATGCTGCTTCACGAGCAATTGGTCTGAAGTAAACTTGGGCTCGCTAACCGATGTGTCCTAGACATATCATCTTATTGCCGGTGGTAAGCGTGTTTGTTGTAGCAATACGGCTTTCCCGTGGACATCGCACACCCATACCGTTTGTGGGCGACGTCTTAACGCATAGCGATGTGTCGTCTATCTTTCGGATTGGGATGAGTGTGTTTGGTAGCACTTTTAAGTGTAACAGGCATACTCAACTTCATGTCTTAGTGCATTAGCGCTATGATACGAGCAGTTTTGTTTACTGGCGCCTTAGTAGCGTGCTACTATGATACGTTGGTAATATTTTTTAGTTAACAACAATACACACTTTGTTACCAAAGTCGATAGGGATCATGTGGGTGTGTTGTGACGGGGCGCCACCCGTATGATAGTTGCATTGATGCTTACTGCTACTTGCGGTATTGCGTCTTGTGATGGATCTGCGGGTGTGCTGCGCCTGATTCGACGCACTCTTGTGGTTCTGGTCGATGGAGGTATGCGGGTGGTGATGTCTGCTGGAATGTATGGGGGTCCGTGATATCCGTGACGGACGTTTGACGATGTTGGATTTTGGGGTCTTAGGTTAATTTCGTTACGGAATTTCTAGATTCGGTCGCCGCGCTCAAAGCCCGCGATAAAAGCTATGCAATAGCTTAAAAATATTTAAAGGTTACTTAGCTTGGCTACTACATTACAACATGCTGTCATAATAATGCTGCCTGCTGTCAGTAGACCTCACATGCTCTCGAAAAGATTTTGTTTAATTTGCACAGGGTGCATCAAATCTTAAATAGATGTTTTAAGAGCTTAATAGGTTTTTTTTAATTTTAATAACATTTTTAATTTTAAGAGCTCATTAGTTTATTTTTTATAGCATTGGGTGACAAACCAGAATAAAGTCCGACTGATGGATTTAAATGCAAATGCGTTGTCTACCCTGAGTACTGAGATGGTTCGGTTTTCTACACTCACCATACGAAATACAGGAACATAACCCTTCTTTTTACGCTGGTATTCTGTGAGAGTCCTGCCCCGAGTGAGCCGACCCATTCGTGCTACAACCATAATATAGATATAGCGTGGCTCTACTACGTAAAAATCTAATCTAAGAATAAGGGGATATTATTCTTATACACTTTATCTCATCATCATCATTATCAGTTCTAGACAAGTCCACTGCTGAACAATAGGCCTCCCTCAATCAATGCCACAAACCGCGGTACTGAACAACCTGCATCCATAGACTTTCTGCATCTCTAGACAAGTCGTTACTTCATCTTATGAGGGCACCGATTTTCCATATGCTTGTCGGTACGGGACTGATGATTTATCGGTTCATCAAGCTATATGGCCCGCTTCAGCTTACTAATATTAAATATTAAAAAATATTAAAAAGTGAGCCCGTGGGAGTCCTTCCCATTGAGCTGACGACGTGTGCTCCGGAGTTGGCACCGGTTTTAAAGCATCCTTTCCGGTACTCCTACTTCCAAGGCGTAGTCCTAAATTCATGAACGACAGCTTTGATCCACCCGATCCCTAAAAAGGTGACCACTCAGACCCGTCCAACAACAGGTCCATCAACATCACCTACTTTTTCTCCAAAACAATGGAGTCCATTATAAACTGCCAGCTCATGAGGTATCTTGAGGATCACCAGCTGATTACACTTAAGAGTGCTACCAAACACACTCATCCCAATTCGAAAGATAGACGACGCATCAAGTTTACCTTGGTCTCAGTTGGTCGTGAAACAGCATACACGCCTATTTCTATTACTATAATGCTTTTAATTATTTGAGATCTTCCGCATTATTGCTTTATTCCACAGACCTTACTATTGCGAGTATAATATAGTTTTTAATATATAGGACTTCAACTCACAACTCTATTATCATAATGTTTATGCATCAAAGATACGTTCTATTATAATGACATTTGTCATTTACCTTACTATTATATGTCTTTAATATATAGGACTTTAACCCACAACTCTACTGTTGTAATGCTAATTCATTCTAGAGACTTTCTACAGTATTGCCACGGTAATATTATCTATACAGTATTCCAACTTCATACAAACGGACGAAGCGAGATCTATGCCTACGCGCCTCGATCTCGGCATGCGCTCGGCATGCAGACAGTCGAGACTGTACTGCAGTGATGATTTTGTGAAATATATAAAAAAAATGGAGAAAATAAATAATAGAATAGAAATAAAGAAATAATAAATCTGAACTTCATTTAAAAACAAACATATAAATTGTAAAGTAGCTGCAGGTATCTATAACCAATTAAAAGATATTCCTTTTCTCCACGTTGTCCATGTTTCCCAAAACAATTTTTAATTTATATTATTTTTAGCTTTATATTAGAAAGCGGATTTTTTATATTTAAAAATCTAATAATAAAGCATTTCGTAAGTCTCAGCCGAGGTGCAAATATTTTTCGGGAGCAAATTTATTTAACCGATTTGTTATTCAAACATAAACATGGTTTTTAAATTAAATCTACCAATCAAAAAACGACACGCATTTTTATTGAACACTTCCTATTCAATTCACAAAGTACCTATTTTATTTGTTTATATAAAAAGTATATTTACAATCATAAAACTAAATGGAAACACAAAGTAGGCAAATGTTAAAATGCTGGAGGCAGGTAGCCCTATCACATGTTTACGTGCCGCACGACTGTAGGCATTTATTTGAAAGATACGGCCGAGGCCATACTGTATAGATAATATTACCGTGGTATTGCTTTTGTATCAAAGACCTTACTATTATATATCTTTAATATATGGGACTTCAATCCACAACTCTAGTATATTACGAGTAATGCTTATACATCATAGAGACCTAAAAACTGCCGATTGAATTATCAAAATTTACACTTTTATTACCGAACACCAATTAAACTTAAAACACAAATAATTAATCACAATGATTCACTTTATTTTTCTAGGAAGCTTCGCATATCTCGCCAAATTCAATACTGCCTCGATCGCGTCTTGCAGCGCCTTTAAATACACACTTTTCACCGAAACATCCAGAATATTCAAGTAAATACGGGCGCCAACAGACCAGGCGCAGAGAGAGGCTTCTAGAAAGCTTAATTCTTCTGTTCGATACTAAATGGCGATGTTGGTCGAAAGTCAAGATTGACATTTTCTAGGAAGCCCTCTTCACTCTGGTCCCCGACACTAGATTGCGCTAGTGCCAGGTACCTGACGTCAACTTAGGCACGCAACACTGCCCTCTCCTAAGACATGCTAGTCCCGAGTATTATCGGCCCCAAAATAACGCGCCAGGCGATCCACATGGACGATCTTAGGAGTCCCTCTTGCGCCTTTCTAAAACGGCTCCACAATGTCAAGAGCTGTCCTATTCCATGATGAACCAACAATGTACAATTTCGCTGCTCCTCTACTACGTGTCTGAGTACCCTTCACAGCCGCACAACTTGTACATGTGCGACACCAATCCTCGACATCGTCACGATAATGAACCCAGTAAAACTGTTCTCGGATCTTCAGTAGAGTTCGTTTAACTCCCAGATGGACTCCTGAATGACCATTATGGTACAGCTGTAGAACATTCGGCACTTTAGCTTTAGGGACAACGATTTGCCAATGACAGCTGTCTCCTCGACCATTGTCCCATTTACGGCACAGGACTCCATCCTGCATCAGCAAGCTGTCCCATTGGAGCCAATAGCTTCTAGTGGTCGAACTCATCGCTGAGACGTCGCTCCAATTAGGCTTGATGTCCGAATGATCTTCCTGCTGTGCACGTTGTAAGCTGTCCTTCCACTCGTTGCTGGAGTGGTCTGTCCTAAGTATCCTCACGGATACCACTTCCTTACTCTCTTGCCTAGTACAATGTTTGCAATCTTCAGGACAAGGTCTTCTTGATAATGCTTCTGCGTTGCCATGCGATTTCCCGCCGCGGTGTTCAATCACAAAGTCGTATTCCTGCTGCTGGGCGGTGCTGTTAGCCACACAACCCTCTCGGGATCGATCACCTTCCCTTTTTACAGATCGCTTAGTGCAGCTGGGTCGACGATGGCCCCTTACCCCACAGCCGTAGCAATTTTTATTGTGGTCGCAAACTGTAGGTGCTGCAACCTTCCTAACGCGATGGGAACGATGATCCTGCCGCACGGCTTCAACATCAAGTGCATGAGCCAAGGCTTCCTTAAGCGTCACGTGGTGCCCGAGGCTCACAGCAGCTCTGACTTCATGGTCGATGAATGTCTGCACCAGGTTCCCTTCAATGAGCGCAGGTACAGACCGGTATGCTTTTCGCACCAGCTTCTCCACTTCTAGAGCCCACTGCTGCAGGTTTTCGTTGCTGCGTTGCACGCGATCTCTAAGCTGCGCGCGAAAGACGTGTTTCAGGTGAGCGTCACCATATCTCGCCTCCAAGGCCTCAAGAAGCTGCTCATAAGTCACTTTCTTACTGAGAGCTTCCAACACAGTTAAGGCTTGGTCGCGCAAGCCTAGGGTGAGTGCAGTCATGGCCTGGCTTTTATTCCACCCGTTCGCCCCCATGACGGTCTCGAACTGGATTTTGTAGGCCGACCAGGAAGAAGTCCCGTCTAACGGCAGTACTTTGAATCCTCGTAGCGAAGGTGTTGTAGCTACTACGGGAGCTGTAGTTCCATCCCCAAATTTGAGGTCACTCATCGTTTTCTTCACGTCAGCCATCACGTTGTCAACCAGATTGTTTACTTGATCGATTCGGCTTTCAGCTTTCTTGATTCGGGTTTCAGCTTTCTCGATTTGGGTTTCAGCTTCCAACAGGCGGTTGTCATGCTGAGCAACCATATTCTTCACCTCCTTTATCTCCTTTCCGATTGTAGCGTGAAGGTCCTTCATGAGGAGCATCCGCTCTTCCAACCGACGGGCCTGTTCCACCTGTCGGCGAGCCTGTTACTCTTGTCGGCGAGCCTGTTCCTCCTGCTGCTCTTTCAACCAAGCCGAGCCTGTTCTTGCAGCATCATCATGAGAGCAGCTAAGTCAGGTGCTGCAGGTGCAGGAGCTGTTGACGGACCAGCCTCCGTGGCTGGTAGTTGGCCCCCTGACGTCTGCGGAGTTGTACCACCAAATCTTCTCTGGTCCGTCTCTTGCTGGCATTGACTTCGGGTACGGACACCCTCCGTTTCCTCCTTAGGTAAAATCGGCATGAGTTGATCCTACTTCCGACGCCAATTGTTACGAGCTTGAGGTTCTTTACAATAAAAACAGCCGATTGAATTATCAAAATTTACACTTTTATTACCGAACACCAATTAAACTTAAAACACTAATAATTAATCACACTGATTCACTTTATTTCGTTCCAATCGATCGCGTCTTGCAGCGTCTTTAAATACACATTTTTACTGAAACGTCCAGAATATTCAAGTAAATACGGGCGCCAACCGACCATGCGCAGAAATTTCGAGTGTGGGGCTTCTAGAATGCTTAATTCTTCTATTCAATACTAGATGGTACTGTTGGTCGAAAGTCAAGATTGACATTTTTTATGAAGCCCTCTTCATTCTGTTCCCCGACACTAGATGGCGCTAGTGCCAGGTACCTGACGTCAACTTAGGCGCGCAACAATATTATTATGTACAATTTTTTCAATTGTTTCAATTTTTTTTTTGTATAAACATATATAAGTTACAATGATTAGGCTAAATTTTTAATACTAAAATCTGCTCATTATTCTTTTATTTTATTTTTAGGTTTCCACATCAAAGTCAAAGTGGAATAAAATCGTTAATTTTTAAATCTCACGCACCCAGCATTTATGAACGACTCTTACTCTAATTTAAATAAATATATTTGTAATTTAAATTTTATATTAATAAGTTTTGTTAAACATTTAGTATGTTTTTTATATTTGACATAGATACCTTCTAAAATATTCAGATAAAACTATCATTAAAATGTAATTGTGATATAATAGCAAAATAAAGCAAATATAATATACAAAATAAATGACAAAATTTGAAAATTGAAATTAATTTAAGAATACAATCTATTATTACCTACTGATCATTCTACCTATGTTTATTCTATGATAAAAAAACCAACCGCGAGAACACAGAGTAGCATACATGTTTTGTTTGAAATAGCTGTTCTAGTACGTAAGTACATATTACTTCAATGTGTGGATACAATATTTTTGTTAACTAAATTATTATGCTTCATTTCATTTGAACAATTCGATACATTAGTGTTTGATTCAGTGAAGAATGATAATAATGATGAATAAATTATTTCCAAAAAAACATTTTTAAAAACAAGTTTTTATTTAATTGCTCTAAAAAAAAGAAAATAAACTTTAAAATAAATCAAACCCATCAATTTTGTACATAACACAACGTATATGACATAAAATCTTGTCTCGAGATTGACCATTTTTTAAAAGAGTATTTTTTTCTTATAATTACGTACCTATGTCAATATCAAGTTACATATGGTATCTTTTAATAATCCGGGACATATTTCTAAATCTGTTTATTTCATGTAATGCGTCATTGTTGGTTTTGGGTCGCCATCTTTGATCCGCCATCTTGAATTTTTTGCGAGTATTTGAGCCTTGTTAGTCTTTACAACATTTGTTCGAGCACCACCAAATTATCCCTATTGCCTTTACCGAGTTAGTCAAGTAATCGTGCATTGTCTTGAAAACCAAACGTGTGTGTAAAATTTTAACCTGATAGCTTCAGTGAAAGTGGGTTAAATATTGATTGCAAATTTCTAAGACATACCTACAAGTGTAGATAATAAAAGCTTTTAAAAAATTGTTTTATTCAATATGTAGTCTTCGTGTAAATATGAGAAATCTTTTTATTTGAACGCAATTTAAAATGCATTGGTATTCTTTACGCTTTATAAATTGCAGCACTCGTAATTCAAATTCTGTCCAAGGAATTTTACAACCTACAATATCTTTCGAGTCTTATTCAACAACACATTAATGCGACGGTTAGAGCTATCGTTGTTTTGCGGAGCATCGGAAATTTTCCTGAAGAGCACTTTCAGATTGTCTAAATAAAAATGCAGCTTTTTTCTGACATTAGACGTTGCATTTCTATCGGGCTTAAAGTTGAATATAAATTGGTAGAAATTTAAAATGTAAGCAATATTAAGCATTAAATTTTCTGAATTTGTTATCCATTATAATTAGTTTTGGATATTTCTAAACGGAAACGGGTCAGTCAGAAGAAGATTTAAGAAATAACTTTTATTTTGTATGGATTTGCTAGATGTTTATATTATTTTAGTAGTAAAGGTGACTGTATGATTACACCACACATTTTTACTTACTAAACGCTGCAACCTACTTTCAGCCGCGCGTCGCGTGTATTTAAATTTACTTATTTAATTTCAAACTTACAATCGGCAGTACGTCAACAACTGTCCTTCTTAACACCAACTACTCAAGGAAAGATTTGCCACTTTATAATTATTTTACTTTTTAATTTAACTTTAACTTTGATGATCTTATCCTTTTGACGTGCTCATAAACAAACTAGAACTCTACTTCTAAAAAGTGTGTGGCCTTACAAACCATACAGTGACAAACAAAAAAGATGGACGCTGTCGTATAGTTATAGGGTATACTATACGACGGCGTCCATCTTTTTTTCTCTTACATTAGTTAATTAAGTATTAGCGCTTAAATACAAATCCCACTGATGGTAAGTGGTGATGTAGCCTAAGTTGGTGAAGCACATTTGAGTCCTATCTAATAAAAGCTACAATTTTTAATTTACAATTCCGACTTACGTTTTCTATTTTTACATATTTCTATTCAATAATATTTGAAAATTACAAATGTTTCGTGGTGGAAAATTTACAAAATTGTAAAGTTATTGTATATACAATTTTAACTTTTATATATTTATACAAACATAGTACACCTTAAATTACTGGAAAGTTGTGTTTGTGGCTTTTTTAAATAAAAGGCGCTTTTTCAATTTCAGACTTCATTCCAATATATAAGTGAATGCAAACGAGTATACGCGTCTTCTGATGGTAGTGATTTAACTTACAAATATTTTACAGTGTTAGTTGTAGAATTATGTAGCTTTATTAAAATGTTTTCACAGTGAAATTCGAGAGTTATGTAATTTTTTTACAAATTTTTCGAATTTTTACGTTTATAAGATAGGGCCCTGATGTTAAGTGGATGCTGTGGTTCCTAAACATCCACATTTATCCTCGATGAGAATCAAGGCAAACAGCTCAAAACCGTGCTTTTTGGCATGACTTGTGATAGACTGTAATGATGATGATGACGATGATAAAGTATCAAGATAAAGATACGTTGTCGTCACTGAAAACTAAGATGTGGTGGCTCGTTACTCGTCAATAATCGTCGCCGATACCATCTGAGTAAACAACTCGTTTGCATTTTGGTTTTTAATTGAAGATAGATGATAGAGGAGGATGTCTATGGACCACAGCATCTACTTGCCATCGGGTGGACTGTGTGCTCGTTTGTCATCCTTAAACTATAATACCTCAAAATAAATCGACTAAAACGTACCTTTCCTCTAAGGTAAACTAACAACATTCGCCCGCCCACACATGCTAAAATTAAACATGTTTCACCTTCGCCATTTTCATCATATTTTTACTCGAAAACTCGCAGTCACGTGACATACTGACGCGCGAATATCATATAAAATTTAATATTTTAATGTTGGTATTCATGTTTTTATTTTAGTAATAATGTCATTGTATTTTTTAAATATTTTGTGAATATAAAATCCCGTATTACGTTTATATTTACCAGCATTGCCACACCTACTAAGTGGTAGGTCTCTTTTTCGACATCTTTTCTGCCACCAAAAAGTAGTGGTTGCACAGCTGTGTTCCTGTCCGAAGGGAATAAAAAATTACAGGCTGAGAGGCACTTTTTGTTAGTACACAGAGGGGACAGTACATATGTAACCTTCTTGGTTCGAAGATGGCTGCAAGTGTCCATGGACTGTTTGTTTATAACTTAAACTTTTAAACATTATGTTGACAAGCTGCAGCGTATTATGGTTATAAAATAAACGAGTTGTTTAGACTGCAGATTTACTTCTCTCACATAGAATAGAACCAAGTAATAGCAGCATAATAGTGCTGTTTCGTATGGTGAGAGTTGAGAGCTGGAGACTCTTTTAAACGATGACGAGGTATTGCATCTTAGGCCTCAGGGATGACAACACTTCAAAAAAATTCTTTACCACTTTCTCTATTTTGTTCTGTCAACGTTATTGACGAGTCTTTTTCATATCATAAGGGTAACAGAAGCGCACCAGTCCACCTGATGATAAGAGAATGCTGTGGTCTATAGGTATCCACATCTTTAATTAAGAATAAAAATGCAGATGCGTTGTCATACCTAAGAACTATAGAATGTGTACTTACCATAAAAAAACACAGCAGCATTAAGCTACTAATTTACGCTGTTATTCTTTAATAGCGTAATATTTCCCCGGCCGAGCCAACTCCAGCTCCAGCATGGCTCTACCACGTACCACGTAATACTTTTACTTTTAGCTAAATACGGAGAAAATTATTCGAATATTGTGGGATTATGCGATTCAAATAATCGACTATACTGGGTGAGGTTAAAGTTTTCTCAGTAACTTCTCTTCAGCTAGGAACTCATTAAAATCACAACGCGAAATTCAATCGCATCCGGTGTCTACGACGTAGCTCCGTACGCCAACAATTGTGTTGAATGTTGTCGCCGTAGCCCGAGGCTTTTGTAGCTTCACGTAGTTATAACACAAATCATATTGTTGATTTATTATATTGTCCCTTTAACTTTCTGGAGATAAATTTAGTTAATGTAGCTGAACGGGATAATATAATATGGCTTCGTATATTATTCGCGGCCACTAAGAATAACGAGACGTGATTTTGTAATTGAAAATTGAAGTCAAAATATTTTATAAATTTTTTTTTAATTGTTTACACCATCGTGTAGTGGGGTTAAATCATATCCAATAACCCACATCGTCCTGCAGGTGTCGTAAAAGGCGTTAGAGGAAAACCAACCAGACGATGTGCAACAGTCTTCTAATGACAACCAAGATATTAACAACTGTGATTTCAGACTCATGACAGATTGTCACTAAGCAAGGTCAAATACATTCGTCGATCCCATACAAGCATCATCAGCTAGTCATTGAATTAAGTGAAAGGTCGCACCTACATTGCGCTTTCTGGAACACTGCCACTTGCCACTGAAGAACCTTCTTTCACTATAATGTATGAAAATTAGTAGTATTTATTTGTAGGATATAATATAATGATATTGTCACCATAATGATATTGTCACTTAAAGCAGTTACCTACCATCAATATCACAATACGAGTATAAGAATAATATCATAAGACAATTATAATATTACAAACAAGTATTTATAACGAAATGTACAAGAGTACTATTTCAAACCTCGAACGTGAAGCGAAAAAGTTGAACTTTACTGTCGACTTCACAACGCGACGCTACGCGCTCTCTTTAAATCTGGTTTATTATTTTTATACTAATACGTGAACCACATTAATATAAAGAGAAGAAAAACTAATGAATAAAACGTTAACTTTCATTAAGTCTTGCAATACGTTTATTTAACCCTGTGTCACTAACCATTCGTCAAAATGACGACGCGTACCTTACGTATTCAGTGTTTCGGTAGGATCCCGAATCCTGCCAACCTGCCCGTGTTCAATACCTTCCTTATTCGCATCGTTAGTGACCCGCAATCACTCCTTGTGGACGCACATTCATTAGATCGGGATATATTGTGTGATCGTCGTAAAATTTACGAAAGTTTAGTATATACGTAACTTTTTTTTCAAAGTTGTGCATTTATTTTTTGTCAATTATTTTAAATAATTACTATTAGAACTCATTATTTTTGTACAATAATTACTATATTTATAATAGATTTCAATGTTATTTGCAACTATGTATTATTTTATATCATAGATACCAGCCGTAAGACCAATCGATGGCCGCTGTGCTTGTTCTACGATATTCTGAATTCTAAATATGTCTATAGTAAATTCTTATGTCATTCACGTTTTTAATGCGATCCGAAATGGAAAATAAAAACATGAAAAGAAGGCCTTTTGCATTAGAAATGGCAGATGAATTGATGAAGCCTTGGCTGAAAGAGAGATATCGGACCGTAAATTTGCAACGAAATTCGAAGTACATCATCGCGGAGATCTTGAAAATTGATGATAATCAGGAAGGTTCTAGTTCGTTAAGACGTTCCCAGAAACCACAAAATTTGCAGCTATTGTCCTGCAAAGAAACGTCGTATGACCACTAACTTCTGAAAGGGCTGCAAAAAAGCGATTTGCAGAGAGCATATTGTTTCCATGTGTAATCATTGTTCAGTGTAGCTTATTTCTAAATCAGACTATGTTGTTTGATTTCGATTGAACTAAGACTGCTAATAAAGGTCGTGTCATAAATCAAATTTGATTAAATAAATAATTATTGATGTTTTAATCCGTCGTAAAAGTTACGAATGGTTAGTGATAACGTTACTTGAAATAAACGTTAGTGAGCTAGAGTTAATAATGTTACGCCGCGCTCAAATCAGCGCACTAGCGCCATCTAGTGTCAGGAACGAGAGCGAGGGGAGCTTTGCAGTAAATGACATCACAAATCACACACAGCGCCACTCGAAGAACTAAGTTTCTGGAAAATCTACACTCGAATACTCGTTGCCTGGCGCGCATTTACCTGAATGTTCGGGACGCTTCTTTGCTAATTATATAAATAGGCGCTGCAAGATGCGATCGACAGAGTTGAACTCGGCGACACAAGCGAAGCTTCGGAGCGGAATTAAGTGAATTAGTGTGTTTAATTATTAGTGTTTTAACTTTAATTTGTGTAAAGTAAATTAAAGTGTTAATTTAGGTAATTTTATCGGCAATTTTTATTGTCACGAACCTCAAGCTCGTAACAATTGGTGTCAGAAGTGGGATAAAATAATGCCGATTTTACCTAAGGAGGAAACGGAGGGTGTCCGTACCCGAAGTCAACGCCAGCAGGAGACGGACCAACGAAGATTTGGTGGTGCAACGCCGCAGACGTCGGAGGGCCAGCGGCCGGCAACGGATGCCGATCCGTCCGTAGCTCCTGCATCTGCAGCACCTGATTTAGGCGCCCTGATGGTGATGCTGGAGGAGCAGGCTCGCCGACAGGAGGAGCAGGCTCGCCGACAGGAGGAGCAGGCTCGCCAGCAGGCGGAACAGGTCCGTCAGTTGAAAGAGCAGCTGCAGAGCGGACAGGAGGAACAGGCCCGTCAGCAGGCGGAACAGGCTCGTCGGTCGGAAGAACAGATGCTCCTCATGAAGGACCTTCACGCTACCTTTGGGAAAGAGATAAGGCAGGTGAAGAATAGGGTTGCTCAACACGACAACCGTCTGTCGGAAGCTGAAACCCGAATCGAAGAACATGAAACCCGAATCAACCATGTGAACAATCGGGTTGACAACGTGATGGCTGACGTGAAGAAAACGCTGAACGAACTCAAACTTGGGGATGGAACTACAGCTCCCATAGTAGCTTCAGCACCTTCGCTACGTGGGTTCAAGGTGCCACCGTTCGACGGGACTTCTTCCTGGTCAGCCTACAAAATCCAGTTCGAGGCTGTTATGAAAGCGAACGGCTGGAATAAAAGTCAGGCCATGACTGCTCTCACACTAGGCCTGCGCGACCAGGCCTTAACAGTTCTGGAAGCTCTCGGTGAGGAAGTGACTTATGAGCAACTCCTTGAGGCATTGGAGGCGAGATATGGCGACGCTCACCTGGAGCACGTCTTTCGTGCGCAGCTTAAAGATCGTGTGCAGCGCATCAACGAAAACCTGCAGCAGTGGGCTCTAGAAGTGGAGAAGCTGGTGCGAAAAGCATACCGGTCTGTACCTGCGCTCATTGAAGGGAATCTGGTTCAGACATTCATCGACACATCGAAAATTATTAAAAAATAACAAAAACATTATTGTTCCACCTTTAACACGTATCTTGAACTTGTGTATTAAAACAGGTACTTTTCCGGACGTATTTAAAATTTCTGTAATTCATCCTATTTACAAGGGAGGAAACAGAGAATCCGTTAATAATTACCGCCCGATTTCTGTACTACCTTCCTTATCTAAAATCTTTGAAAAAATTTTGAACAAAAGACTAATATTGTATTTAGAGAAAAATAATATATTATCCAACAATCAATATGGTTTTAGAGCTGCTAGATCTACAGCTGATGCAGTTTCTGATCTAACTGAATTTGTAGTTAGTCAAATAGATAGTAAATTTAAATGTATTGGAGTGTTCTTGGATTTGGCAAAGGCCTTCGACACAGTTTCTGTTCCGATTTTGCTGAGTAAAATGGAAAAATTTGGTATCAGAGGGATGGCACTTGCTTTATTCAAGGACTACCTAAAAAATAGGATCCAGAGGGTAACCATTGATGGATATTTTAGTAATAATGCTCCTATTAACTATGGTGTACCTCAGGGTAGTGTACTCGGGCCAACTTTATTTTTAATTTATTTTAACGACTTATGTAACCTAAAATTAGATAGGTGCCAAATTTTTACTTACGCTGATGACACTGCATTAATCTTCTATGGAAAAAGTTGGGACGAAGTTAGAATTCATGCTGAATTAGGAATGCAAGCAACGTTACAATGGCTCAATCAAAACCTTCTTACTTTGAATATCTCTAAAACAAAATTTATGTTGTTCGCAAATAATAAACGAGCGCTAACTACTGAAAATTCATTTAAAATAAAAATACACACCTGCAAAAACAAAAGCTCAATTCAATGCAACTGCACATCTTTAGACAGAAATGACACAGTAAAATACTTAGGCGTAGTGTTGGATGAAAATCTGACATGGTGCCCTCATATTAATCAGTTAGCAGGGAAAATAAGAAGCTTGGTATATATATTCAAAAAACTAAGACACGTGGCAGACTATTCTCTACTTAAGACTGTTTACTTATCTTTGGCACAGTCTATCTTGTCGTACTGTATTACCTCATGGGGTGGAGCCCGTAAAACTCATCTCATAAAATTAGAAAGAGCGCAGCGTATATTACTCAAAGTAATGACATTTAAACCATTTAGATATTCTACAGATAAACTATATTCAGAATGTGACGTATTGACAGTTAGACAATTGTATATAAGAGACACTGTTATATTCCAACATGAAAAACTTACATATGATCACGAATTAACAACCAATCGCCGGAAAAATAAGGTCTGCCCTACTTGCCATTTTAAAACATATTTTATAACTAAATTTCAATGCTACTTAGGTCCTATACTTTACAATAAAATAAATAAAATACTACAAATCTACTCACTTAACAAATATCAATGTAAAAAACTACTATTATCTTGGTTAAAAACTCTAAATACAGAAGAAACTGAAAATTTCTTGGTCACTTTAAAATAACATTACTCTAGAATAATTTAACTTTCTACTTAAAGTCTACTAAATCTATAATAATTAAAAACTATTAACTTATATAGCTATTTTTAAAACTATATTTAATTAAGTCTAAATGTAATTAAAAAAAAAAAACCTTTGCAAAACCCATGAATTAAATAATTATATAATATGTATTGACTGTTCACTGTAGATTGCATAACTTTTTGTTAAATACCTATAGAATTACTAAAATTATATATCATATATCTTTGCAATACTTCATTGTAACCTATCACCAAAAGTAATAGTTCTCTGACTTGTGATAACAATAATCATTTATTGCATTACAAATTAAGAAATTAAAAATGTTCCTATACATAGTAGTCTAACCTTTCATACGCGTAATAAGTTAGTGTGACGGTAATCGCAAAAAAGTGATAATGTATTTACAAATTTGTAACGTAAACATAGATTAGGTGAATCGTAATATGCCGTATGCTTTTATAATTGTAAATAATGGTGCCTTTGGAAGTGACTAGTGTCTAAGATACAGGCTCGGCCTAGTTTAGACGCTAGTGTATAAAATTGTATAGATGAGTTATAACTGTTCAAATGTCTTAGAGCTAAATAATGTAATCCTTACTTGGTGTCAATAAAAATTATTATTATTATTATTATTATTATTATTATTATTATTATCGACGGCATCCGCGACCTGGAAGTCAGAGCTGCTGTGAGGCTCGGGCACCACGAGACGCTTAAGGACGCCTTGGCCCATGCACTGGAAGTGGAAGCCGTGCAGCAGGATCATCGTTCCCATCGCGTCAAGGAGGTTGCAGCAGCTACAGTTCGCGAACGCAACAAAGGATACCGCCCAAAGTGCTATGGCTGTGGGGAAAAGGGCCATCTTCGATCTAGCTGCCCTAAGTGAACCCTAGAAAGGGAAGGTGAACGATCCCAGGAGGGTAGTGCGGCCAACAGCACCGCCCAGCAGCAGCAGGGAAACGAGTAAAAGCCAGAACTGCGGGGCGGGTGCTGGCTGATGTTAAAAGAGCCCCAAGGATCTCGATCTCACAAACCCATGATGGGAACAGTCTTATCATCAAGGGCGAGGTCTACGGAATGCCGTGTAAACTGACCATAGACACTGGAGCCTCTCGTACGGTTGTTAGTTCCCAACTTATAAGTCAGTTCCTTGGGGACTCCGCATAAAACCGTGAACGCATTAATTTGGTAACAGCCACCGGTCAGCGTATATCCATCCGTGGAGAGAAGGAGATGGAGTTGAAGCTTGGCAACGTGATCTACCTGCATAATGTCATCGTGGCTGATATAATGGACGACTGCATCCTAGGCCTAGACTTTATGAGAAATAATTGTTGTGAGATCGACGTTAAGCAAGGTGTTTTGAAATGTGGACAGGAGGAACTTTTTATGGAAGGTGCGTTACCGGGGAACGTGTACAGCATTAAGAAGATTGTTCTTCCGCCGAGATCGGAAACGATTGTTCAGGTTAGTCTTCCCCGAAACGCTGGGCAAGCTCACCGTTGTGTACTTGTGGAAAGGGTAAACAATGACCTTCCATGGAAAGTAGCTCGAACCTTGGTCAGAACCACTGACATCTCGAGAATACGTGTGCTGAACCTTTGCGACCGGGAACAGATTATAGAAAAAGGCACACTGGTTGGAACTTGTGAGGAAGTGCATTGGTTACGTCGGTGCCAATATATATCGAGTGGGACCCCCAGTAAGGATTCAGAAACGAGAGTGACCACACTTTTGGAAGACTGTCACAGTGTTCTCTCCCCGAACGAATTGGTCAAGGCGAAGAAGTTGTTACTCAAGTACGCCGATGTATTCTCGTCAAACGATGCTGACATAGGAAAGACTGGCTTAGTTCAACACAAAATAAACACAGGAGAGGAATTGCCTATCCGTCAGCGGCCAAGAAGATTGCCGGTAGCACGTGAAAAGGAAGTGGAAACCATGATTAAGGGAATGGTGAAGGATGGTGTTATTGAACCTTCATCTAGTCCATGGTGTTCACCCGTAGTGCTGGTAAAGAAGGAGGATGGCAGCATGCGGTTCTGTGTTGATTACCGCCGTCTGAACGACGTTACAAAGAAGGACAGCTACCCCTTGCCAAGAATTGATGACACGTTGGACATGCTTACAGGAGTAAAATGGTTTAGCACGCTGGATCTAAAAGTGGCTACTGGCAAGTTGAAATTGACCCTAAGGACAAGGAGAAAACTGCGTTCTCGACGGGAAAGGGTCTGTGGCAATTCAAAGTAATGCCGTTTGGGTTGTGCAATGCTCCAGCAACGTTTGAAAGGCTGATGGAACTTGTACTTACCGGGCTAATTGGCGACGCCTGTCTGGTCTACTTGGATGACATCATCATCGTGGGCCGTACGTTTGAGGAACACCTTGAAAACCTGGGACGCGTGCTCATGAAGATTCAGAGTGCCAATCTCAAGCTGAGTCCGAAGAAATGTTCACTATTCAAACGGCAAGTCAACTTTTTGGGGTATGTAGTGTCGGAAGAAGGTATCCGCACGGATCCAGAGAAAATCGCAGCTGTAAAGGTTTGGCCGATTCCAAAAGACAAGACGCAGGTTAGAGCATTTTTGGGTTTGTTCTCCTATTACCGACGTTTTGTGAAGAACTTTGCAGATATAGCCAAACCTCTGCATAAGCTAACCGAGGAGAAGCGACATTTCAGCTGGGATGAAAGTTGTAACATCGCATTCCAGGAGCTCAAGGACCGTCTGTGCAAGACACCTATTTTGGGATACCCTGATGTAAGCAAAGAGTTTATAGTTGACACAGACGCAAGTGATATAGGACTTGGCTGTGTGTTGTCTCAACGTAATGGTGACCAAGAGGTCGTGATAGCGTACTTCAGCAAGTCGTTGTCAAAACCGGAAAGGAACTACTGTGTCACAAGACGCGAATTGCTAGCTGTGGTAAAGTCGTTGCAACATTTTAGCAAATATCTTCTGGGACGAAAATTTCACTTACGAACTGACCATGCTGCATTAAAATGGCAATTGCAGTTTAAAAACCCAGAAGGACAAGTTGCGAGGTGGATTGAACTACTGCAGGAATACGACTTTGAGATCAAACATCGCAGCGGGAAATCTCATGGCAACGCAGATGCATTGTCAAGAAGACCTTGTCCTGAAGATTGCAAACATTGTACTAGGCAAGAGAGTAAGGAAGTGGTATCCGTGAGGATGCTCAGGGCAGACCACCTCAGCAACGAGTGGAAGGACAGCTTACTACATGCACAGCAGGAAGATCCGGACATCAAGCCGATTCTGGAATGGATAAAGGCCAGTGCTCCCAAGCCCAAGTGGAGTGAAGTCTCAGCGATGAGTTCGACCACTAAAAGCTATTGGGCCCAGTGGGACAGCTTGCTGCTTCAGGATGGAGTTCTGTGTCGTAAATGGGAAAACGTTCGGGGAGACAGCTGTCATTTGCAAATGGTTGTCCCTAAAGCTAAAGTACCAGATGTTCTACAGCTGTACCATAATGATTGTTCAGGAGGCCATCTGGGAGTTAAACGAACTCTACTGAAGATCCGAGAACGGTTTTACTGGGTCCACTGTCGAAACGATGTCGAGGACTGGTGTCGCAAATGTACAAGTTGTGCGGCTGTAAAGGGACCTCAGACTGGTAGTAGAGGTG
Source organism: Parnassius smintheus behrii (assembly GCA_036936625.1). Taxonomy (NCBI): domain Eukaryota; kingdom Metazoa; phylum Arthropoda; class Insecta; order Lepidoptera; family Papilionidae; genus Parnassius; species Parnassius smintheus. Next base: position 265,692 of record JAUPFT010000009.1, on the reverse strand, counting down.
CATTGAAGTTGTACAATGTTTGTGCACCATGGGAAAGAATAGCCATTGACGTGGCGGGACCGTTTCCGGAGAGTGAAAGCGGTAACAAGTATTTCATGGTTGTGATGGATTACTTCACTAAGTGGCCAGAAGTCTTCGCCATTCCAAATCAAGAAGCTTCAACAGTTGCTGATAAACTAGTTCATGAAGTCTTCTGTCGTTTTGGTGTACCTTTAGAGATTCACAGCGATCAAGGAAGGAATTTCGAGTCTCAAATATTCCAGGAAACTTGCCGAGTTATGGGTACTCATAAAACAAGAACGACTTCTTATCACCCGCAATCTGATGGAATGGTGGAACGATTTAATCAGACATTGGAGAGGTACCTAGCAAAATTTGTAGACAATCGGCAACGAGATTGGGACAAGCACATACAACCGTTTTTGTTGTCATATCGAAGTTCTGTTCACGAAAGTACAGCAGTGACACCAGCTTTCGCAAACTTTGGAAGGGAATTACGGCTGCCTGCGGACCTGATCACCGGGATACCACCTGATGCCCCACGCAGTATAACCGATTATGCAAATGACTTGCGGAACAAAATGAATGACATTTATGAGCACGTCAGACAATCGGGCCAGCAAATGTCTGAGAAAATGAAAACCCGGTACGACCGCAAAATGAACTATAAAGGGTTCAACGAAGGTTCATTAGTGTGGTTGCACAATCCAGTCCGCAGCAAAGGGAAATCCCCTAAGCTTCAAGCTAAATGGGACGGCCCGTACCGGATTGTGACCAGGATCAACGATGTAACCTACCGGATACAGAAAGGCGCAAGAGGGACTCCTAAGATCGTCCACGTGGATCGCCTAGCGCGTTATTATGGGGCCGATAATGCTCGGGATGAGCATGTATTAGGAGGGGGCAGTGTTACGCCGCGCTCAAATCAGCGCACTAGCGCCATCTAGTGTCAGGAACGAGAGCGAGGGGAGCTTTGCGGTAAATGACATCACAAATCTTTCGACCGACAGCGCCACCCGAAGAACTAAGTTTCTGGAAAATCTACACTCGAATACTCGTTGCCTGGCGCGCATTTACCTGAATGTTCGGGACGCTTCTTTGCTAATTTTATAAATAGGCGCTGCAAGATGCGATCGACAGAGTTGAACTCGGCGACACAAGCGAAGCTTCGGAGCGGAATTAAGTGAATTAGTGTGTTTAATTATTAGTGTTTTAACTTTAATTTGTGTAAAGTAAATTAAAGTGTTAATTTAGGTAATTTTATCGGCAATTTTTATTGTCACGAACCTCAAGCTCGTAACAATAATGATTTCTTATATTTACGCGAACACTACACATGATTAAAACTAATTTTACGGATTTTATCGCGTTTATTTTTGCTTTTTATTATTTTTATTTTTAATTCCCGACGTTTCGGGCGCTTTCCAGCACCCATGGTCACGGGGGACTGAGATGACTGACGTCCCGATGTCATTGTTAAACCCGGAGTACCTTCAGCTTTTTTAATTATTATTTATGGTCCGATCTATGCAAAATGAACTGACTATGTCTTGAGGTCTTGCAGTAGTATGCTTGGGTTTAGTTTTAATTTTATTGATTATAGGATCCCAAGCAGGTGGTAGTACCCAGCCTCCTTCTCTATTGAAATTAGGATGTTTTTTAATTTCAATAGCCTCACGTATCATCCTTGGTAGGAATCGGTGTTCTTTCGCGAGGATTTGTGGTCTATCAAATCTGATGTAATGGTTGGGACCGTCTAGGATATGATCACAAACTGCAGACTTCAGTGATCATATCCTAGACAACTATGGCAATTATGTTGGAGGCATATGTTCAGTAATGCACTTTAGGAGAGTGTAACGGTAACGGTTAGTATTTATTGTATCAAAATTATTAAATTATACATATATACTTATATACATAAATACATAATACATAGATACGTGCTCAGCTTTCTACATATATATCTCAATTGTATATATAAATAGTTTTTAGTATTTTGTACCAATAAGGTCGCTGTATAGTGGGGCTTAATGCATGGGTATCGTAAGAGGTAACTGAAAAAGGAATGGGATCACATCTTCTTTCAAATGACAACTAAAAATAATACAAAGACAACTGTTTCCAAGCACGGCGTGCTAAGGCTAAACTATGAACTTTTGTTAGTCTGTAATGAAAATTATAAATGAGGAAACCAATACCAATCTTTTTTAACGCCATAATATTGCAAAAATAAATGTAAATTGTAATAGTTTTCTTGCTGTCGTTCTTCTGATGTATTTCGAAAATCTTCGGTACTAAAAGCCTACCACCACCTTTTTTTAAAAGCCATTGCCAAAAAGCTTTAGAATATTACTTAAAGTTTCATTCAGGCCTATTCACCGCGAAGCGGCTGACTCGGTCGCAATAGAGTTTCAAGCGGCCCGTACCAGTTCAATCCGGTTAATTCAAGTTCGTGGTCGGTCTTGGAGCTATTACTGGAGCGTTTACTTATTTACATGGTACGGCTGTTTCTTTCAAGAACTTTAAATGTGATGAAAGGTTTTGTGTGCCTTTTAGTTACGTCCCAGTTTTAAATTTTTGGGTTCCGCACTTGAACGTAGTAAAGTTAAAGCTTCAAATGCATTTGAGATTATGCCTCAAATAATGCTTCATTTCAGCCTATTAAAAATCCACTTTTGAGTATAGGCGTACCCCGTAAATTTACTCATAAGGTTTTCCCTTATTTAAAAAGTTCCTGGCTAACAACATAGTTATCAACGAATTAATTTGAGTTTCTGTTTAGTCTAGTAGCAGTAAGTGCAAATGATCGTGTGAATTTCAGCTAAGGCTCAATCAGTAATTGGGATTCTCTGTCATAAATTCTCAAAAATCAGCGTGAATTTCAATTAGTAACAGTGGATTTCATATATAAGTATATATATGTAAGTATTTTTTATTGAATATCTTTTGAATTTTGAATTAGGCAGGGATCATGTATTTTAAAGTAAGTTAACCATATAATCAGGCAGGGATCATATATTTTAAAGTAAGTTAATCATATTCCTATGTCTAGAACAGGTAAATGAAATTGTATACTTGGGGAGTGCTTTCAGCCGGGATGGAAGATGTGATTTAGATGTGGATAGGCGTGTCGCTGCCGGAAACAAAGTCAATGGTGCCCTGAATGCATTAGTCAAAAGGCAAGGCATGGTGAAGAGTGCACGCCTTGCAATACATAACGCAGTGTTGGTACCGACTTTGTTATATGGCAGCGAAACCTGGGTATGCCAGAAGAAGCATAAAAGCAAGTTGAATGCAGTGGAGATGCGATCTCTTCGTAAAATGTGTGGCGTTACCATAGCCGACCGAAAGCGAAACGAAGAGATTCGCAATATGGCAGGATTGAAAGATGACCTTATCACAAAAATTGATAGGGGCGTACTCCAATGGTTTGGGCACGTTGAACGAATGAGTGAAGACCGAATGGTGAAGAAAATATATAGAGCGAAAGTAAATATTAAAAGGTGTCGAGGTAGACCGAGACTAACTTTCGAAGACCATGTGAGCAAATTGCTCGAAGAGGGGAGGGTCAAGAGTACTCGGATACCTAGACGTGCATGTATGAAGAAGTTAATGAACCTGAAAGAAGCGAAAGAGGTATGTAAGGATCGTGACACTTGGCGATCTGTTCTCTCTGGCTACCCCGTTAGGGATTGTGCGTGACGATAAGTAAGTAAGTAAGTAAGTTGTAACATATCTAGAACACGTGGTGGTGGTGTTGGTTTTTACATCAAACGAGGGATTAATGCTCGTTCTTATGCCCATAATGTTATCTTTGATGAGGTGGAGCAGCAGTGGCTATCGCTATCCATTAACAAAGTGAAGCTTTTAATCGGAACGGCCTATCGACCACAATGGGTAAATGTAGAAAGGTTCTTTGATTCTCTTACAGACACTTTAACTTCGTATTCAAATTTCGATAATATAATTTTATTAGGAGATTTCAATATAAATATTTGGGATGAAAGTGACAACAAAACGCAACAGCTTAATCAATTCTTGCAATATACTAGGTTGAAAAACTGTATTTTTCAACCTACTCACTTTACACAAGAGAGTGCTACATTAATTGATTTAGTAATGACGGACGCCGGTGTGACTAATACTAGTGTAAAATATACTCCTGAACTTGGTGGTCATGCTATCATATTAGTTGATTTTAAGATTAAACGACCTAAGGTAGCTCTAAGGCAGCAAATAATAAGACCTACACAAAATATCAATCTGTCAGATTTTGAGTCGGAAGTTGAATCCATAAATTGGGATAGCATTACTAGGTACAATTGTGTGAATGATACGGTTTCTGTTTTCTCCAAACGCATTTTAGAGTTGTTTGATAAACATGCTCCAGAGAAACTAATAATTATGCGTAAGAAACAATTGCCATGGTTCACGAGTAATGTTAAGTACATTATGCAGCTCCGGGATAGCGCGCACAATAAATATCGTTACACTAAAACTGGGAGAGATAAAATTCAATATAAGACCCTTAAAAGTCTGGTAAACAGCACTCTCTATGCCGAGAAGAAGGCATATTTTGATTACCACATTATTACATTATTAACATTTACATAACACAAATGTTCTATGGAAAAATTTGAAGTCATTTGCGTTACCATCATTTAAATGTTCGAATGAATTACCAGAATATTTTAGTGATCCCGACGAAATTAATCGTCACTTTTTGAGTATACCGGGAACAAACATCGCCTATTCACCTAATGTAATTAATTTGGAAAGTATAAACCGTATATCTGATACTTTTAAGCTAATGCCAGTTCATGAAAATGTAGTTGCAAAAATCATAATGGGAATTAAGTCAAATGCTCAAGGCGTTGACCGCATTAATATGGATATGATAATTCTAACGCTTCCGATAACTTTAAATGTTATAACTACAATAATTAATAAATCCATTACAGAGTCTGTTTTCCCTTCTTCTTGGAAAACTGCGCTTATTCGTCCAATACCAAAAAAAAGTAACCCAACAAATGTAGGTGACCTAAGACCCATTAGTATACTGCCTTATTTATCGAAAATACTTGAAAAGGTTGTTTACTCACAAGTTTTGAATTTCTGTGAAAAAAATCAAATAATACCCAACCTACAATCAGGTTTTAGAAAAAATTACGGTACAGCAACAGCTCTGATTAATGTGGATGTATGTGATAAATAATGGATGATCTGTTATCTTTTTCGGATTCTGGAGAAGGTACTATTCTCACTTTATTAGATTTTTCAAGGGCCTTTGACTCAATTAACACAAATTTGCTGATTCGTAAGCTTTCATATTACGGCTTTGATAAAGAAACACTCAAGTGGTTCAAAAGCTATTTAATTGACCGTCATCAACAAGTAGTTTTAGACGAGCACAATGGTAAAAACTGTGTCTCGAAGCTTCTTCCTGTTGATAGAGGTGTTCCTCAAGGTTCCGTGTTAGGACCTTTACTTTTTATCATTTACAGCGCTGATATAATAAACTGTCTCCAAAACTGTAAATACCATCTATACGCCGATGATTTACAGGTATACTTACCAATAGATCGAAAAAATATTAATGCTTTAGTAAATAAGTTAAATCAGGATCTTCAACGTATTTGCGATTGGTCACAAAATAACTCTATGGTAATTAATCCTTCAAAGTCGAAATTCCTTATCATTGGCACTAAAAAGCAGGTACACGATATTGGTATAACTAAACCCGATATACGTGTTAATGGAGAGACAATTGCACAAGTTCACGAAGCACGTAATTTAGGCATTCTTTTTGACAGCAATTTGAGGTTTGAAAACCATGTAACCAATTTGGTACAAAACTGCTTTTACAGGTTAAAAGTTCTATACAAATTTAGACAATTCATTACAATTAATTTACGTGTAAAACTTTGTGAAACTCTAGTTTTAGCTAAATTAAATTATTGTATAACTGTTTACGGACCTTGTTTGCTTAAGAAATCTCAAAAATTAATCCAAAGTTTTTACATACCGAGACGATCTCATGTCACGTCATATCTTAATGCTTCGAATATGTTAAAAATGCAGGGGCGTCTCAAACTTTTTTATGCTTCTTTGCTATTCGGCGTAATAAATACAAAGAACCCAGAATATTTATACAAAAAACTTAACTGGAGAAATGACCAACATTTATATAAAATTCGACTATGCTCTAAAGTCCTTTGCGTCCCTAAACACAAAACATCGGCTTTCCGGGGCAGTTTTAAGTTTATAGCAACTAAGTGTTGGAATGATCTCCCACCACCTCTACGCACTACGACAAGTAAAAACAGTTTTAAAAAGAATTATAGACGTCACTTACTAAGCCAAAAATTACTATCATAATCGTATTATTCTTACTAAATCACAGGGCCGTTTTATAATTAAAATAAATAAACATTGCCAGTAGGCGGTAGTAGATTTATAAGCTCAAATAAGTTAGGCTCAGTAAAATAAATAAATATTATTTAATACTTTGTTGTTATGTTACTATTAGTTGTATTGTTGCAATAATTATTAATAATATAAATTTTATGGAAAAATTTATGATAATTTATATTATATTATATATTTCTTAATTATTAATTTGAACTGGCTAATACTCGTAATACTAATACTCGTAATACTCGTAATACTCGTAATACTCGCAATACTTGCAAAAAAAAAACACTCGCCAATACTTAGGAAAACACGACATGTACTCTTATATGAACAGTTGTTAAATGTAATATAAGCAGGGATACGCGCGTACTGTACTCTTCATTTGTTGGGCGCTGGCAGAATAGCAGCGTTGTAGGCAACTGCAACATTTATGCTGAGCTAGAGCCCATTCATTACTACACTTTGTAATTTTGGTTATTTCTGTATATACTGCTCACTGTAACTATATTGGTGGTAATGAATAAATGTTTTATTATTATTATTATTATTATAAATTATTGTATTTATTTAGTTTGTTAATCGCTAAAATTTACGTAATTTGTTAAATAACGGTATACTATTGTGCACTTTTCTTTATATAACATATTTTTTTGTTCTATATTGCTTCACCTACGCCAAACTCTCATCACTCCATGGGTTGAGTGGTAGAGAAGGCTTCATGGAATTGAGTCCGCCTTTTGTATTCCCTAATAATAGGGAAAAATAAAGAAATGATTGGCTTTAAAAATGACAAATTTAAGATTCCTGCTGTTTTCTATACTGTTGATTCCCGGACGGAGGAACCTCACTTTGAAACGGTGCTAAATGAAAAAAATTGATATTTGACAAATTGAAATTTTTATATCTAACATCAAAAAAATCAGTGGTTTACATATATCATGTCTCCAATAGCTATATAGATAATACGTTAACCCCACAAGACAAATAATTATATCCCAGAAGACAAATAATATAATTTAAAGAATATATATACATATATGTTTACATAAGTTTTTGATATTTCTCCTAATCTACCGAGCTGAATGAAATAAAAAATCATATTAAGTCAAGAAATGATTGGCTTTAAATCGTAATGAATGATAATAGCCGACCTTCGACCCTGAGTCTAATAAATTATTATTTTTTCTAAAATCTTATTTGTTGTTTTGTTTTGATTAAATTAAAACTTAACACGATGATAATGATAACACGACACACACACACACACACACACACACACACACATACACATACGCGCGAGCGCACATGCACACGTACACGCACACGCACACGCAAATGCACACGCACACGCACACGAACGCAGGCCCGCACGCATGCAAGCACGCACGCATGCACGTACGCACGCTAGTGCGCACGCACCTACGCACCCACGTGAAACCAAGAACTTCCCGATTCTTTTAGATTTAGTTATTAATACGAAGCTATGCTAGATAAATAGTATTTTATTTATTTTCCTTCTGTGTTTTATTTATAACTATTTTTAATGAAACTGAAGTGGCATAAGAAATTACTGCCAACTTGATGGGGGCTTTTCTCGATATTAAATGAACATATTGATTCAAATCGTGATAACGAGATATTCCCTTGGTTGCTGAAAAGAATACGAATAAAATTACGTCCGCATTCAGGTCTTAGTAACAAGGATTGAGCGGGGTCGTATCTTAATTAATATCGAGCTAAAGACCAAATTCAAAAAAGTGGTAAAAAAACATAAAAATAGCGGACAAGATGATACCGCTATACCAATTTTAAAGACTCATAACTCGGCAAGGGTAAGATATAGTTTGGTAGCAAAAAAAAATTAAGATGGCCGATCTAATATGGATGGAAAAATTAAGATTGAGAATCTTAGATGGATCAAAAACCAACAATGACGCAATAATATATATATATATATATATATATATATATATATATATATATATATATATATATATATATATATGTATATAATATAAACATGCTGGACGATGTAAAAAAACATCGTATGGACCTGCATGTCTAAGGAAATATTTCGAAGATAGGTGAAGGCCGCTGTAGCAAAGCAGCAGAACGATTGCTCCGTAAACTCCATAAATAGGTGCCAAAGAGTACGACGTGTTAAGACTGTCAGTTATTGCATTTAACTGAACATGTGATTTAGTATACTTCGTACTCCAATGAAATCAGCACATATTTGGGTTAACTTAAATTTAATAGATGTGTCATTTATGTGATAACAACAAAAGTGAGTACGAGTAGAATTACAGAAACCTAGGGATAATTATAACAAAATTAAAAGCAAAATTACACACATAAATGAAACTAATTTTATTGATTTTATGGCGTATATTATCTATTTTGTACTCAAGACGTTCAAATCTTAAGATAAGGTAGGCGTGGTTAACTATGACAAAGGGATGTCGAGCACTCAGTTCCTCGTGACCTGGGTGCTGCAAAGTACTCAAAACTAAGGGAATATAAAATAAGTTAATATACGCGATAAACACAGTAAAAATTAGTTTCATTTAAATGCGTAGTGTACGTGTAAATATAAGAAACAATGAGAAAAACAACGGCCTATAGACTTCCCACACAAGCCTGGCACAGGCTGGGCACAGGCCTCAACTCATTTATGAGAGGCTGTAGACCAAATAGTTGGCCGTGTTGCTTCAATGCGTTTTAATGAACTTAATGCAGCTATATTATAGTTCTTGCAGAAATAGGCCGGCTCGACTCCACTTCTTTGCTGTACATATTACAAAAGACGAAGCAAATCCTTTGATTTGAATGTACGATATACGATATTTTTTGAACTCGTATAATTATAATTTATAATTAGAGGTCATTGGTGCAGTGTTTTGTATGGTTAGTGAGGAGAACCACAGAACCATTTTACTGGAAATGAGGCATTCCATCATAGTCCTCGGGATTGACAACGCAACTGCCTTTTGATTCTTTATCTTGGAAAGATGAAGATGTCTATGAACCATGACATCCACTTACAAACAGACGGCCTGTGTGCTTTTTTTCTCCCTTATTCTATAAAAAATGCAACACTTGAAATTGCAAGCAATAATTTTATACTACCAGCGGCGATCGGGCGCGGATTGTTCGCTTATTTGTAATACAATACGTGACGAAAGAAATGTGGTTTCGCGCCACGTGTTTATCACACATCCGTAAAATCTAGAGGAGATACGTATTGATACTGAGATATTATTATAGGTTATAGATAAGTCCTAACTGGACTAATAATGGCCGTCCGTGTTAGTGCATTGTACATTACTGTACTTAGAACGATATAAAGCTTAGAGTCATACAGCAATAATGGTTCGACTCGACCGAGACAGATCACGCCCGAACAGAATAATAGCGTGAAGTAGCAACACAATACTGCTGTTTTTCATAAGGCTAGAGACGAATACCGGAGACCCTTCTTGATAATAAATAAGCATTCAGTCTTATTGTTTCGAGGTGAAACTTCATCTTTAGTTTGATTATTAACAGAGAATAGATATCTGTGTCTATGGACCACAGCATCCACTTACCATTGGGTAGACTATGTACTCGTTTATCGTACGTACAATCAACTAAATCAAATGTTATGGAATGTTCATTTTTATATTATTCTGATAAATTTTATAGAAAATATAAGAATGTTTATTTCTTACTATTATCTTATACAGGAGCCGAACACTCGAAATTTCTAACATTAAATAAAAGTGAAAAAGTTTACGGTAGCGCCATCTATTGAAGCAATAATGTACCTTTTATTTCCGAAGTTCTTTGATCATAGTTTTATTTTAAAATTACAACAAAAATCCTTTCAACCGTCTTCAAAAATGGGAGGAGGTACTCAACTTGACTGTATTTTTATGTGTTACCTCAAAACATTTTTCTAGGTGAACCGATTTTTATGTTTCTTCTTTATTTGAAATTTGATGCTTTTCATGTAGGAGCATATAAATTTGATGAAGATCTGACCAGTAGTTTTTGATTTATACAGTAATAGAGTGAGCCGTATGCTCGTTTGCCCTCGCCCCTATAAAAAATATCTGTAGTGTACGCGTAAATAAGAAATCATAATATTGAAGAAACTGCATTATTCAAAATTGAGAAAAGTATAAGCAAAATTCTAGAGTTAGGTACGTCTTTTTCGGATAATAAACCATTTTCAAGCGGTAACAATAATGAGGGATATTATAATATTTTCGGAGAACAAATTTATGTCTAATTATAGGGAAGGCGCTTTAGTTTGTTAAGAAGATTTTTGCAGAAATCTGTATAGTACATACATGTTACGGTGGAGCGAATTTTTTTCACCTTATCATAATCTAATAGCGTGCAAAACTCATGCAAAATATTATTTGGATTAATTTAGAGTAACTGCCTCCGCAAGGTTTTTGCAATTTTATAGAAAATGATTTTCGACCCAGGATTGACGCTATGTAAATATGCTATAATTTAATAAATTGTAACGTATTGTTTTATTTTTTAATTTAAAATATAGTTTATTTCCATTATAAATCAATAAAAAAACAAGTTTTTACGTTAACTTACTTCAAATCAAGGTCATGATGGCGCGCGCGGGAAATAATATTGGCGCACGTGCGGGAGGTAATTTGTCGAGCATTTATTGTGTCACCGCCAGTATGTTATTAGTTTTTAATGTAAAAGATTGCGCTGTTATCTATTTCGCAATATTTTTAGTAGTTTGAAGCGTGGAAAGCATCTTTGGTTCATTCAAGTGTCCCTTTTTTGGTGATATCCATGATATTAGAAAGAACCCTACGTATGAAGATGTGATGAATAGCTGATAGAAGAAAGTATTTCGCTAGACCGTCTTATAGCAATAGGTTGTAATAGGACTAGTGTAAATTCTGAAGAGTATGGTGGCGTTATACGACTCCTTGAAAATGGCTATAAAGGCCCCACAAACGCATTATTTGTTTACTTCATATGAATGAGCTGCCATAAACGGTTTTGTTTTTACACATTAACGGAAGCACTTCGGGACCTAAGTCTTACATGGGTCAGTTGAGAAAGATACTGGAAACTTGTGAACAAACGCTGATTAAAAAATTCCAAGCCATCGAAGCAGAATCACTCCCAAAAATACCCAAGGTTTGAGCACAGATCAAAAGTGCTTGCACTAGATCGTCTACGCGGTACAATTAATTTCTTTTCCAGAAGATTTAGCTGCCAGATCTTCAGGTGTGTAGCTCATCATTACATTCTTTTCTACGCAATCTCATGCTCATTGGCTCACACGTGCTATTTGAATCCTACGTTGGTATGCAGCAACAGAGAAACCATCAGATAATTTGATTGCTCTGGCTACATTTGTCGTAAAGTCAGCTTGCTTCTCGATTAAGATTAAAGATTTTAAGGCAAATTGACGATTTGATTTTTAAAACATATGATTTAATTCTGTTTCACTTTTTATTAAATTACATTAGTATTCTAATTATATTATTGAGTTTCATATAAAATCTTTAGTTAACTCTTATTTATTACTTATCTTAGCCCATACATACTAAACTTTTTCGATAATACATTAAATTTTTAGGCCGCTGCGGGGGCAGAAGATGTTATTCAATTCAGCCGAAAAAAAAGGTAAATTGACTTTAATCATAAGGCACTAATACCGCGCTATTAGAATTTAAAATAAGAAATTTTTTTTTTCATACTATGGCGATCCACCCTAGTACACATCTGCATTATCGATAATGGGCATTATAAGTGTTTGGGCAACTGTTAGCTTAGCCTTGTTGTGATAAATAAGCATTTAAAAATTTTATGAATTCATTGCTGCCAGCAAGGATCAACCCCAGGCTACTCGTATACTGTAAAATTACTCGTAAACTTTACGGCGAGCGTTTAGCTCCCGAGTTACGACAGCTTAAAAGTCAAGTTCAGTAAGTAGTAGAGGTATGCTAAGCCTATATAAATATGGTTGTAGCACAATAGGATCGCATCAACCGGGATAGCACTTGCAGTATACCAACGTAAAATGGCAGCTTAATGCTGCTGTGTTTTGTATGGCGAGTAAAGAGATACACAGAACCTTTTTACTGGAGACGAGGCGTTCCGTCTCAGTCCTCAGGGGTGACAACTATCGGCATTTTGATTCTTAATTGAGAATAAATTTAGATGTATAAGGGCAACAGCATCCACTGACCATCAGTTGGACTGTGTGCTCGTTTCTAACCGATATTTTTAATATTTTATAGAAAAGTGGGCGCATGCGGCTCCATTGATACTATCACTGCCATCAGTGACTACTGCCACCCATGAACAACTACAAAACCAGGAAATTGCGAGTGCATTTCCGGTCTTTTAGAAAGAGTAAGCTCTTTTCTTGAAGGTTCCTAAGTCGTCTCGGCTCGGTCACCAGTGGCAAACGATTCCACACAGGATTTGTACGTAGACTGTCTGTAAAATGTAAAGTGATGAACCATCACGCATCCAGCTAGTGGATAATCGTGAGTTTTGTTGCTACGTGTGTTCATGAAATTTTATAAAAAATTATTCCTCTTTGATCTATAAAAAAGTGCATAGCTTCTGAAAATTTCAGACAAAGTAGCCTTGGTTAACTATGACATAGAAATGTCGAACACCTCAGTACGAAATGACCTGTGTGCTGTAAAGTACTCAAATCTAAGAGAACTAAATATTAAATAAGTTAATTAATATATGCGATGAAATCAATAAAATATTGTTTCACTTAAATGTTTGCGTAAATATAAGAAATCATTAATAAAACTACAGCCTATAAATTTCAAAGACATGCCTCGCACAGGCTGGGCACAAGCCTCAACTTATTATCGACCTATATTTATTCTTTCATTCCTTTCAAAAGTCCATGAACGTTTAGTCTTTGCACAATTAAACGTCTTCCTAAATAAAAATTCCGTTTTTGACTCCTTTCAACCGGGCTACAGATTTGGTCATAGTACGGTTACAGCTTTACTCAAAATCACAGATGAAATTCGCTGGGGTATGGACCAAAAGCAGCTCACTGCTATACTTACGCTATAGGATTTCAGTAACACTTTTAATACCGTCAATTTTGATGTATTGCTGCCATATATATTGTTACGAGCTTAGGGTTCGTGACAATAAAAACTGCCGATTGAATTACCAAAATTGACACTATAATTATTGTATAATAATTAAAACTTAAATTACACTATTAATTATCCACACTTAACACTTTAGTTCCCTTAATTTCACTCCGAAAGCTTCGCTCGTATTGCCAATTCAATACTTCCCCGATCGCGGCTTTCAACGGCTTTAAATAGGCCTTTTTCACAGAAACATCCAGAATGTTCCAGCAAATAACGGTCTCGACCTACTAAGTGCAGAAAGTTCGAGTGTGGATCTTTCTAGAAAGCTTAATTTTTCTATTAGATACTAGATGGCGCTGTTGGGAGAGTTCTAGAAAGAACTTGACACTCCTATTTCTGATCTTCATACCAGATGGCGCTAGTGCTATCAACTGTGGTGTTCAACAATATTAATATATCTCCAGCGGCAATTGAATTGTTTCAAAGCTGTTTGCGAGGCCGCTGGCAACGAGTTATGGTAGGGGGTGCCACATCTTCGTGATGTCAACTAACTGCAGGTGTACCACAAGGTAGCGTGTTGTCTCCTCTCCTGTTTTCTGTGTTTATGATTTCTGTTGCTTCACGAATTTCTTCTCTCTACCTTTTATTTGCAGATGATCTTCAAATTTACTCCCATACATCACTCCAGAATCTTCGCAATGCCATCAATGACACTTATACGAATCTTGCTGCAATACATGAGGGGAACAGGTCATTTGGGCTTAATTTAAATCCCAATAAGACCCAAGCCAATATTGCTGAAAATAGCACTGTAATTTCTAAATTTGTTGTGGTAACCTACCACCTATTGTTATTGATGATGTTGTGATACCGTTTAGCAAATCTGTAAAAGACCTAGAATTATACATTGATCAAAATTTTTCTTGGTCCCTAAATATGAAGGAGTCCAGTAGGAAGATGTTTTCGGCATCATCTTCCTTACGACGTTTGCATAACTCACTACCCATTTCTACTAGAATTTTACTGGCACAGTCCTTGTTACTCCCTTGATTATTTGTTATATCCTTGATTATGCTATTCTAATCTTACTGAGGATCATTTAAATAAACTTGGGCGTCTTCAGAATTTCACTATTAGGTTCATATTTGGCCTCCGCAAATATGATCATGTTTCCGAGTTTCGTACTAAGCCCAAGTAACTTCCTATCAGACTTTGTCAGAATACTCACATTCTATCTCTACCGCAAATCCCGAGCGGTCGCATGCGACGGCTCCCACCCACAGCACATTAAACCATTAAAACCTACATTTAGAGACTACTTTTCTATGAAAAAGTTTAGCATTATAAAATCTATACAAAATTCTCTATCATGCGGTCTAAACAGAAGTCAAGTCAGTCAGGTCAAAACCTGACTTTTGTTTAGACCGCATGGTAGAGAATTTTGTATAGATTTTATAATGCCAAATTAAATTTACAAAAAGGTTTTATTGTATTTTGATAAAAAAAGAAATATGGAATTTGCCAAGCCAACCTAGAGAATGTCGAATATGAAAATCACAATTATTTCTATATATTAGTCGAAATTATTCACGTAAAAAGATAAATTATATTTACACAAAAACTTCCATTACAATTTATAATAAAACACTATACTACAACGCTAATAAAACACTTGTAAAATAAAAAAATGACACAATAACATTCACACGAAAATGGCGGACAAAATGAACGTAGATTATAAATAAATATCCACAGACTAAGTGACTTTTTATTCCACTAGAGGATAGAAAATTTCATATTTGATTTATTTTGATTTATTTGAGATTCTATAATGCCAAACTTCTTCATAGAAAAGTAGTCTCTAAACATAAGTATTTATGGGTTAAAGTGCTGTGGGTAGGTGCGGTCACATTTGACCTCTTGAATTTTGATGGAATATATAAGCGGTCAAATTTGGACGCTTGCCGTTTGAGAGGTTAATATATTTCATTCAAATATCTACGATACTTGATAAGGTTTGTGTATATATGGTATGTATATAGCTATAATGTGTTTCAAATATATTTATGAATATGTGTATGTACAATAATGTATATATATATGTGTGTGTGCTGCCGCCATAAGGAAAAAAGACGTATCTAACATTTTTTTCGAAATGGAGTTACATAAATGTTCTAAATCAGTAAAAAATATGGCATCCACCAGTATATTTATATTTTGCATAAATTAAGCGGAACCCCATAAATCTTACTGTTAAATAAGACGCATCTGCGATATGAATCAAATATTACTAAATAGAAAAGACGTTTCTGAAGTCCACTAAGTTGAAAAAACGGATTTTAGTAGTAGCGTCTTATTTATTTACAAATTATTTAATTCATCATAAAATGAAAAGACACTTCTGCATGGTCATAAGAAGAAAAGACTGTTCTGCGTAGATGTACCTTTTTAGCGTAGTATTACGAAAAATGGGCAGGCGCAAGTGGCAGTAGTGCCTTTCCTACTTAGTATTGCTAGTTGTGCGGGGTGAAGTGGGGCTCGCGGTTGGTATACTGTGCTTCAGTTGCGTCCAGGCAGACAGTGTGACAACACGCGCGCGCGGCTCTTCGAGCTATAACTACGGAAAAATCGTAAGTCAAACTTCCTGGAATTATAATTTATGTATATTTAAGCATACCCATGAGTAATTTAAGATTGAAAAAAAACTGCAAACCTAACAGGTGATACAAATAAATATACCTACTTTTATGTTAAAATATTTCAATATTAAATATATCTGTTAGAAAACACCTTAATCTAGCTAAACGCTTTTTTTCGAATTTGTTTGCACCGTTGAGTACCAACTATCACAATGAAGAGGTTTGCATTTATACATTTTATACCTTGTTTTATTATTACCATAATGAGTTTTTTGTATATAGTGGGATATGAAACTTTGTATTCAGATAATATCTTTCAGTTTTTTCATTTATTTTTTCTGTGTCGGTGATTTTTTCTAAGTATTTTGTTTATTTATTCGTTTCAGTGTGACAAAATGCGACATAATCGATGCTCAAAAATAATTTCGATGGTGCGATCAACCAGTTCTTCCCAGGAGTCAAACCTGAACACTAATTATTATGAGCTGTCTTTATCTACTACGAACGAAAATAACTCTTTGAATAATGCGGATCTTCATAACAGCTCAGACAGCATCCTGGATTTTGATTCAGATGATTCAGTTTTTGATAAAAATTATTTACCCTCAAGTTTAGATCAGTCAAAATGTTCAGAAGATTCAGATTCTTCTACAAATACCATCCCCCAATCACCGTCAATTAACGTCACTGTTCCTGAGTCACCTGAAGTCTCAAGCGACGAAGATACGCCACAAAATTTCACAAACAAGGGGACTATCAGAAAACGTAAGAAGTATGATGAATCACCGGCGCAGAGAAAACAAATTAAAAAACTGAAAGATATGGAATCTAAATATAAACTTAAGCCAGGGTGTAATGATGGATGTAAAAAAAAATGTCATACACAGTTTACTGAAGAAGCACGACAAAACCTAAACCATCACTTTAGAAATATGTCTTGGAAAGAGCAACAGTATTTCATAATAAATAACACATCCAAAGAAGATCCTAAGAGAAAAACCGTTAAAGAAAACAGAAAACTGCCAAGAAACGTAAGCATATTATATTTTCTGACAAGTGAAACAGGGGTAAAAGTGAATGTTTGCAAAGTATTTTTTCTAGAAACACTGGGATACAGTCGAAAAAATGACAAATCTGTAAGAAACGCCTTATGCACCATACCAAACAACATTCCAGTTGATAAGCGAGGAACCAATCCTAATCCAAAAAAGTTGGACGACACTAAAATTGTAGAACATATAAATTCTTTTAATCCTTCAATTTCCCACTACAGACGAGAGCACGCTCCAAATAGAAAATATCTTCCGTCTGACCTAACAGTGACCAGAATGTATCGAGACTTTTACGAACAACAAAAGATGAAAGACCTTCCTGTTCACGAACAGATTTCTTATGACTACTACAGAAAAGTTGTGAAGAAGTTAAATATATGTTTTACAAAACATGGACATGAAGAGTGTGAGGCTTGTGAAAAGTTTTTTATCCACAATCCGGAATACAAGGAGAAAAGACACAGAAATTGTCAAGAATGCCGAGATTACGAACGACACCGGGAAAAATATACATCAGCCAGGGAAGCATACAAAAAAGATGTAGAAAAACAAAATAACGCAAACATCACCTCAGATACTGCCTATTTTGCAGCTGATTTAGAGAAAGTAATTATGCTCCCACGTATTGAAGAATTTAAAATTGTAATGTTTTGCCCAAGAGTAATCGCATTCAATGAAAGTTTTGTGCCAATAGGTGACAAAAAAAACAATGCTACTTTGCAAACCTATGCCGCGATATGGCATGAAGCAATTGCTGGTCGCAAAATTAGTGACATAATAAGCTGTTTCAGAGCTTTTTTGCTGGCAAATAGAGACCTGAAAAATGTAGTCATCTGGTTAGATAACTGTGCAGCCCAGAATAAAAATTGGAGTTTGTATTCTTATTTGCTCCATCTTGTTAATTCAGTCGAAGTCAATTATGAAACGATTACATTAAAATATTTAGAGGTAGGCCACACGCACATGGCAGCAGACGAATTCCATCATCAAGTGGAGCAATCTATGAAGAGGAAGAAACACATCTATGATTTCGAAGACTTTCATCAAGCAGTATCAAACACCAGAACAAACATTATCGTTAAAGTAATGAATATGGATGATTTTTGTGAGTTTGAAGACTGTTCTTCAACTTACAAACTACAAAATTCTTCCCCTCGTGCTTATTTATGTGATTTGTGTGAAGTAACATTCCTTAGAGGCACCCACATCATTTATTATAAGACTGCTTTTCACAATGAAGAAGAATACTCACTTGACTTTCTGAGATTAAAAAATATAAAATCTGGGATACCACCTCCAAAACCAAAAAATCAGTAAAGAGGCATTACTCAAGAGCGCAAGACAGCGATCATACAAAAACTGACACCCTTAATGCCAGACAACAGAAAATCGTTTTGGTATAATCTACCTACTGATAAAAATAGTGTTGATCTGACTCAAGTTGATGAAGACTAAATTTACAAGAGTTATAAAGCTGTGATTATTGCTAATATTAAGTATTATTTGTTCAAACTTAGATAGTTTTTTAATATTTGTTTTAGAAGAGTAACTTAGAGTAGCTATTATAAGTTCAAAGAGGTTTGTTATTGCTATTATTGTTTTTTTTTTATTTTATGAAAAACACATAAGTCGTAGTGTTAGTTTGATCTCACTCAAGTATAAGATTAAGACTTCAAAATAAGAGATTCCTTAAAAAGCTGTGATTATTATTATTAATTATAAATACAAACCTATATTGTTTTGATACTTAGTTTGTGTTTCTAATAGAAGAGTTTAACGCGAGTTTAGAGTTTAACTTTATTTTATGAGAGGTTTGTAATTGCTATTTTTTATATTCTATAAAAAGAAATATAAGCCTGATTCTCATACTTTGTGTTTTATTTAATACATGATAATTATCGTGTTAAAACGTACTTCAGTTTAAATAGGGTTTAGGGTTGTTGGTGATCCAACAATGTGCAGGGTATTATTATTTTTTAGTTAATTGAATATTAGTATTACTAAGTTGAAAAGCAGCAAATGGCTATTAACGTCTTTTTTATTAAGTTAACTAGAACCTGGTAACACATTATCACTAAGTAGGAAAGACGTTTAAAAATATACTAAGTTGAAAGGACGTTTCTAGCCAGAAGCGTCTTTTCATTGCCGTATCAAGTATTTTCTTGCATTTTTTTTTACTAAAAAGAAAAAGTTATTTATTTAATACATAAAATTTATTTAATTAAAATTTACATACAATTGCTGACAGATCAAACACTGATACAAACTTTTACACCACAACATTATCATTTGGTTTAGTTCCTTTCGCACAGCGCATTTTTTTGTTTTTTAAATACATTTTATTTTTTTCTCTGTTTCGTACTTTATGTAGAAACGTCCTTTTTCCTTATGGCGGCAGTGTGTGTGTCATATATGTGTATGTGTGTATAATCTTACATACATACATAAACACTCACGCCTGTCACCCAGAGGGGTAGGCAGAGACTACGGACTTCCATTTGGCACGATCCTGACATACCTCTTTCGCCTCCTTTACATCCATATATCTACGCATACATGCTCGTCGGTTAAGGGTACTTCTAACGTGGCCCATTTTCAAAATATCGCCGATTTGGTCGATAAACTTTTTTCTAGGGCGTCCCTTTCTGACTCGGCCATTCACATCTGCCATATAAATTTGCTTTGTATAATCTTATGTATCTCATTATTAAATTGTAATATTATAATATAAATTGCTATATAATATACTTGTTTATCTACTATTTATGCACACTTCTATACGTTTAAGTGAAAAAGATAATGCTACATCACTTGCAAACCTTTACCAAGGTTTGCAAGTGATGTAGCAGCCAGACTAATCAACCCTAAACGGGAATAAATAATATATACTCTGCTGCTACCATAACGCGGAAGGCGAATATAAAAAACAGTTATTTCCTAACTATCCCTGGCTACTGAGATACTGCGGACCGCATATAGATAATTTGACGTTCTTATAAAGAAACAAGAAGCAGCCGCAAATATCATTCAGCGCCACATCGACTTCACACGCCGCTATCGTCACGTATCCGTTGACCAATGGTGAGCCGTTTCTTCAACGCCGCAGCTCGCTTCTTCTTGCTGTTCCGGAGCTGTATTCCACGCCGCCGCCGCTCACCGACTATGCGCGCGCACCAATCTGCATGTCTTTTATAGCCCGGTCCAGCGACGTAGCTTCGTGAACAACACACAAGTCTCACGCCGGGAAATGCCTACCTTCACAACACGAAGAAAAAAGATAAAACGTCAATCGAATGGAACGATGAAGCCACGAAGGCATTTGAAGCTTGTAAAATTGCGATCCAAAATGCAGCTTTACTCGCTCACCCATCACACGAAGCAACCCTTGCTATCTTCAGCCACGCATCCGATCTCTCAGCAGGAGCCGTTCTCCAACAATACAGCAATGGGAAATAGCCACTTGGCTATTTTTCGAAGAAGTTCTCCGATACTCAACGTAACTACAGTACATTCAACCGAGAGCTACTCGCTATTTACATGGCTATCAAGCACTTCAGAAAAACGTTCGAGGGTCGAAACCTGATCGTTTTTACCGACCACAAGCCATTAACATATGTACTTTCAAAGAAACCATCACTATCGGAAACACCACGAAGAGCAAGACAACTTATTTTCATAAGTGAATTCACGACCGACATACGTCACATCAGTGGAAAGGACAACATAGTTTCCGACGCACTCAGTCGCGTACCAATCGACAGTGTAACGTGCCCTACATCAATCGACTATCATAAGATCGCCGCAGCACAACACAGAGATAGTGACAACATAAAACATCTATCGAAGCAAGGTAACTTGTCCATCAAGCAAGTTACAATACCAATGACGCATCTACCTATATACTGTGAAGCCGCAACGACAACCATGCGACCATACCTACCAGAAGAATGTCGTCGCGAAGCCTTCAATGCACTGCACAACATCAGTCATCCAGGTGTTAGAACAACAAGAAAACTCATCACTGAAAAATTCTTTTGGCCTTCAATGCAAGTGGATGTTGGCAACTGGGCGAAGCAATGCATTCAATGTCAAAAATGCAAAGTACTAAGGCATACATCAAGTAGCCTAGCTACATTTCCACTCACGGAGAGATTCGAACACCTGCACGTTGACATCGTCGGACCATTACCTACTTCACCGCAAGGACATCGTTACCTCATAACAATGATCGACAGAACAACAAGATGGCCAGAAGCAATACCTACCGATGATACTTCAGCCGAATCAGTCGCGAAGATAATTTATGAAAATTGGATTACTCGTTTCGGATCACCTAAAACCATCACAACGGATCAAGGAAGAAATTTCGAAAGCAACCTATTTCTCAAACTTCTTCAAACTATGGGAATACAGAAGACACGTACAACAGCATACCATCCTCAGTCAAACGGAATAATCGAACGATGGCATCGTACATTAAAGACCGCACTCAAAACTCGTTTATCTCAACAAACAAAGTGGATTGATGAGCTACCTACAGTGCTACTCGGACTACGAGCAACACCGCGTGCAGACACTAGTCTTAGCGCCGCTCAGCTAACCTACGGCTGCAGCATAAGACTGCCGTGTGACTTCTTCAGTTCAGCACCGTCAAACAAACAAGAAATGGATTACGATTTCGTAACTCAACTTCGAGAATCAATCAACAAAGCCTTATCGTCGAAATGCACTAAAATGCAATCACACAGAAATAATAAATCAGTATTCATTCACCAAGATTTGAAAACATGCAAGCAAGTTTTTGTAAGAAACGACTCAGTGAAAAAACAATTTCAACCTACCTACGATGGACCGTATTAAGTATTAGAGAGAAATAGCAAGACTTTTAAACTACAAATACCCGGAAGGAAATCTACGATTATTTCGATCGACCGACTAAAGCCTGCCTATATTATTAACGAGGATACTTCAGAGGATTCATCATCATCATCAAAACCACCAGCGTTGACTGTCGTCTACAATGTCCCGTGGGACAATGCAGGTGTCGGGCCTCGGGGTAAACCCCATTACCCGGGTGTTCCTCATGGCCCATCACTATGGGCCAGTCCTTATAGCCTTTTTAGGCATTGTACAGTAATTTCCGGGTAAATCCGTACTTGGTAGTATTTTTCCCGTAGTTGGTTAATTACGGGAAAAAGAGAGGTTGTCCAGTAAAAGTCGAAGTTGGCCTTTCAGCGGCATTGTGGGTTGTTACTCGACTCTCTAATCACATATAGAGAGGAGTTCTCTTGGAAGAGGTCGCCCGTCCGGTGGCCGGGTGTGTAACGGCGCAAAGCCGTTAAGGTGTTCGTGTGGCCCGTTATCGGCACGGTCAAACATACCGCGCGCTAACCGGGCCACAAAGTCGTGGATACTCTCGACCTTCAAGTTGGCCGCTATCACGTCATTCCGGACGTAGCGACCTGCACCGACGATCGTTCTTAGAGTCAGATTCTGCTGGGCCTGTAGTCGCCGCCTCAGAGGGTCGCTCAGAAGTGCGTACCAGGCCGGTGCAGCGTAAGTAATGATGGTCCGGATATATACATCTTGTATATCCGGAGCTTGGTTCGAGTTGGCAGCTTGGATGCCAGGACCGGCAAGAGCGTCGCCCGCGCACATCGGGCCCGGCGGACGACGAAGTCGACGTGCGCTGTCATGCGCAGGGTCCTGTCGATCCTGCACCCAAGGTAAGTTACAGCCTTCTGGTACGCAATCTCCTGGCCGTTGAGGGTCAGCGGAGGTGGAAAGTTCCTGAGACGGCGAGTGAGCAGAGCGGTCGTCTTACCAACGTTGACGACCATCCTCCACTCATCCAGCCATGGTGGCAGCAGGTCCAGCAGACGCTGCATCTTGGCAGTGGCTATGTGGCTCTTCTGGACGAGGTGAAATAGGCGCTATCGTCCGCATATAGCGCCAGCTCAACGTCGTCCTCCCACTCTTGAAGCCTGCCTGCCAGTGTGGGTATGTCGTTGGTGTAAGCCGCGTACAGGACTGGTGACAGACAGCTGCCCTGTGGAACGCCGGCTCTGATGGTTCTGGTTGCGGACTCGGCGTCCTCTACGCAGACGTAGAGCTTCCTGTCTTCCAGGAAAGACGCCATTAACCGCAACATAGCAAGAGGGACACTGGTCTGTTCTTTCAGCTTATATAGTAGTCCTATGTGCCACACCCGGTCGAACGCCTTCTCGATATCGAGAAAGACGCCCAACGATATGCGGCCACGATTGTACTCTGCCGCAAGCAGGTGCAGCACTCTAGTCAATTGTGTGACTGTAGAGTGACCCCTCCTGAATCCGTGCTGCTCCGCCCGAAGTTGGATGCACGGACGGAGACGTCTCAGCAGCAATCTTTCAAACAGTTTAGCTATGTGTGGTAATAGCGTGATCGGCCTGTAGCTGGCAGCTCTACGCCTGTCCTTCCCGGGTTTCGGCAAGACGATAATTTTGCCTTTTTTCCAGTCCTCCGGGAAGTGGGATGTCCGCAATATCCCATTGTAGAGTCGACCAAGCTCTACTATGACTCTATTGGGCAGCTGTCGGAGTGCAGCGTTGGTAATCCCGTCGTGCCCCGGCGCCTTCCTCGGTTGCAGGCGGGTTACTGTCCTCCGCAATTCAGCGGGGGAGATGAACCACTCTCCTGCAAGAGGCGGCGCGGGCGACGACAGGAACTCCTGTACGCGACTTTCCTTCCGGGCATGAAGCTCCATGAACTCCGCACTTGCTGGGTTCGGCATAAATTGCTCCTCGAAGTGCTCGACTAGGATATCCGCTCTGCCTTTGGCATCATAGCAGCGTTTGCCTGCGTTATCTATCAGCGGGCAAACGGGAGGTCTGGTTCTGGTCAACTGCCGGTTCAGTTTATAGTCGCTCTATACATCTTGAAGAGCATCTTGCTCTTCAGCTTTACTGATGCGCCGATCCCAGGCGTCGCCTCTGAAGGCCTGGACTGCAACCGACAGTTCCTCCGAGATGGTGTTGAGCTGGGTCTTTAATCTGGGGCAGCGAGTACGCGCCCAGAGCTTTCTTAACGCTCTCTTGCGCCTGATCTGCACGCATATGTTAAGCGGCAGATCGTCTCGCCTGGCAGTAATCGGGACGATCGTAGAGGCCGCGTGGAGGGCCTCCTTAGGGCCGCCTCCATTTTTATGCCGATAGAGCGCATAGTCTGGTAAGATGGTAGTTCCAGCTCTTGATGGACGATGTCCCTCCTCACTAGAACCGCCGTCCCTCTGTAGGCGGCCCCTTGAGCAGTGACCTCGTCCCTCCTGTAGATGTGATAATTCGGCAGCTTAATATGCGTCTTTGGGTTCAACTTTGTCTCTCCCAGCAAGATGATGTGTAAATCCTGTTGCTGGGCGACTGTGCGGAGTTCGTGCAGCTTCTGCTGTATTCCGTCCGGGTTCCAATAGAGGAGGCGCAGATTACTCTCCTCCGTAATGCCGGGCAAGAAGGTTTGCCAGCGCCTTCATTATCGCTGTCACTGGGTCTGTCCCGGCTCTTATGTCAGCCAGGACTTGCGTGCCGACCTCGATGGCAATACCAACCAGACGTTGGATTGCATCTGCTGTTTCGAGGCCGGTGGAAGGTGTTCTCCTGTAAGAAGGCGTTGGCAATTGTCTCGGGTGTGGTTGCTCCTGGTCCTGCCCTCTTGGCTTGTGGGTTGAGCGCGCTCTAGATTTAGAGCGGGCTCTACGTTCTAGTAGGGCCCTTTCTGGCACTGTACCCACGTTGGTTGTCTCCCGAGTAATCTGCGCCTTTTGCGAGGCTACTGGTACTGTTGGTGTCGGGGTAGAGGTAACAGCCTGAGGAGGCTGCGACTTCTTCCTACTTCTCTCCCGCCTCCTCTTCTTTGAGGGTTGCCGTTCTGTAGCAGGATTGGCGGGAGGCTGTAGAGTCGCCCCGGTGGTTGCCCTGGTCGTCGTGGGTTCCACCGTTTCCTGGGATGTTACGGGTGGGGGGGGCTGGTTGCCTGCCCTTCCCGGTGATGGTGGTCCACCCGTCCTGCTGAATGGTAACAGCTTTCGGGCGACTCTGGGGGGCCTTTTTTGGTGCCTCCGGGAGTAGTCCCGGTAAGGTTAACCCCTGCCTCCTAGCAGTCCTCCTCAGGACTGGGCATCGGCGGTCATTTGCCGTGTGGTTTTTACCACAGTTGGCACATTTCGGTTCTTCTTCTCCACCCCGAGGGCAAAGGCTTGCAATGTGCTCCCCGGCACAGCGCACGCATCTCACTGGCCTGAAGCAGTTGGCAGAGGCGTGCCCGAAGGCCTGGCATCGGTGGCATTGGGCTGGTCCTGCTTTTCTTTGCCAGGCCTCGATGACGACCCCTCTCATGTAGAGGAGTTCGTCGATGTTATAAAGGTCCTGGAGCTGCTCCAGGCTCAAGTGGTCCAGTTGGGCAAAGTAGACGCAGCCAGGTCTGCTTCTACGAGGTGGTATTGCCTTCACATATTTAATTGGGAAGCCTTTTGCCCTTATAGCCTCCTCTATGTCCTTGGTGTCCGTGCCCATTGGTAGACCCCGGATGCCCACTTTAGTGGGCTTGTCCTCCTCCGGGGTATAACAATACCACGACAGTGTTGGTGTTTTCTTTGTCAAATCAATCATATACCGCTGTACTGTGCGGAATTCGTTAGCACTTTGCGGTGTAAATCTGACACCTTTTCCAAACGGACGGGCATTTATGGGGTGGCCCAACATTTTATTGAGCTCCTTAAAATGCCTCGTCCAGTCTGGTAGGCATTCGGCCACTATAGGTGGGTAACGGCCCTTCTCCTGGTCGGCAGGCTTCTCAGTAGGCGCTGCCGCCGGTGGTGGTCGTGGTTCTGCTGGTGCAGCTACCATATGGGCATAACTGGTAGATGGCCGTTTGCCATCGTCCTGTGGAAGCCCGGACGGATTTATTGTTGCCACCGGCGATGATTGGCCGGCGGATGCAGCGAGGGTGGCATACGTGGTTGACCCCCAACTGAAGGATTCCTCACCCCCCTGCTCATACTGGGCCGAATCATGGCTTCGCCGATCCGGTGATATAGAGCGGGGGAGGGGGGGTTGCGGTGGAGAAGGTGACCTGGGTGGCGATCTTAGCACCACCAGCGAGGAAGCTTGAAACTCCATCATCTACGTCAACCCAGTTGAAACCTATTTTAAAAACTACGAAATACGGGCGAGTCGTCAAGCCCCCGGTACGCTTTCGCTAGGGGGAGAGTGATGTAGCAGCCAGACTAATCAACCCTAAACGGGAATAAATAATATATACTCTGCTGCTACCATGACGCGGAAGGCGAATATAAAAAACATTTATTTCCTAACTATCACTGGCTACTGAGATACTGCGGACCGCATATAGATAATTTGACGTTCTTATAAAGAAACAAGAAGCAGCCGCAAATATCATTCAGCGCCACATCGACTTCATACGCCGCTATCGTCACGTACCCGTCGACCAATGGTGAGCCGTTTCTTCAACGCCGCAGCTCGCTTCTTCTTGCTGTTCCGGAGCTGTATTCCACGCCGCCGCCGCTCACCGACTACGCGCGCGCACCGATCTGCATGTCTTTTATAGCCCGGTCCAGTGACGTAGCTTCGTGAACAACACACAAGTCTCACGCCGGGAAACGAAACGTACATAATAGTTGTATATTTTGGTTAATTTTCATTGGTCATAATGTAAGCATTATAATTGGCTAGGTAAAATAAAAATTGTTACCATTGGTAAATCATAAACGTAGCCAGCCATATAAATATAGGCCAGGTTGATGCAAATATATTCCCTTCCATTCCATATTCATACTCCAATCGGACTTACATAAACAGTCGTTTCACTTCTTCACCTTAAAAACCACTCGGAGTCTGTTAATAGTGGACCGTTCGTCCCCACTATTACACTGGAAAAGAGCGCTGTTTAGAGATAAGGCCACCTAATTGTACATTAATTTATCAATTTAAGTTTGTTGTGATTTGTAATATTCTGTGTGAGTATTATTATTAAAATTTATTAGAATTACATAAAAACAAACATTCTGTAACACTTTAGCTTATTGCTCAGTTAGAGTTTGGTGTAGTAGTATGGGTGAAAAACGAGCTCACAGTCAATGCCAATGGTAAGTGGATGCTAAGGTCCAAGTCACCGATATCTTTTCTCTATTAAAAATCAAACTAAACATGAGTTTTTATCCCGGAACAATAAGACTGAATGCGTCGATACCATTTAAAAGGGTCTCCGGTATTCGTCCCTTGCCTTGTGAAAAACAGCAGCATTGTGTTGCTATTGCACGCTAGTATTCTATTCGAGCGAGATCTGCCCCGGTCGAGTCGAGACACCTATTATAGCTATATGACTTATTTATTTCAAACGTTATTACGTAAAGTTACGTATGATGCATTAATACGTGCGGCCATTATAAGTCCAGTTTGGACTTATTTATCTTATTATAAGAATATCTCAATATCAAGACGCATTTCTTCTAGATTTTACACAGATGAGTGATAAACATGTGGCGCAAAAACACATATTTTTCTGTCACGTATTGTATTGCGAATACGCGAGAAATCCGGTTTTGATCGCCACCGGCAAAATGAAATTGCTTATTGCAATTTTAAGTGTTGCACTTTTTTAGCGAAATAGGGAAGACAAAGGAGCACACAGTCCACCTGATGGTAAGTGGAAGCTATCGCTCATTGACTCAAAATGCAGTTGCTTTGTCACCTCTTAAGACAAAGATGGAATGCCTTGTTTCCAGTAAGAACGGTCTCCGGTGTTCTACACTGACCATATGAAACACAACAGCATTAAGCTCATATTTGACGCTGACTTTCTGTGAGAGCGTGGTGATTCTCCGGTCGAGCCGGCCCATTTCTGCTACAAATGTCTATACATATAATAAAACAGTAACGAAAAAAAACTGTACATTGAGTATTTTCGAGAAAAAATAAGTGACTTTTGTTAGAAAAACGTAATCTATACATATAATAAAACAGTAACGAAAAAAAAAACTGTACATTGAGTATTTTCGAGAAAAAATAAGTGGCTTTTGTTAGAAAAACGTAACTGAAACGTGACTTTTTAGAACAAAAAGTGACTTTTTAGAATTTTTGTCTGTTTGTCTGTTTGTCTGTGTGTATGGTACGGCTTCACGCCAAAACTACTGAATAGATTGATTTGAAATTCAGCAAAAATGTTCTTTGTAAACCAAGGAAAGCTTTAGGCTACATATTATCACGCCGTATGTTATAGGGGGTAAGCAGTATTGATTTTAAAAGGTTTTTCTCTGTAATTGAATGCACAAAATAATTGAATGCACAAAATGATATGTTATTAGTTAAAATAAAAATAAAAATTTAACTCTGGGAACATAATAATCACGCTATTTTTATAAAGGAGCGGGGCAGTAATATTATAAATTGCAAGGGAACAGCTGTTTAACAATATATCGACCGTCAAAAATGTTTACCGCATTAAATGGTGCAAGCTTAAATCCCATAATATTGTTTTTAAAAATCGTAATTTTTGTTTAATTTTTGCACTTTTTATGTGCATTAGGAAATCTGGGAACTTTACATGTCCTATCTGATTGTATGGAGAGTTTCACACCAATATTACTAAACAGATTGATTGGTGGTACAAGTTACACTATCATGAAGTCAAGTCAAACTTTTGGTTCTAAGTTATCATCCTATAGAAACGGGGGTTACCTTTGTTGTCTGTGTTGGTTGATGTGTTTAATTTTCCTACGAATAATTATTATTTTTCTACTATTACGTACTTATCCGATAACTTTTCATTATTTTGAATATCGTTAGTCTCGGATTAAGAAGGAATCTAGCTATGCCTTTTATAAAAATATCAAATCTGTCTCGAAACTCAAGGGTTTTTAAGATGCGCAGGTTAGTTAGTAGTAGCAGTAGTTTCTCTCGAACCCACGCAGAGCTTTAACAACAGCTAGGTGCTAACCGTGAGCGTAATGCACTAAGTTTGTCCGCAGAAACTACCACGCAGCGCCAATTACGACTAGAATTTAAACGAGTCCGCACTACTGCTTCTCGATCTCAGGAAAGTGTGGAACAACGAGAAATGCTTTAAGCTATCGATCGGGATCATCATTCTTTGTCTCGCGCATCCGAAATGGTTACACAGAGGGATCAGATGTTGAGTTTTCAGACTATCCGCTCTGAGACTGCTCGATCACTTGAGAGCAGTCAGGAGCGTGAGATACGACTTACGCGTGACCGAGAACGTGGGCAAAGCCAAGGGTACAGCTATAGTTATTTGAAGATCTGGAACACCTGTTGTGGAACTCCAAAACCCAGCGACATTATAACATATATAGGAATGACGCCTTGGCAAAAGTTGTTTAATCTGATGGGCATTTCGTGTTGACTTACAAAAATGAAAGATCTGGAACGTCTCGAATCGTCTCGCACATCACGTTGTTTTCCCGTCCCCGGGCTCTTAGAATTCGAAAACAGACGTTTTAGATCTTCGATTTTGACGACCCCATTGCGCTGGCGTAAGCAACATCATCCGCGTACAAAGTCGCGGGCAGCAGCTAGTAATTAATATAGCTGCAGTAAGTTCACTAAATCGTATTGCAGCAACACGATCAATCATTTGATTCAGAGCCCTCTCATAAATAAAATTTATGGAAAATATAATTATATATAAGATCCGAAAACTCCAAAGTTCGAACATTAATTAAACGTGAGAAAGTTAACGGCACCGCCATCTATTGAAGCAATTATGATGTACCTATGACAGAAATTTTGCTTAATTTTTTGTTCTACTATCAAATAAAGTTGAGCTGGAAGTACAACCGCTTATATTAATGAATAAGTGCTCATAATTGCACACAAATTCACAATTTACACTATTAATACATTGTTAAATTAGTTATTAGTAATTTAAAGTACAAAATTGTTTTTTCCTTCATACGTAAACCAATAAACTATTCTTAAAATGAATAAGTGCTCATAATTACTCACAAATTGCTCAATTCAAATCCTCAATTGCGGTAATACTTCCAAGCCAACTTTTTTGTGGTTGTTCTACTGAGTTATTTCAGAATCATAATTTTATTTTAAAATTACAACAAAAGTATTTTATGTTGTATATATACATAAATGTAAATATATAAATATATACACCTATTTACATTTATATCACAACATTAAATTAATGTATATATACACATTACTAAACACACTTAATTGCTGTAAAATCTATTTCACAGACTTGTCAGATTTAATTATGATCCATTAATTGACTACTAACGTCACGTCACGTCAATCTTCTTACAGAAATTAGAATAGTACTTAAAATTTTATTCAGGCCTATTCACGGTGCGGCGGCTTACTCGGTCGCGATTCGGTTTCAAGTAGCCCGCGCCGGTTCAATCCGGTTAATTCAAGTTCGCGGTCACTCTTTGAGCAATTGCTGGAGCGTTTACTTATTTTTATAATACGGCTGTTTCTTTCAAGAACAAGAGATGTGATGAGAGGCTTTGTGTGCTTTTAGTTACGTTCTAGTTTTAAAAATTTGAGATCCGCACCTGAAGGTACTAAAATTAAAGCTACAAATGCATTTTAGATTACGCCTTGAATAATTCCTCATTTCACCCTATTCAAAACAGTGTGTCAAAGGTGTGTCAGGATCGTGCCGAATGGAAGTACGTGGTCTCTGCCTTCCCATCCTGGTGACAGGCGTGAGAGTTTATGTTAAATTATTATGTTTGTAGTGTAAAGAACATGCTCTGGTTACTATGGGTCTATTACTTTAGCTTTTAAAAAGTTGGTCGGTGATCACCTATTAAAGACAACGCTTCTTACATAAAGTATCTAAGAGTATAATATGTATTGTTTAACAGATGTAGATATTAAATTATTAATATCTACATCTGTTAAAATTTCTATCTTCAAATTAATATCTACATCTGCAAAAAGTATATGTTAAATATTATGTGTATGTTGTAACAAAATAAATGTAAAATGTATGTTTCTATATATATAGAATGTAGTGTATTATTTTTATATGTATAGTTTGATAATCTGCAAAATTTAAGTAATTGGTCAGATAATACCATAGTATTGTACAGATTTTTTGTTCTATATTGCTTCACCTGCGTCAAACCTCTCACTACGCTATGAACAGAGAGTCCTCATGGTATTAAGTCCAATTTTTGCATTCCTTAATGAAAGGGACTGCAATAAAGAAAAATAATATTTACATACATATGGTATGAACAAACTATTGTATACAGAGTATACTTTTTGATGAAGTTAAAATATATAATTAACTACCCCAAGGAATAAAAATATTAAATAGTTTTAATATATATAAAAGCAAACTAACGTAGCAAATACTTTGCTTACTATCCACTTTAGTAACTTTTATTCTAAATGATTGGTAATTTGTTCATCAATACACAAAAAGATATATATTATTTTTTCTTTGGCGTTACTTATTACCGCACAATGGAAAACATGAAATATCGGTATATTTACGAGTACGAGTTCTACCGTGACACCAGTGCTGCAGAAACAGCACGAAGGATTAATGATGTGTACGGCGCTGATGTCGCATAAGAAAGCACGGTACGCTTTTCGTTTCAAAGTTTTCGTTCTAAAAAATTCGACCTTCAGAACCAACCCCGTGGGTGACCGGAGACCAAAGTGGAAAATGAAGAATTAAAGGCTATTGTGGAAGCGGATCTACGGACTTCATAGATAGCTGCAGGCTTCAGGGTAAGTGATAAAACTCTATTTATCCACTTGAAGAAAATCGAGAAAGTAAAAAAACTCCGACAACAAACGAACGATGGGTACCTCATGAATTGAGTAAATCGAACTTGCACACACACGTCATTACTGTGTTACTTTGCTCAACCGACACAAAAATGAAGAGATTTCAAAACCATTACTTGTAATAAAAAGTAAATACTGTACGATAATCGGAAGCACTCGTCGCAATTGCTGAACCCTGGAGACCCAGCTAAATTCTGCTCTAATCAAAAATTGACTCAGAAAAAGTTTGAACTCGTGAAAAACTCGTGAGTATTTGGTGGACTAGCGCCGGTGTTATTCACTACAGCTTTCTGAAACGATTACGCCAGATATCTATTGTCAGCAACTGCAAACTATGAAGGAAGAACTAGCTGCTAAACAACCGAGATTGGTCAATCGCTCTGGGCCACTGCTGCTTCACGACCACGCAAGACCACACAGTGCACAACTAATAAGCACTAAGTTAGATGAGCTAAAATTGGAATGTCTGCGACATCCACCGTACTCCCCGGATCTTGCTCCAACAGATTACCATTTTTTTCCAGAATTGGAACAACTTCTTTAAAAGGAAAAAAATCAACTCCGATGCGGCAGTCCAAACCGATTTCAAAGAGTTTATTGATTCTCGCCCCAATGGTTTTTTTTAGTAAAGCGATCAATGAACTACCTATGGGATGGCAAAAGTGCATAGATAACAACGGTGCATACTTTGATTAGCTAAATATATTTTACAAAAAAAATTTACTTTATATTCCTCCCGTACAAAACGCCAATTTCATATGTAAGGACCTATTATAAGAAGTATTAAGTTGTATGCAAATTAGTAAGAAGTTGTATGTCACGAAACTCTTTCCTTCCTTTTTAATGTGTATATTTTTTGCAATCTGTAAGCTCATAACGCACTTATAAGTTAAATAATGTAACTTCTCATTGAGTGAAATGTATATTTCTTTTGAGAATAAATGTCTTTAATCATAAACAAGAAATTGGTAGAAGCTTCTTTCAGATGAAAACTAAATATAATACAAAAACAAATGTTGCCAAGCGTGGCCTGCTCAGGCTAAATTATGGACTTTTGAAAGTCTATAAAGAAATAATAAATGAGTATAAACCAAAAGTAATCCTTTTAATTACAGCCATAATGTAGCCAAAATACACAACACAACACAAATTGTAATGATTTTCTCTTTTGTTATTTTCCTAATCTATTTCGAAAATCTTCGGTACAAAAAGTCCACCATCTACTTTTATAAACATTGGCACAAAACTTAAGAATATTAATTAAAGTTTCATTCGAGCATCTCTGCTCGCGCGGCGGCTAACTCAGTCGCGAACCGATTTCAAGCGGCCCGCGCCAGTTCGATTCGGTTATTTTAGGCAGTGGTAGAGCCGCGCGGCAGCTTTGCTGTTGCACGTATGGGCCGGCTCAAATCGGGGTGGTTCCACGACCTCACAGAATACCGGCGTGAAGTGGAAGCTCTGCTTCCGCGTTTCGTCTGGTGAGTGCAGGTGGCTGGAGGCCCAAATCCCCCCCCCCCATCAACATGGTAGCGGAATTAAATAATGATAGACTACCCCAGGAGGGTACCAGCACCCCTGGAGAATCTCTCGCTGAGCATCCACAACCATGTTTCTCCACTTCTGATCTTGGGTGCTCAGGCTGCCCCGCGTATTCTGGGGGGGGGGGGGGGCAAAATTCCGCTCAAGACTACAACTGCTCGGGGCAAACGAAGCAACAAGCTGCCACGCTGCCCGTGAATTTCTGCAATATCAGGGGACTTCACTCTAACCTAAAAGCCGTCCACTACCATCTCAAGATGGAGAGGCCGGCTCTTCTCTTTCTGACCGAGACGCAGGTGTCCTCTCCGGCTGATATCACGTATGCCTCGGGCTGGAGTTTGCGTTTACGTCAGAGAGGACATCTGTTCTCGACGCCTCGGTAGACTTGAAGGTCTGTCCTGTACCTGTCCATCCTTTGGCTACGCGTAGACAGCGACGAACATCCGCGCGTCTACGGGTGCCTCTATTGATCCCATAGAGGTAATACCGAAACAGACCGACTCTTCGACCACGTCCAAATAGCTACAGATTCGTTGCTACAGCAGATCCCCTCCGCAGAGATCGTGATCCTCGGCGACTTTAACGCCCATCACGTCGAATGGCTTGGTTCACGTTTAACCGATTATGCGGGGAGATCAGTTCATGATTTTGCCATGGTATATGGTCTGACACGACTGGTCACTTCGCCTACGCGGATTCCATACGTGAAGGATCATGCATCTTCCCTGTTGGAACTTCTGCTGACCTCTCACCCGGACGGATATCAAATTTCCGTCGAAACCCCTTTAGGCTCCTCGAACCATTGTCTTATCCGGAGTGTGGTGCCACTCACGCTGAAATCGCAGTTGCATTCTGCAGGCTGCCGCCATGTTTGGCACTATAGGTCAGCCAATTGGGATGGGATGTCTTTCTTTGCAACCTACCCTTGGGGGCGGGTTTGCTTCTCGCCGGACGATCCCAACGTTGTTGCGGATTCTGTCACTGATGTGGTACTTCAGGGTATGGAACTTTTTATTCCTTCCTCTGTGGTGCCCATTGGAGGCAAATCTCAGCCATGGTTTGGTCGCTCCTGTAAAATAGCATTATGCTATAAGCAGGAATGCTACCGAGCCTGGGCTGACGCATCAGTGTCCCGGGACGTAAACACCAGCGCTATAAAAAAGAAATATAATTCCGCCTCTAGGTTCTTCAAAAGAGTCATTGCCAAGGCAAAGTCAGAGCACATAGGAAGAATTGGCGAGAAACTAGTTCGCCTTCCTTCTGAAACCCGTGTATTCTGGTCTCTCGCCAAGGCTGTCCAGGGGAATTTCTGTCAGCCATCTCTTCCATCTTTGCACAGAGAGGACGACTCACTGGCCCATACCGCAAAAGAGAAAGCCGATCTTCTAGGCTCTTTCTTTGCGTCCAACTCGAACTCTCGATGACGGGGGGAGTACGCCGCTGACCATCCCGTGGTGTGAGTGCTACATGCCGGAAGTGCAGTTCACACAGCGCTCGGTTCGCAAAGTACTCCTTTCCCTGGACATCCACAAGTCGAGTGGGCCTGACGGAATCCCCCCAATTGTGCTGAGGACGTGTGCTCCAGAGTTGGCACCGGTTTTAACGCGTCTTTTCCGGTACTCCTACTCCCTAGGCGTAGTCCCAAAATCACGGAAGACGGCTTTCGTCCACCCGATCCCTAAAAAAGGCAACCGCTCAGACCCGTCCAACTACCGGCCTATCGCCATCACCTCCTTGTTCTCCAAAACAATGGCGTCCATTGTAAACTGTTTTATTTCGCATATACCATGTAGAGTGCTCTGAGGAATTGTTCGGATTAATCCCAGCCGCCAAATTTCGTGAACGCACATCGCGGCAAACGTCCCGATACCATCCACACCATCTGGATGCTTGGCGGTCCACCACAGTACGTTTCAAAAGGAGTTTTCTTCCGCGTACAACCTCTCTGTGGAATAGTTTACCACCGGCGATTTTTCCGGACCGATACGACCTGGGGACCTTCAAGAAAAGAGCTTACTCCTTTCTAAAGGGCCGGCAACTCACCTGCAATTCCCCTGGTGTTGCGGTTGATCATGGGTGGCGGTAGTCATTTAACATCAGGTGAGCCGCATGCTCGTTTGCCCCCTCTTCTATAAAAAATATAAAAGTTTAAATTTGTTCAGTATTTGAGTAATTGCTGGAGCGTTTGCTTATTCATATTTTACGATTGTTGGTTTCAAGAAATCGAGATGTAATAAAAGGCTTTGTGGAGTACTTAATTAATTTCTAGTTTAAGAACTGGGATCCGCACCTGAACGTTATAAAATTAAAGTTGCAGAAACGTTTAAGATTATGCCTTAAGTAATGATAAAAAATTACAGTCCATTAAAGGTTCACCGGTGAACATAGGCATCCCCATAGCCTACATCATGAAGGGATGTTTGGCAAAGCTGCCATGCTTGGCAGGCGGGTTGTCAACACTTTCCTTATTTTTAGTTTTTATTATAAAGGCACTACAGTCCATCGCCTGGCCTTTGTATGAAATAGTGGATATTCTTACGCCGCTACTACACGGTGTATATAATGTCCATAAAAATTAAAATTATTTAAAATTTATACCCTGGCTTTTAACCGTTTGGCTTGCTTATTACCGTTTTTTAGAAATAGAAATAGAAATAGAAATAGAAATAGAAACTTTTTTATTCAATGTAGATTATAAAAATACTTATTGAACGTCACTTTTCTAATTTACCACTGGTTCGCAAAAAAAAAACCTCTGTCCTGGGAAGAACCAGCAAGAAACCCAGCGGGACTTTTTTTTTTAATAATAGCTTACAATCATGTTTACAATCAACAACACAAGATAAATTAGAAATAGCTTGGTAGCGATCACCCTTCCCAGGGGTTATTATCATCTATAAATTCCTTAATATTATAATAACCCTTTTTATACAAACTTAGTTTAATAACATTTTTGAACTTTGTGTATGACAAATTTTGTATATTTTCTGGGATTTTGTTGTAAAAGCGTATACATCGCCCCAAGAATGAATTACTGACTCGGTGGAGTCGAGTAACAGGTACTACCAGCTTGTGTCTGTTCCTAGTATTTACAGAATGAATATCACTTATTTTCGCAAAACTACTTTTATTTTTGTGTACGTATATTACATTTTCATAAATGTATTGAGAGGCCAGAGTTAATATATTAATTTCTTTAAATTTTTGTCTCAGTGACTCTTTTGGTTTTAAATTATATATTGCTCGAATGGCCCTCTTCTGTAAAATAAATATAATTTCAGTGTCAGTCGCGTGTCCCCATAGCAAAATACCATACGACATAATGCTATGGAAATAACTGAAGTAAACTATTCTAGCTGTTTCAACACTGGTAAGAGTTCTAATCTTTTTTACAGCATATGCTGCAGAACTAAGTCTGCTAGCTAGTTTTGATATATGGGGGAGCCATTGAAGCTTTGCGTCCAGTGTGATTCCAAGAAAAATGGCGGTATCGACAAGACTCAGCTCCTCCCCATTTAAAATTACATTAGTATTGACATGTTTAACATTAGGAGTTACGAATTTCATACATTTAGTTTTAGTTCCATTCAAATGCAAATTATTAACATTAAACCAATTGACTAACTTAGCTATAGCATTATTTACTTCGTCGTAATTTAATAACTGTCGTTTTAATTTGAAAATTAATGAAGTATCATCAGCAAATAATACTATATCATGGTTATCCCCTACTATGTAAGGTAAGTCATTAATATATACAAGAAACAGAAAGGGGCCAAGAATTGAGCCCTGAGGAACGCCCATTTGTACAATCGACCCGGAAGAACTCATACTATTAATAACAACTTTTTGTGTTCTGTCACTTAAATATGAAATAATTAATTTAAGAGCATCATTTCTTACACCGTAGTGTTGAAGTTTCCTGATTAATGTTTCATGGTGAACACAATCAAAGGCCTTGGATAGGTCACAGAACAAACCCAAAGCATTCTGTGAATTCTCCCATGCATTAAATATATATTTAATCAGCTCAACACCAGCATCGGTTGTCGAGCGACCCCTTGTGAAACCAAATTGATTTTTATGAAGTAATTTATTTACATTAAAAAAAATTAACAATTGATCAAGAATAATTTTTTCAAAAATTTTACTAAGTGTTGGCAGTACAGAAATAGGTCTAAAATTAGAGGGGTCCAATGTACTACCAGATTTAAATAAAGGTATTACTTTACTATGCTTCATTAAATCAGGAAACACACCAGATTTGATACTACTATTAAAAATAATAGATAGTTGAGGTGCGATTGTATCTATTATAGACGCAATAACTTCAACAGAAATCCCCCACAGATCGGCGGTTCTCTTAATGTCAATAGTCTTAAAATATTTTACAATATCTTTTGATGAAACTTTATGAAATGTAAAATTCTTTGTACATACATTTACATTTTGTTTAAGTAATGATTCGGCGACGGTAGGAGAAGAATTCAGTGACTTAGTGGTTAAGATCGGAATATCAGTAAAATATTTCTCAAAAACCATTGCAACGTCCTGATCTGATTTAGTTAATTTATTGTTAAAACTTAACTGGTAGTTTGAATTGCGAGAGTTGACCTTACCAGTTTCACTATTAATTATACTCCATGTCATTTTAATTTTATTAGAAGCAGTCTTTATTTTGTTGCTTAAATACAATGACTTGGCTAAGGAGCACACTCTTTTAAATATTTTGGAATATTTTTTTACATATTCCCTAAATTCGACGCTAGGATTATATGACCTTTCATTGTAAAGTTCATATAACCTTTGTCTACTCTTATGGACTCCTACCGTCGCCCATTCATTAAATGCTTTACGATTATTCAAGGAGAATGTTTTAGAAGTAAAAGTGTTATTAAATTCATTGCAAATGAGCTTAAATAATTTTGCATACAAAAAATTTGGATTATTTTGATATGAAAGTAATGGAAGTTTTTTTACTATGTTACTTCTAAACTTCTCCAAGCGATGTGCATTTACTGGAACAAACACTACTTTTTTATCTACTTGCTTTTTGTGAACATAAGGTAATGAAACAAATTGTCCACAGTGATCAGAGCTCAATTTTTGAATAATACATTTATTGAACGGCTTAGCATTTGTAAAAATGTTATCTATACATGTTGCACTAGATTCAGCAATACGTGTTGGCTCCAAAAATAAATTAAAAAGACCATAGGATTTAAACAATGATCTAAATTTAATATTAGTGGAGGAAGCTTCTAGGAGATTGATATTAAAGTCTCCACATATTACAACAGATTTATTCTGTTTATTAAGCTTAGCGAAAACTTCCTCCATAATTTTTTCAAAAGTATCATATAATGAACATGGGGGTCTGTAAACGCTCACAACAATGAGGTGCTCAAACTCAACACATGCCATTTCTACAGTTCGCTCAACAGAGAGGCTCACAATATCTTTACGTTCTTTATATGATAATAATTTACTAGCTAAAATTAAGGAGCCACCTCTTAAAATCGTTTCTCTATTGAAAGAACTGAGCACCTGGTGATTACTAAAGTTAAACATTAAATTATGAGCCTTTAACCAATGTTCAGTAAAGTTCAGTTAGATT
Organism: Parnassius smintheus behrii; assembly: GCA_036936625.1. Lineage (NCBI taxonomy): Eukaryota > Metazoa > Arthropoda > Insecta > Lepidoptera > Papilionidae > Parnassius > Parnassius smintheus. The sequence goes on along the minus strand of JAUPFT010000009.1, from coordinate 226,482 downwards.
GAGCTTTCAAACTTTCTGGCTAACAGCATAATTATCAACTAGTCTAGTGGTAGTTAATGCGACTGATCGTGTGGCCCTGGTTGGAAGCTTAGGTCAGGCTTAATCAGTAATAAGGATTTTCTATCAAAAAATCTCAATAGTCAACGTCCTGAAGTTGTCTGTGTTTTCAAGCCGTGACTCTGAAAACACCTAAAGCCTTTAGTCCTAATACATTTACACCTAATCTCTCTGCAATCGTTTTTAATTGCCGTCCCATTAGACTATCGGAGTGGGGATGATGATTCTTCTGGAACGGATTGTTATTCACCGTTAACCCTGCAGTGGTCGTGCCTTATATAAATACGTAAGTGGTTGAGTAGATAACGACATTATCGTCAATGATGACGATAATGTCGTTCTCTACTCATCATCATCATCATCATTACAGCCATTCGCAAGTCCACTGCTGAACATAGGCCTCCCCGAAGGAATATTACATATTTAATCGTATTTAAAACAAGAATAAAGCAGTAAAATATTTTGTATATTTAAAACCAGATGATACTAAGTAACCATATTTAAATAAACAAAAAACTTTTACACATTTTTCGAGAAAATGGCACATTAATTTCAAAATGAGATCACAAATCATTTTAAGTATTTATTCCTATGTATTTCTTAACAAGAGGCACAATACAAGTACTATGTACTTGAAATGATCCGGAAAGAAAAACCGGCCAAGAGCATGTCGGGCCACGCTCAGTGTAGGGTTCCGTAGTTTCCTGTCCGTCACAATAAGTGTTCCCACTTATGAGTTTAAAGGTGGGCATCCGTTATGTTCGCGCTCCAGCAGCGCTCCGCACTCCTGCAACTGCTCCCGGTAGTGGGTACGTGCGCGAACATGGAGCGTGTAACATTGCACGCTCCGCGGCAGGCGCTCCGACTCGTGATGGTTTTTAGCGCGAACACTTTAAAAAAATTACGTCATTACGCATCGCCATCTATCGTACCATTTATGAACTGGTTTTTACTTTAACATTTTGATGGCGTAAAAAAATGAATTTTAGTTTTGTTCTAAATGGCCTTAGCATGTTCCTGATAGAAGTTTTATGTAGTTATAAGATACCGCCAATGCCAAGGAGAGACCAACCGAACAATTCGATAATACCCGACCCAATGTAATAAGTACCTACAGCGCCATCTCTTGGGGAATTGGGTTACTAATTAATACATAGACGTGCCAGAAGTTTTCGGTTGTAATTTTGGATTTCGAGAACCGATTTTAATAATTCTTTTTTTGTTTGAAAGAAGATACGTTCAAGATAATAAAATATGTAAACGAACTTAAAAAAATGCTTGCATATACGATTATACTACAAATTTAGTCCAGATATTATTTTGTACAACTCTTTGTCTTTTTTGTACAAAAACTGTTTCCATACAAGTTCAAAATGATTTTCCTAGAAAGTGCTTATAAAGTTCTACTTTACAGATTTTTTACCACTTTGTTGGCGTGATTGATACACATATTGGTACCAAATTTCAGCTTTCTAGTGCTAACGGTCACAGAGATTAAGCGAGGACGGACAGACGGACAGACAGACATGGCGAAACTATAAGGGTTCCTAGTTGACTACGGAACCCTAAAAAACGAATTTGCGACACGCAGAGCACGACCAGCGCGTACTTTTGTTGCGCAATTTTTTGCGCTCATAGCAGCGACTTGATAGTTTGCGATGATACTGAGGCATATCTAAAAATCTTTAATTTTATATGTCTAATTTCGTGACAATGCCTTTTGTTTTAATCTTCTATACGCTATAGGTTCCATCCACGCCAAGGAGAGGAAAATAAAGAAAGTTGCGGCGAATTATTATCTTTTAAATTTTTTAAAAGTAACATTTTAAAATTAAAAATAATTTTAGCAGAATTTAATCGATATTAATAGCTAGTAATAGCAAAAAATTACGAAAATAATAAAATATAAATATAATGTATTTTGCAAAAATGCGTGGATTTCAATAGTAATCGACCAAATTGGCGATGTATTGAAGATGGGCCAGAAGAGTACCCTAAACCAGCGGTCACGTAAGCGCATGAAAGGCAGACGAGAGGTGTGTCAGGATCGTGCCAAATGGAAGTCCGTAGTCTCTGTCTACCCATCTGGGTGACAAGCGTTAGAGTTTATCTGTATTATGTTTTATAAGCGACAGTAGCCCAATGGCAGGGCGCGGACCGCATAAAAGGTCGTGGGTTCGAATCCGTCATCCGACTACTGGCGTGGACCACTCGTAACACAAGCAAATTAAGCTTACCACGAGTGGTTTAGGGGAATATTAGTAATGTTTATAGCATTGTTAATATTTTTTAATTAATAAAAAAAGAACAAGCTCTGATTACTATAAGTTTATTCCTTTTCATTTTGGATAAGGAATGAGTCGGTGATCTTCTATTTAAGACAACACTTGCTACAGAAGCATCTAAGTTTATATTTGTATTTTTTGTACGTACTAATACTATGTTTGTATGAAAAATATGTTAATATACATTTATACATACATGATATGTATAACTTATACTTGTATAGTTTGTTAATCTTTAAAATTTAATTAATTTGTTTAATATTACCAATTTACACATGCACACATAAATTGCACTTATTTTAAAATATTATCGTTTTTTGTTGTCATAGGTTGTTACACCCTCGTCAAGCTGTCATCACTCCATAAGTTGACTGGTAGAGAATGCCTTATGGTAATAAATCCGCCCTTTTTACTTCTTTATAATAGGGAATGCAATAAAGAAAAAAATAAGTACCTATATAATTAGCCATAGAAATTAAAAAAGTAGGATACCTGTTGTTTTCTTTAGTAACCTCTTTTCGAAACGAAAAACTCTTTTCGAAGCGAAACCTCTTTTTGAAACGGTGCTAGTTTAAAAAACATGTTGACATGTGGCGGACAAAATTTTTATTTCTAGCCTATAAAAAGAAATGGTTTTAATTTTATTTCATTTTATCTCACGGGTTGACTGGAAGAGAATGCCGATAGGCATGAAGTCCGGCCTTTGTTGCCCCGGTAACTAAGGTGCTAATAATAGATATTAAGTAAATAAATAAACATACTCGGTGGTGAAGGAAAATATCGTGTAGGATGCCTTATTGTCTGAGGAAATATTTTGAAGATAGGTGAAGACCACTATGTGATGTAGTGGGAAATGTCTACACTTAACTGACATGTGCTACTCTCAAGTGTACGTTTAATTCAAGTAGTACATACTTAGATTAACTCGAATTTAACCGAAGTATCATTTGTGATTTTATAAGTGGTAGAGCCACGCGGCAACTATTATGATTGTAGCATAAATGGGTCGGATCGACCGGTGTAGGACCAAGCTCTCACAGAATACCAGCGTAAAATAACAGCTTAATGCTGCTGTGTTTCGTATGGAGTGTGTAGGGAACCGGACACCCGTTTTACTGGAATCCAGGCATTCCATCTTAGTCCTTAAGGGTGACAACGCATCTGCGTGTTGATTATTAATTGAGGTTAAATGTGGATGTCCATAGGCCACAGCATCCACCTACCATCAGGTGGCTTTTGTGCTCGTTTGTCACTCTTATCCTTTAAAAAATTGATATCAGAGTTGAGTACAGACAGAGTGACACAAACCCGGGGACAATAACAACACAATAAAAAATTACAAACTTGAATGTAATTACTTTCTACTGATTTAACTCATTTTTTATTCAAGACATTCAAACCTTCAGACAACTTAGCCATGGATAACCATGACATTGGGGTGATGAATACTTCAGTCCCCCGTAACAATTAGTGCTGTAAAGTACTCAAAACATCGGGAATATAAAATATGTTAATTAATATACGCAATACAATCTAAAAAAAAATTTAGATGTGTACCGTTCACGTAAACATAAGAAATCATTTAGAAGAACTATAGTCTGTAAACTTCCCACACAGCCTCGCACAGGCGGGCACAGGCCTCAACTCATTCCTCAGGGCTTATGACTAAATAGTTGGCCGTATTGTTTCATGCGTTTTAGTGAACTTTTTACGTGGTAGAGTCATACTGCAGCTGTATTTTAGTTGCAGCAAAAATAGGTCGGCTCGTCCAGAGAATCTGTTGCTGTTGTGTGTCGTACGGTCAGTGAAGAAAACCGGAGACCCTTTTTACTTGAAACGAGTCATTCCATCTTAGTCTATGAGCCACAATACGTGACGAAAAAATGTGTTTTTGCGCCACGTAGTTATCACACATTCATATGAAATCTAGAGACACTGGAAACAAAGTATCTTATAAGTGATAGATAAGTCCAAACTAGACTAATAATGGACGCAGGTATTTTATTAATGAATTATACACAACTGTCTTTTGTAATTAAGTCATCCAGCCATAATGGACTTCTCGACTCGACCGGAGAAGATCACTCGTGAACAGCTTACTAGCGTGAAATAGCAAAATAAATATGCTGATTATCATAAGGCAACAAACGAACACTTTTGATGGTAGCGAAGCATTAGGTCTTATTAATCTGAGGGGACAACTCATCTTTAGTATTGATTCTTAACAGAAATCGGTGTCTATAAACCACAGCCATACTTCTGTACTAAATCCTGTTTTTTTTAATAGAATGGGGTAACAAACGAGCACACAGTCCACCTTGTGGTAAGTGGTTGCTGTGGCCCATAGACATCTACATCTATGCACGATTACGAATCAAAATGTAGATGCGTTGTCACACGTGAGAACTAAGATGGAAAATCTCGTCTCCAGTAAAAAGAATCTCCGGTTCTCTACACTCACCATACGAAACACAGCAGCATTAAGCTACTATTTTACGCTTGTAGTCTGTGAAAGCGCGGTGCTTTCTCGGTCAAGCCGACCCAACCGTGCTGCAACTGTACTACTAATGTAACTGCAGCGTGGCTCTGCCATGTACAACTGTACAATAAGCTAAATAAAGTGTTACGGAATGTTTATTTTTATAATTGTAAATATAAAACACTGATAAATTTTATGGAAAATGTTAGAAATGAACAATACATTAGCCAAAATCTCGAAATTTCTAACATTGAATAAAACTGAGAAAGTTAACGGTATCGCCATCTATTGACGTAAGTATGTAACTACGTCAGAAGTTTTGCTTAATTTTGTTTGTTCCGGTTTTATCTCATGTCTCGCGTAAATGTGCATTCGTAAAATTTTATAAAAATATATTCCGTACGCACGTTCCGTACGTTACGTAATAAAATAAATGCAATGAAGATGTCAAAAATAAAAATTTTGTTTGTTAAATGTTTTCTTTTCTTTAATCTAGCACATTTCCAAAATGAGATTCCTCTGTCCGGTGTCTGTGTGAAATAATCCGATATATCATAATATAGGTGATAATATCAGGGATGATTAAAGTACCTAAAATAATAGAAACCCGGAGGCAATTGCAACACATAAAAAAGGAAAATTACACATTTATATAAAACTATCTTTTTATTGATTTTATAGCGTATATTAACTTATTTTATATTCAAACCTTCACACAAGGTAGCCATGGATAACTATGAAAAAGGGATGTCGAACACCTCAGTCCCTGGTGACCTAGGTGCTGTGCTGCAAAGTACTCAAACCGAAAGGAATATAAAATAATTTAATTAATACGCTATAAAATCTAGATCTATGTAAGCTGTGTGCTTTTTTATAATGCATGTTTGTAGTGCTCTATACAAAATCCTAACTAAGCAAAAAAATATAAAATGAAGTATTACAGAATGTCTATTTTATATAATACTCATAAACTTTGTGGAAAATATAAGAAATGAACAATACAATTGCCAAAAACTCGAAATTTCTAACATTGAATAAAACTGAGAAAGTTAACGGTATCGCCATCTATTGACGTAAGTATGTAACTACGTCAGAAGTTTTGCTTAATTTTGTTTGTTCTACTGAGTTATTTCAGAAGCTCTCTGATCATAATTTTATTTTAAAAATACAACAAAAACCTTTTCAACCGACTTAAAAATAGGAGGAAGTTTTCAATTCAACTGTATTTTTATGTGTGTTTCCTCAGAACATTTTTCTGGTTGAACCGAGTTTTATGATTCTTTTTTTTATTTGAAATTTGGTCCTAATGTAGTAGCATATAAATGTGATCAAGATCTGACCATTAGTTTTTAGTTATCCTCAATAGCGTGTTTTTTATTGACTTCGGCTAGATTGATGATGTTCTCATTTTATTTATATTGAAGTTGGTTGTACAATTTTTTTAATTTTACCACTTGTTTATTATACATCTCAATTTATTATTTTAATAGAAAGCCGGATGTTTGAGAACTGCGCTTACAAAATGGGCGAATAAAAGAAAAAAAAATTTTGAAGTCTTGATTTCCTCGGAGCTACGAGTTGCGAACTTTCAATTGTAGTCGAATTGTTTTTTAAAATATTCTCAGGTGGAGGTGGTGTAGGTAAACAGGGAGGTGAGAAGGGAGGTTCTGTTGCGCGTAGACAAAACCTTTTCCTTTCCTTAGTTATCAGACCCCGCGATAATCCTACTTGTCAGAGCCATTGTTTATATTTGTTCTCGAAAATAACACAAGCAGAAAGGTATTATATTTAAAATTAGTTTAAAACATATTTTGCTAACTGTAAATAAGCAGAAGATTTGTTGTGACGGGTTCGTTTGTTGTTTTCGTTAAGATAAATTAGATTTCATTACTTTGGAATAAAAATGAAGGATGAAAAAGTTATTGTATAATATTTAATTATTTAACTAATCCACTAAGAAAAGTGAACACGCTTGCACTAAGCATTAGCTCATATGTAGCTCGTACTTTTTTTTTAAACTTTCATGTAAGTTTATATATCATTTTATATATTATTATGTACAAATCTAGTCTTATTTAAACATTTCCTTTTTTTGTCCTCACAGCAAAGTTTTTGAGGATGTTTCTTTTGCATTGCTATTTAAATACAGTGCCGTCGATTTTTTGGAAAACGGAAACGTTTACGTGGTAAAATTACGTGGCAATACAACGTGGTAGAGCAAGGCTGCAACTGTTTTAGTAGTATAGTTGTAGCTCGAATGGGTCGGCTCGACCGGGGAAGAACCACGCTTTTACAGAATAGTCGCCTAAAGTAGCAGCTTTACGCTACTGTGTCTCATATGGTGAGCGTAGAGAACCGGAGAACGAGGCAATCCATCTTAGTCCTCACCAACGCATCTGCAATCTATATATCGAGTATAGATGCATATGTATGATGTACATGTGCCGCAGGAACCAGTTACCATCAGGTGGACTACGTGCCACAGCCACCAGTTACCATCAGGTGGACTATGCAGTGTGTTCGTTTCACCATTATCTTATAAAAGAATGAACGTACATTTTCTGAGGCAAAAGAAACACTCCGAGCGGTTGGAGATACCATGATAAGTTACACTCTGGATATTTATTGAACGGAAACGCCCGAACCTTACTCGATGTCAATAAAAATTTATAATAAATTGCCGGAATACATAAAAGCCGAAACAAATATTAATAAATTCATAAGATCTTTAAAAGAGATACTTATTAAAAAAAGTTATTATTCAATTAATGAATACATTGAGGAAAAGAATTTTTAAGTGCCTGCCCCTCTCCTGTTCATTGCTATGCCTTTCGAGGTGCACGTGATTGTTAGAACTTGCATGTTTTGTTTAGTCTCCAATGGAAGGATATATTTTAAGGAGATTCTAAGGTACTTATAGCGTAAAACACAGAATTATCGTTACATAATTAAATTTACTATGTTATATACTCGTAGTTGTTCCAAATATTTATAGATAAAATAGATAAATCTTTTCAAGTTAAATAATACAAAGCATTTTGGAAAATACAGCACGGTCGTTCATTTAAATTGCTGTTCGCTTTAGTATAAACGTACGATTGGATTACTAAAGAAGAATAAACCGTTTCTTTACTCCTAACATTAACGTTAAGCTAAAATATATGTTCGTCTCTGTGCGTCGTCGGATAAATGGAATCCGCAAATCCTTACAATATCCAATAGCGTAAAAGAAATGCGCGAAATTAAATTCCGAAGCGCAGCCATTTGTAAAGAGAGCCGGCGGGAACCGCAGAACGAGCGGGATTAAAGCTCGCCTGGAGCGCTTCGCCTGCTTTGGGACGCTGAGCGAAATTTTCTTAACATATGTGACATGTCGAAAACGTCCTGCTCAGATGCCAACTTTTTTGCTTTATATCCACGGACATGGAAACATGAATCTGGTCTACGTCGCTAAAGTACCGCACCGTATCGGTTGGATCTCTCAGTGTCGAGGGCCTCTCTAATTTCGGTATCCGAGCGGCCCAGAACTGCGGGTCTTATAAACGAGGCTCGGGTCCTGAAAATTGAATTTCAATGTCACTACAGTGCAGATGTAGAAATGATCAGAAGCTCGGGGCGATCGTTGGGGCGCGCAGGGAGTGCGGGCCGGGTGGTGCAGCGGGGCTGCGCGCGCAGCGGGAGGGGGGGGGGGAGTGTGCGCCGCGCCAGTGCCCCGGGCTCGCCGCGCCGCGTGGACGTGTTGCGGAGCGCGGCGGCGTCCCGCGCGAATGTCGCGCGCCCTGTGAAGTGAAACGCGAGCATGCGACGTCCCCGCAGTGATCGTTAGTTAACACGAAAGTTTCTGTGCATATACGTGTAGTGATAATGCCCGCGTACTGAGTCGTGTTTTGTCTCTAATATAAGTAAGTTTGATATATAAATTACGTAAGAAAAGTAAAAGTGAGGGTAGTTTTAAGTCAAACGCTAAATCGCGTTTCGATCAAGGACCGCAGATCCGTCGAAAATTACTTTTATGAATTGAAGTTTTGATATTTCATAGCATAATCGTTTTAAAATTAGCGTTCCAAATGTACGTTATCTACGCATATATCCATTTAAAACAAATTTAACTAGTAACGTTTAGTAACGACTATGTTATTAATAAACGTTATTTTTAACAGCTCACATTAAATCATGCATGGAATATCTAGATTTAAAATTTTTATTAGCTGCTATTTTCAACGGCTATATAAAATTCAAGTGAGTGTAGCTGTGTACTGTGTACCTGTACGGAGTCACGAGGCTACGCGCACCGCTGCCTGAAAGCCGCGTAAAACTTTATGAGCGGTTTAAACCGATGCATTAGCCAACAAGTACTTAAACAGATAGCACCAGCTCGTGAATAAAATATTTTAATTCTTTAGAAAACCTACTCTATTTGATAAGCGACATATTCATTTACACTATGTGAAACGCTATAGAGGTCTTCACTAAGACCAACTTCTTAATATTAATCTCCATATTTTCGCAAATAGCCCGCAACACCCAGAGGACCGCTTATGCGAACAATGCACAAGCGGAAAACTTTATTAAAGCGAAGTTTGAATATTTCAGACGGTATTTCATTTCTGCAAAACTTGTTCAGTGCGCTTTTGATGCAAATCCAATTCTTGAACTTACAGAACTACTGACTAAATATAAAGATGTAATTACTTATTGAAATTTGATAATAGCATAAAATAATAGTTAATTCCTACGCTTAAATATTTTTAAGTTTAGGTACTTTAATGTTGTTAAGTCTAGTGGAGGCGTGAGAATATCCACTTCTGCACATCAACTCGTGTGTCGTAAAGACGACACAGAGGAACTGAACAGGCGATAGGCAGCAGCGTCTTCCTGGTTAATAACGGCTAAAAATTAAAAAAAACTGTGGCTGCCAACCCTCTTGCCAAGCGTGGTCTCTATGACTATTCCCCCCCCCCCCCCCAAGGCGGTCCCCCATGAGAGGCCTATGTTCAGCAGAGGACTTATATATGCTGTAACGGATACTTAAATATTTGTAATTATCTTAAATTAATTCTTAAGTGCCGGTTCAGTATTGATTTTCAGCTTATCTCAATTGCCTTATAACAAGGTGTAGGCTGTTTAATATCAGTAGGCGCCAGTATTTGCACGTTCTAATTGAATTACCCCTAAGTTAAATACATTCTATCGGTTAACCCCTAAATGAGCAGGATATCGTCTTTATTAATATCTAAAGGTGACGATTGATAATAATTTATTCTCCTTCATCAGAAGTCTGGTGCTGGGCATGGATATGCCGTGTTTTCATTTAAGGGGTATCTGGTTGTGGTGGTGGTGGTATTAAGCTGCTATTTTACGCTTGTATTCTATGAGAACGTGGTCCTTCTCCGGTCGGGCCGACTCACTCGTGTTACAACTGTGGTATAGCTGCAGCGTGCACCACCGCGTGGAGTGAACATCGTGCTCGACCGGAGGATCACGCTAACAGATGTTTTAAGACTTATACGCTGCTCCCCGTTGCCATTGCCTGTATTTTATGTCTGACTAGATGTACAGCAAGATGGTGCACTGATATCTGTCGGAAGCCACAATATTTTTCTGGCGTTTTTAAAGTCCCCTATTACGACACCCGCCGGACGGAAGGGAGTGATGCGGTCCGGTATTCCGTCACCATACTGAAAATAATAAATATGGATGTATATTGCCTACTACCAAATTTTATTTTTTATATTGCATACTCATATAAGCATAATATTTATGTTATATAACTTAACTAGTGCTTATAATACACAAGAGCAATTGCACTTTTGTAAATTTTAGATAAATGATAATATGTTCATCAATGATATCGTAAGTTTACGCAAACACTACACATTGAATAAAACATTTATACGGATTTTATCGCGTTTAATTAATTTATTTTTTAATTTCCGACGCTTCGAGTACTTTACAGCACCCATGGTCACGTGAGGATGATGCAAGGCTTCAGGATACTCACCTAATCGTATCGTTCTGCGTAGATCGAAACAAAAATAGATTTTCAAAAACTGAGGGTTGCAGGGCTACCTATAGCGCGAGTGACCACGAGTGCTGTAAAGCACTCTTATCGTCGGTAATGTAAGTTAAAATAAGTAATTAAACGCGATAAAATCCGTATAAATAGTTTTATTCAATATGTTCATTGTTTATAATCAAATTAACATAACATTAACTCTCTTGCCTGTCACCCAATAGGGTAGGCAGAAACTACGGACTTCCGTTTGACACGATCATGACACACGTCTCCCGCTTCCTTTATATTCATATATTTACGCATACACACTCGTCAGTTGAGGGTAGTTTTAACTTGGCCCATGATTAAGATATCGCCAATATAGTCGAAAAGCTTATATTTAGGGCATCCCTTGTCAATCCTGCCAGTCATTCCTGCAGCATACATTTAACTTGTAATGTAAATAAATGAATTTACTTTTATTTGTAAAAATATAATATACATTAGTTATAACAGCGACAAACGTGCAAATAGTTCACCTAATTGTAAGTGACTTCTATAAACTCTCCCGCTGGGTATCTTGCTAGTTCTTACCAGTACAGAGTCTTTTTACGAACTATAGGTAAAGTTTAAATTACTTTCAATGTGTATTCTTATAATCTATATTAAAATAAAATGATTATATTCTATACAATACCCTTATAACACCTGCAACTAACTTAAACTAAAAACTTAACATTGCATTATCACCTTTGAGTTCTTACTTATTTTGTACTTACAATCGGAATAAGAAGTGTCTGGTAACCACGCAGAAAAACTCCTAAATAGAAACGGAGCAATATTGTCTAAAATATGCAACAATATAAATAGTCAATAAGTTACTTCTTTCTTTATTTTTGCATTCAGTCCTTAAATTCTGTTCAAACTATCGCTAAAGCGTTGATGGAAGCTAAAGTTTTATCATACCAAGGGGCATTTAAGACGATGGCGGCAGAATTGCTTTACTGTAGGTTAAACGGGATTAGTCCTTTAGAAGGATAACGGTAAACTAATATGCGGACGAGAATGGGCTTCAAATATTCTCACTTTAAGTGTTACCGAATCCGATATCCATTTATAGATAGTAATTAAGGAATTGATATTCTATTGTCCTTAGAAGTGGTAAATTGGTACATTATCTAATAACGTAACGGTTAAAAGATGCTACGAATTTTAATTTTCAAAACTAACATAAGTGTTTTTAATTAATTTAACACCTCTATCCTTAAAACATCATTTTAAGGGATCCAGACAAAATATAGATTAAAAATGTGACAATGAAAATAAAAAATGTGACTGTGTGAATTGCTAGATACATTTAATTAAATGAATCAATCAAGTCTTTATTTGCGAATATATGTGTTAACAAGGTTATTTTATAATATTACGTATAAAGTTTAAATTCTTCTGAATTAAGCCAAATGGCGTGTAAAATAAAAGAATTTACATACTAAAAATCGCAATCTTGTAAATCATTCTCTTTATTACATTACGTTTAATTACATCACCTTCTCCCAATTTCTTTATTGAGTTGGTGATTTTAGCTTGACAAGTAGTGGCGTTGTTTATTCATAAAATAAATGTGCTCTTCCAAAAATTTACTATTTCATTTGATTAGTTGATTCTTTGTTTTCATTGATTTGTTATGTAAATTCATGCATTTGTAGATAAGTAATAGTTTGACTTTTAGATGTTTAACTGATTTATTTCATTAAAAAAGGGGTTTGAATTTGGTTCGATTACGTATTTTTTCACTTACGCCTATTCATACCGTAATTTTGTAAATCTATCAATTTTTAATTCATCCAAATATTATTTGTAATGTCTTAACATGAGTAAAGTAAAACTACGAAAGCCGAGACTTCGTAGTCTAATACACAGTTTTGCTTCATGAAATACTTGATAACCAGCAAACAGCAGTTTATTTTAAACATTGGGTCTTTTGTTACGCTAAGACAGTGTGACAGGGTATTGTTTAGTAATAATTAAACTTTTATATAAAAACAGTTTAATAAAGAAGTAAAAAATATAAGATTATAATATGTTAAAAAATGTTAAATGTTAATGTTATGTTAATGAGCTCGCGTCCGTCGCGGTTACGGTGATTACGTGGACTAACACAATTTTTATAATTGTCGAACTCTATCGATTGCTTCACGTAAAATGTTAACGCCAGCAGAAATGTACGGTTGGACCGTACACAGTGCGTTATACCATCCAGGCTTTTTCATCACTTACCACCAGGTTGGATTGTGGTCAAACACTGGCTAATATTAAGTAAAAAAATAATTAAATACGCAATTCTGGCAAACGAGATGTTTCGTCGCATAATCTTTATAATGTTTCTTTTTTCCTGCTTCCGTAATACATTTTCACGGTTTATTCCTCGTAAGCGTTGTGAAGCACGCCTATTGCAATAATATTATTTTTATTTCTAAGTCCCAACGGCATATTCTGACAGTTGGAATTTTCCTGCCGGCGGTTCCGTCCTGAGGGTTTTGCGTTACGTGACACGCAGTGTTGAACATTATTTAGTTTCTTAAGAGTTATAGCAAAGTAAAATTACAATACACGGGATGTTTGTTACATAGCCTTTTTCTATTTTTTTTTATTCATATGTCGCAACCGCCCCAGCTTCGCCAGGATAGGATCTATTAACGTGGTTTTATTTACGTTTAAGGAAATCAAAGATTATTTTACGAATTTTTCGTTTTTCCAAAAAAAAAAATCAAGTATTCCGAATAAAATACCTGAGCTGTGCTGAGCTAGATCGCTTCGGACATTGCTATGTATCAGTTCAAAAAGTTCAGTTCAAAATCAATTCAGCCCGGGCACAGAGACAGCTAATAACTCCCTGAGCTGATTAGATGACAAACATTTTATGTTACACGCAGAACCACCAATTTTGTTCATGTGTACGTAGGTAAAAACTGTTATTCTAATAAAGTTATTTAGTGATCTAAATATTTTGTATAATTATGGATTAGATAGGATAATGAGCTCTTGTGAGGAAGTTAGCTACTGTCATTCTATTAACCTTATTCAAGAGAATTATAATGAACTAACGCCTATCGTAAATAAATGTTCTCACCTGATATCTAGATTGGCAAATGTCAACCCTATATTTTCGTCACCAATTATGTGAACTAGTGTTGACCTGCATCTTAACCTGGCTTACACGAATCAACTTTTGAGCTCAGAAATTCATTAGAAGTAACAATTAATTAATATTTGCATGTACATCAAAAGCCTTAACCAGGAGTGAGCCGACAGTGTCTTCCTAACAACTAAAATATTAAAAAATGCGGGCACCAACCCGCGTGGCGCAGATACGTGGCATTGATGTAGCTGTCTGTGGGACGCAGCAACCACTTGCCATCAGGTGGACTGTGTGCTCGTTTGTCACCCGTTTCCTATAAAAAAGGAGACCTATGTTCAGCAGTGAGCTTTTGATAGGCAGTAACGATAAGCGAGTAAGTGGATCTACGAAATCGAAGGCGTAATTACTTTGTAGCTAGCTAGCCCATCGCCAACACAAACACAGACCCCGTTAAAATTAAAATTAAAATTGAAAGACTTTTAATCCTAAAACAAATTTGTAAAACACTTTGTTTATCAACTAAACATATACACCAAGGGGCATAGTAGCTACAATTACTTTGGAAAATAACTTTTTTCTCTTTGCTGTTTCAAAGTACATGCTCCATAAAATTAGCGGTTCATTTTTGGGTAGATAGTTGTAAATATAGATGTTAAGAGCCCAGTCTTTCAGAGCAAAACAGAAAAATTGCGTTCTGGTGACACATCTACACCCTCCCTGCCCCGCCACTTCATGTACCGCCACCGCAGTTATCTTTCTGGCCGTAGCGTGGAAAGTTGCTCTACTAAGATTTTCCAGTATCAATTTATCTAATATACAGGATTATTGATAATTAGCTAACAAATTTTCACATACAGATTTTCTACCTCGTATCTATTTTTGTTCCATGCTTTTATTACAAAATTCGTTACACAAAAAAAATATATTTTAAGTTTGTATAATTTTTGTTGTTTTGTTGAAAAGGTTTCTAAAAGATAATCATCTAGAACCTGTATAACATGTACTCGTATTATTGATTATTCAAATGAATCTGGCAAGTGCTAGAATGAGTCGTGCACTGAGGGTTTCGTAATAAGTCGATGACACTATCGAAAATCCGTCAAGTACGTCAAGTGGTTCTAAATACTAAAATAGATTAAAAAAAAACTCAAAATAATTTCTATATAAGTACAAACAGTCCACTATCACACATATTTATAGTTTCTCATTAAAGTATAATGTAACTTTGTATAGCATTTACCTATATGCATGAATTACTATTCTTGTACAGCAGCATCGACGGACGACTTAGCGCTTTTTTTTAATTTATTCGCAATGGCTTGAATGATGTATGGAGGGTCTTTGATTGGCATCGAGCGTTCCATGCGAGAATCAATTAGCTCAGGAAGCTAAAGAGGAAGAAAAATGACGTCCAATTTTTTTTAGATTTTGACGTTTCTGTGATCAGCATGACAATTTGCGAACATTGCGCTAAGTCTCCTATTTGACGTCCGTATATTGGACGTCGTAAGTAGTTTGACGCCACATTGTATCCAAAATTGGCCATAGTGGGCGTACAATAAATTACGGGATGCTGAGGATATTACTTAATAGTTTACTTGTAGTCTACGTGTATTACTGAATAGTTTTCATATCTAAAAATGTCATTAACTCGACATCAGCAGCTACCGGTAACAAGGAAATCTCTAGTTGAAAATCAAAAAGACGAAATTTTCCTTATGACACTTAAAAATTAAATTAAAAAAGTATTTCTATAAAAACATAATGTACTTTTTTTTAAAAAAAAGGACATTAACCACTCGTGGTAAGCTTAAATTGCTTGTGTTACGAGTGGTTCACGCCAGTAGTCGAATGGTGGATTCGAACCCACGACCTTTTTGAGTTCGCGGTCCGCTCCCTGCCATTAGGCTACTGTCGCTTGTAAACAAAACATCATGTGCAATCAAAAAATGTATAATACTTCTATATTTCCTTGAAGAACTTACATAATATGTAGGTTAGGTACCTAATTATATACCTAATATTTAACCAAGTGCTCACACATATGCACGTTGTTAACTATTTTACTATGAAACACAAAAAAACTTACCTTTGAATTCTATTTCTGTTCATTGCTTCAACGTTTGATTTCAATTTTCGTTTTCTGGTACAAGCATATTTTTTACGTTTATGGTCCATATCGAAATTAAAAGTTATAAAACAAATACAAAATGATTTATAAACCCTTAAAGAATTATATGCAAAAAATAATAAAGTAGAGAAACTTTCAATTCGTAACAATGCGCAACCAAGATTAGGGAAAGAGAGAGAAAGAGGAATGTTAGAGCGAGAGGAAGTGCAAAAATTTGGCACAGACAAGACGTCTGAACGCTACAGCCGCTCAGCGGCTACTAAGGAATATTGCCCGCAATTATTGTTTATAAAGTCAATATTTTATAGGTCGATCGAAATAATTATTAATTTTGAAATAAAGTGGTTTAAATTATTATTTTTTAATATTTGTCTAATTAAACACCTGCCCTTGAGAAAAAAATAATTATAGCATAAATATTTTCAGCTATTGCTATGAAACAAATAGTTTTTTATGAGGCGAAAACAGCGAAATTTAACGAAATTGAGACATCTTATTTAAGACAATGAAAGATATTTAGAAAAAAAGAAACAGCGCATTTTGGAGATGAAGATGTTTAGCTATTAACGCGCTGAATAGATTTCGCCTTTTTATTATCGATTGCCTTATAATGGTACACGAACAAAGCTCGAAATTGCGTTGGGTGCGAGAGAGCTCTATTTACCGTTTGATTTATCTAACATAGACCACATAGATGAACCAAAAAAAAATTTAGCCATTACTTATAATCTGGGTATTTATGTGTTATCAAAATATTTTACTCTGAAACAATAATTTGCTGTAAAAAAAGAAATCAAAGTGGCGCTAATGATTCGATGTGAGTCAACTTTAAAAGACTGTAGCCTTAAACATAGGTTTTTAACTCGATTTCGTTATAGAACTAACTTGTTTTTAGAAAATTAAGGCACATGTAAAAGTATTGCATTGAAAAAATACTTTTATAGCTCTGATGATTATTCAAAAGATAATAAAGATAAGAAGTCTTGTTGGAGCGATGACATAGCTTTGTTGACTTTCAAAAAGTGCGCAGTAAAGGCCTATTTTAAATAAAAGTATTTTTATTTTGACTTAAGATGTGGAATTTTACAAAATAACTCCTTATTTTATTTACGGTTCTATAGAGACAAAATCGCTACAGCTTTCTTCTTGTTTCAAAAGGGTGGCATCTTAATCTTTTATCGATTGTTTACTATCGATGGCTATAATCCCTTCACCTACTATGTACTCGTATGTAAGCTGTACATCAGGTAGAGACTTAAGGCAATCTACTTGCAATCGATCAGTTACTTTAGAACTACGTTTTATTTGGTCTAGTGATTTCTTCACTCAGAATGTCTCCTGATCATGATTTTCATAATACCTAGAAAAATATATTATTGCCATATAAACTCCACTACCATCTCACTCCTCGGAGGTGATAACACATGCAGATGCGATAAATGCAGATTTTAATTCTTAATCTTAAATGAGGTGTCTATGGGCCACAGCATCTACACTAACTCTTATATTTACTGTGTACGAGTTTGTTACTCTTAATTATATAAAGAAAAAAAATTGTAATCGGAAAGTATGTGAAAATAAAATAGATATCTCAAAGCTAGGAATTGCTTTAGGCGTTACAGTTAGTAAGTGGTGACGCGGCGATCGTAAAACCAAAAGTCTTGACCTGCGAACACTGTTATTTATGAGATTGGGTTCAATTGTCACCCAAACATATAAGAAGGAAGGAAGGTATTTTCGATGAAAGTACTATGACATATTTAATAAATTTAAATGAAGTTTTTCTGACACCTACGTCATATGTCCAGTATAAAAATAAAATATCTTCTTCTCTTTACGCGTGTATATGGTCGCTTTATAAATTGGTTAATGTAGATTTTAGTTTATTTGCCTTAATGAATTCTTACTTAACAATATTAATTTATCAATTATTTTTCATCTTTAGTTATATCACTATTTGCCTTATGTCGAAGATAATATTGTGATGATATTTGTTCAGCATAAGGTTTTCCGCGAGTTCCACTACTGAGTCAGTCCTCGTTCTGAGAAAAATTAAAGCAACACCAATGTTTGCATTTATTTAAGTTTGCGTTCGGTGTGCAATATTCCGTCTGCAGTCGCGGTAGTTTAAGGTTTATACTTCAATAAATATTTTATTTTTCTTGAACTTTGATGTTTTTATTCCCAAGTTAGAAGAAGAGATAGTGAAATAATATTTTACTATATAATACTCCTAAATATGTAAATAAATGAACCGTTCCAGCCTTATAAAGTCCACTGCTCAACGTAGACTCGATTTTTAGATTGCTCCATAGTGGGCACATTCGGCAAAGTTGGCACGCTTGGCAGTCGGTTTGGCAAGCGCAGTTTTTTATTATTAGTTGCTAATGATAATAATGCCAATCTCCTGGCGTGTTACTCTCTGTCGCCTCTTACGACGCCCGCGGGACCGCATGGGGCAGGGGATGTGCGTACGGCGCCACTACACGGTAATTATTGACTGTTGTTATACCTGCTCAAAATCCCTTTCAGAATTGTGAGGCTTTTGAATATTTAATAATGGCTAAAGTAATTTTTAATTAAGATAAACTATGATGACAATATTTGATGGCAGTACAATGAAGTATATATATTAACACAGGCGCCAATTTAACGGTTAATGTCGTAGCTGATATTATAACTACAAGAGCTTATAAGATTTAATGCGCGCAATTTATAGCCGTTTTATATCATGTGTTAATGTATAATATTATCGATTAAACCATGCTTATACGTTATGAATATTTATTATCTATTTATACAAATAAAATTGGAGCTTAAAACTGTTATTTAAATGTTACGGACAAACGACTGTAACGTCTGGGATATTAAAATAACTGTTTCCAATTAAGTTCAAAACTTAATTTGCATGCTATATGACCATTTTCAAACATGTTTTCTGTCTGTATTTCCGAGTGACTTTAGTGTGACTTAGCCTATTGTGATGAGACTATACAAACATATATAGAACAATACCAGGAAGGAACTGCGCTATATTTTATATGAAAAACTCATAAAAGTTTTTTGGTTATTTTAGATCTAGGTAACGTCACATCAATAGATCTATACAAAGAAGGGGCATCAAATTAACTTCCTTTACATATTTTAAACTTATTATTATAATGTTCATCATTTTCTTCTACATCAGCCCTTGACGAATTTTCTTCTACATTACAAAGGATTTGTAATAATCTTTATATTTAGTCAGCCTTCGTTAGATCATATCGCATGTCTTGCAACCTTGACGTTACCATTTTTTTATCCTGTACATGCAAATTGGTTGTACCAGCAGCTACCAGGGACCACGTTACGTTTCTGGTATGTCATCATCCGCTTCTTAAAACTCGGAACAATGTGGGATAAAAACACTACACGGCATTAACCATAATGATATATACAAAAATTGTCTTATTTTTATGATTTGGATTTCTCTAATTTTTTTTATTCATCATCATTTTAACGTTTATTGTTACACTTATACGCAATTAATAAGCTTTTTTTATGGAATAAGGATGATAAACGGGCACACGTTCCAGCCGACTCTAAATGAACGCTGTAGCCAATAAACATCTAAATCGATATCAAAATTATGAATGTGTTGTTACCCATGAAGACTAAGATGTAATGCCTCGTTTTATTTCCGGTTAAATGGGTGTGTTTCATATAATGGGTGTATAGAAATACACCCATTATATGAAACACACCCATTTTTGCCACAACAATGTTATAACTGCAGCGTAACTATTCCACATATGATATGCTTAGGTTAATTCTCAGATGAAAGCTTAAAAACTGTACAACATATTAAGAGGTTTCTTTTCTTTAGCAAATTATAGACGATCGTTGTCATTTTATTAGACCAATATTCCTAAGAGCTTGGTGCGAGAAATCTAATCTTAACATATTCTAGTGATGAAGGACCGCAATCGCAATGTTGTTCAATCGGCGATGTTACTCCCGGGACCAGATAAGGCGATTCTCTCGACTTGTATAGGCCTCCACAATTTTACGACGCGATTTAACGCCACGCCAAAGGGTTCGGGATAAAGTTATGTTTGTTACTTCGGACCGTACTATCTCGGAACCTTTCTTGTAAGTTAACAAAACGTACCGACGTTTTATCGCTATTCAGTGAAAAAGAATTTAGTGTGAACGAAGGCAACGCAGTAACGACATCACTACATATTTATTTAAACATTGCCCATTATATTCCCTTGTTTATTTGTTTATTGTATTTATTATTTATTGCTGAAACCTTATCAAATAAAATATAGTTAATTAAGGGCTTGAAAGTATAAAAATCATATATTAATGATTTCTTATATTTACGCGAACACTACACATTCAAATAATACTAGTTTTTACGGATTTATCTCATATATTTAACTTTTTAAATAATAAAATCATATATTTTTCATGTTGTCTAAAAATTTTTACTTAGTTTATAACTTGCAGTATTCAGAGAATTTTGTTACTTAGTTACAGCTTTTATACTGCTTCGTTGACCTAGTGGTCGGCGATTGGTGATCGTTAGTTCCTGGGTTCCAACTCCAGGCCGGACCAAATTCAGTCATTAGGTTTTTATGTGATATATAATCAGTCATCATCAACATTCGTCGTTGCAGCCCTTCACAAGTCCACTGCTGAACATAGGCCTCCCCCAATGTATGCGACAAAGTACGGTCTTACCAGGTCATCACTCCATCTAGTGGGGGGTCACCCTTCACGTCGTTGCTCATAGGAGGATATTTGCCATAGTTGCCACGCTTGGCGAGCTGGTTGGCAACCGCAGTTTTTTTTACTATATTATTGTTGTTATTAGGAAGATGCTGCTGCCCATCTCCTGCCTGTGTCCCTCTGTCGCCTTTTACGACACCCACGGGAAGATATGGGGTAGTGGATGATCTCAACCGCGTGGAGTGGCGGTTGAGAATATAATATAATCAGTAGCAGCTTGGATTCCGGAATTTGACCATGTTTCGCTCCTGTGCCTCGAAAAGCACGTAGAACCGTTGGTTCTGCCCCTAATCTCTCTGCACTCGTGTTGTATAGCCATCCCATTGGACTATAAGAGTGAGGGAATAGAGAGTGTATCTGTACTTGAGCATGTACACTTGAGGTTTTTAAACATCTCCTGAGCAGATGGCTAGTCTCCGTTGAACCGGACGCTGTGGCGGAAAATAAGCTTATGAGTAAGTAGTCCGCCACGTTTCTTCAGTGTGTTTCTTCAGTGTGTTTCTTCAGTGTATTTTTTCAGTGTGTTTTGGTGGAGTTGACATCTTCGAAATTCGCAGCACTTAAAATTGCAAATAACAATTACATAGGTGGCGGCGTGGTTGCACCCGGGTTCCTGGTGAATGCGATATTTACGATCAGCGCTTAGCCCTTGAGCTAGCACGGCACGTCAATTGATTTTAATTGCACATCATAATCATAGCCATTATCATTTGCATCATCATCATTGTTATCATTTTTATTTCGGTTTGGGTTTTCAGGTCTGAATATACTATATATTTTTTGTGATTTTCCCAACTTTCATGTTTTTTTTGTCTGGTATTCCGATTTCGAATAAGCGTTACAAAGATAATTTAATAGTCACTGTTGTTGTCGACGTCCTTTTTCGACTATTGAAAAAAATACAAACACAATCCGATTATTTAATGAAAACACCACTCGTAAAACGGAATTTGATCGAATTCTATCCCCTTCATACGTTTGTACAAACATTCCAGCAAAATTGGATCATTACGTACATATTTAAATAGACAGTGTATTAAGTTGTGATTAAAGCTTCAATTTTACTTCAAACTAGATTTTCCGTTCTAATATTGAACTTAATATATATTTTACCTCTTTTATATTATTATTTGGTAAAGTAATTAGGGCTTGTTATATTTAAGAGGCAAATAAGTATGGCTGCTTTTTTAAAAAAATCACTGATTTATTATATGTAGGTTTGTTACGCGATATCAACGTAAATTCTGAACTAATTTTAAGAATTTTTTTTTATTTACAGGCTGTAGCTCAAATTTACCTTTGATCGATTTATAAAGAAAAATTAGGGATAAAGTTTTTAACGTAACCTTTTAGACGTCACGTCATTCTATGTGTTATTGTGATACTACTTAGTCACTAAAAAGGGTCAAAAATTTACCTTAAAAAAGTAAAACCAATTTTGGAAAAGTAAAAAAATAAAATAGTTTCCACATCATTTGATAGCTTCTGGAATCGTTGCTGTTACAATTCGTGGCAATACTTGGAGACAATCTTGACAAATTTTATGGAGCATAGTATGTATGAACGATTCATCAAGAAGAAGGATGAAAATAGACTGCATGCGAATGAAATGAGAATGTTACGATGGATGTGTGGTGTGACAAGGATGGATAAGATAAGGAATGAGTATATAAGAGGAAGCCTGAAAGTAGCGCCAGTGGTAGAAAAGGTGAGAGGAAGCAGATTGGCATGGTTTGGGCATGTGATGCGGAGGAATGAAAGTCATGTCACAATACGAGTGTTGAATATGAATGTGGAGGGACACACGGGCAGAGGAAGGCCGAATAAAAGATGGATCGATTGTGTGAAGAGTGATATGAGAATGAAAGGAGTAAGTATGGAAATGACGGCTGATAGAGAGGAATGGAACAAGAAGGTTTACTGCGCCGACCCCAGATAATGGGAAATGGTTTAGAGAATGATGATGAGTATGTATGAACGAATGTATAGTATGAACTAAATTAGAGTTTTGACATTATGGAGTTTGAGTTCAAATTCTGATTTTTTTTGATCACTGACCGTAGTGAATAGAATAAAAAGCGGTCTTTTGATTAAATTTAATTATGGTTGTAATGACTGGTAAACAATTCAAAGTTGTCGGTGTTTTTAATTTATTAGTCATAAGATCGTTATCATCAATCAGAAGTTATCTTGCAACTTTTTAAAACATTTTTGGAATAAATAATGAAAAGAATAGAAAATAAATTGTATGAGTTAAAAAAAGAACATGATAATTCGACTCAAAGCATACAGCGCAAATTATAGACAGTAATAACATAAAAAAGGCATTTTACGATATATTACGCACATAATAAATAAAAGAACATACACTTAAATACTGTAGTGCTGCAGGATAAAAACTGCGAAATGGACCGCACTCAGTGATAGCACTGGTTTTCAGTCCGACCAATACCCCGAGGCAACTCGATTGGCTGTAAGCATGCTCGCTCTTGACATGTTCGTACATAAAAAATATAACTGCACTAGTAGATTCAGCTTATTTGAATAAAATGGAATTAAACTTTTATATTATTACTATATTTGTAACAAAAAAACGAAAATAAACACATATCTAATATTTCTTAGTATTTAAAACGGTTTCTGTTAGTTTACATTTTTAACTTCATAGTTTCAAAAACATTGTTGGATGTAAAATAAAAATAATTATACGGATTTTTTAGCTTTTAAATTAAATAAAATCAAAATAATTCATTTGTAAAACGTCGATAAAACTTGGTGGAAAAGGCATACAAATAATTGGTGATCATCATCCGCAGGAACTGTGAATATTAATTTTACATAGCATAACAATTTCAATATAAATCAGCATGTTTAGAAAAAGAACATAAATTAATATTAATTATATAGGTAGTTTTTAATAACATGAAGTTACGAATATAATAAATAAATCGGACATTAATTATTCTTTCAATAATTATCATTAATTATTTAGGTACTAAAATCCATTAATTTTACCTTCAAAATATTCGTAGATAGAGTAGTATGTTTTTTTAAGCGATTTCTTAAATTTATCTATATTATCGGTCTCTTTGATGTTTTTGGAAGTTTATTAAATATTTTAGGATTTAATTAAACTTATTTTTGATTCTCGACCACCTAAAAGTGCTACGGAGTATTTGAAACGTCGAAGGCAGACTTAAGTAGATATAATTAAATAATTAGACTATTAACTAAATTATTCGCATTTCAATTGAAACCAATTAAGCAATAATATTTCACACAGCGTTTAGCATAATATTTAAATGATCTTCTTCATTTATAAATAAGACTAATTTATTTATAAGTAAATAATATAAAGTGGTAATCGCCCAGGGCTCGAATTTCGAACGTGTCACTAAGTTTTTAAATTTGTATATTAATCAATCTGTATTTCACTTTCAACTGGACTTCATTATATCAAACACTGAGATCCAATACACAAAATCTAAAATAAACGCTTTTTGTTTTGACTTACACTTCACAGACTATTAAAAAGGCTCAACTCGTTCAATAAATCGGTCAGTATTTATTTTTTGGCATTTTTTAATTATTTAGCGACAATCTACTCAATGTTAGAACGTGGTGATTACAATATACTGTTGGTTCTGTGGGAGTGTTTACAGACTATTATATTATGGAAAATACATACAAAAAAAGCAAATAGTCTAATTGTAAACGTCCTCTGTCTTTTATTATCCTACTAAAAATTTATTTTAATATAAAAAAAATCTACTTGAATAGCCTGCTATCATTATATTTGTAATTTCCTTTCCTTCAAAACAACAATAATATTCCCTGTTTTAAGAAACGACATAGTTACTAAAAAATAAGGCTACACGCTAACTGTAGTTTAGAAATTGGTTCAATTTGTAAACAATAATAATGTGCTATTATGAATACTCGAGGGGTCGACAATTAAATCAAGCGTCGGAGTTCCAGGCGATGATCGATTAGACCATATCTTTTCAATCGCTCTAATGACGGGTCGTTAGGTCCTTAGCCTTTTGTTTCATTGCTCATGCGTTGTTTGATATGGTATGTTTTTTTTTTGTGAAACACATTTTTAGTCGTGATTGTTTTAATGTTTATATAAATTTTAAATTTAAATGAAAAACTGTTGATATTTTTTATCATTTAGAAATGGTGACAAATTAGCCAACAGATCACCTACCAGACTACATATAATCTCAATAAATAATCAAAATTTAGAAAGTGTTGTCACCCCTGAGGACTAAGTTGGAATAATTCGTTTCCAGTAAAAAAGATTTCTGGTTCCGGAGAACATACCCACTCATACAACAACCATAATATACAACAGCGTAACTCTTTTACATATGATATGCTTAGCTAAATCTTAAGATGAATGCTTATAAATACTGTAAAACGCTGTATATTAAGAGGTTTTTTCTTCATAGATCATATATTGTGGTCACATCTGAAGTAAAGTAAAGTTACAGTCTATATACGTCCCACAGATGGGCACAGGCCTTCCCTTATTTCTGAGAGAGTTTTAGAGCAAGGAAGTGTCCGCCGCGCTGCCCCAATGCGTGTTGGCGAAGTTCACGTGTCTCGATGTTTTCCTTCACCACCGAGCACGTGGTAAATCAGCACAAAATTGCAATTAACAATTTCATTGGTGCCGGCGGGGATCGAACCTGGGTTGCTCGCGTTCTGTTATATTTACAGCGAGCGTTAACCATTTGAGCTACCACGGCTCTCACATCTGAAGAATAAGATGAAATGACTCGTTTGTAGTTAAAGGGGTCTCTGGCTCTCTACATTAACACCATACGAAACAAAGCATTAAGCTGCTATTTTACACTGGCATCCTGTGAGAACTTATTCATTGCTCGATCGAGTCGACCAAATCGTGCTACAACTATAATATAATATACCTACAGCGTAGTTCTACCACGTATAAACTAATCAAGATTTTGATTTGGCTGGAAATATGAATTATGATATACTAAATGTTAACCTCAACCAGGCCGTGGGGTTCTTTTGCTGCTGTTTATTGTAGGATAAAATATAACAAACGAGCACGCAGTGCACCTGGTGGTCAGTGTGTGCTGTGGCATGTAAACATTCACATCCATCCTCGATTAAGCATCAAAATGCAGATGTGTTTTCATGCCCATGGAAATAAGATGGAATGCCTCGTTTTAGTAAAAGGGTTCACCAGGGGTCAGTGGTCACAGCAGGTTGTCAACCCGCTCGCCGAGCGCGGCAAATCCCCCCCCCCCCTGTGATAATCTTTCTTATTATAGAATAAAGGGGATAAACGAGCACACAGTCCACCTGATGGTAAGTGGATGCTGTGGCCCATAGACATTTACATCTATCATCGATTAAAAATAAAAACGCAGATGCGTTGTCATCCCTGAGGAATAAGGTGCAATGCCTCGTTTCCAGTAAAAACGTAGTACTTCCCCGGTCGAGCCGACCCATTCGAGCTAAAACCATAAGGTAGCTGCAGCTTGGCTCTACCACGTATTAGTGGAAATAAAAACGCGTGGCGGAGGTCTCAACAGGCTGTAACGAAAGAATTCTTATAAGAAGAGAATGTAATTAATAAGATGAATATTTAAAAGATCAAGATGAACCTTCTTATTTGTAAATAAAGTTAAATTGAAACCGTTAGGAGAAAATTAAGTTTTTAATTAAGTATAAGCTGACTTCAAAGAACATAAAGAATAAATAATATCCATAAGGCAGCTTGTGAAGTCGGTGCTGTGATACACTATATAGAAAAATAATAAAATCAATTTTAGAAACTGTTACGAGAAAATTATGTTATTATTTCTTGTTATTTGAAATGAAAAATAACATTTGAATGGACTAAAGAATATAAATGTAAAAGTTACATTCAGATTAAAAAAAATAATAAAATAAAAAAATTGTACCAACTACAACAAGCTGCTTAATATAGTGAAATAATCTAGAATTATTTCACTATTCAAAAGACGACTATAAAACTACTTCTTCTAGTTTCTCGTATTCGACCTTTTTTATGTTTGCTATTTATAAGTACTTGCTTTTTTTACTTTTCAATAAACTGTTTTTTGTTGAGCATGTCTGCGTTGGATGTAAAAGGGGCGAGAGAGATGTGTTAGAATGTTAGGATCGCGCCAAACGGAAAACCGAAGTCTCGGCCTACGGGCTGTGTTCGTGTTTATACGATATATAAGTGCATTTAACCTGAAAAACAAATTCGATCCGCAATTGGCAAAGTGTTTCCCAGTTGAGGAGAGCAAAAACTCTCTGCGTGGCTGCGTACAGCATGGCGGTACAAGAATATCCACTACCGCATATCATCCCGTGGCTGCGTACAGCATGGCGGTACAAGAATATCCACTACCGCATATCATCCCGTGGCTGCGTACAGCATGGCGGTACAAGAATATCCACTACCGCATATCATCCCGTGGCTGCGTACAGCATGGCGGTACAAGAATATCCACTACCGCATATCATCCCGTGGCTGCGTACAGCATGGCGGTACAAGAATATCCACTACCGCATATCATCCCGTGGCTGCGTACAGCATGGCGGTACAAGAATATCCACTACCGCATATCATCCCGTGGCTGCGTACAGCATGGCGGTACAAGAATATCCACTACCGCATATCATCCCGTGGCTGCGTACAGCATGGCGGTACAAGAATATCCACTACCGCATATCATCCCGTGGCTGCGTACAGCATGGCGGTACAAGAATATCCACTACCGCATATCATCCCGTGGCTGCGTACAGCATGGCGGTACAAGAATATCCACTACCGCATATCATCCCGTGGCTGCGTACAGCATGGCGGTACAAGAATATCCACTACCGCATATCATCCCGTGGCTGCGTACAGCATGGCGGTACAAGAATATCCACTACCGCATATCATCCCGTGGCTGCGTACAGCATGGCGGTACAAGAATATCCACTACCGCATATCATCCCGTGGCTGCGTACAGCATGGCGGTACAAGAATATCCACTACCGCATATCATCCCGTGGCTGCGTACAGCATGGCGGTACAAGAATATCCACTACCGCATATCATCCCGTGGCTGCGTACAGCATGGCGGTACAAGAATATCCACTACCGCATATCATCCCGTGGCTGCGTACAGCATGGCGGTACAAGAATATCCACTACCGCATATCATCCCGTGGCTGCGTACAGCATGGCGGTACAAGAATATCCACTACCGCATATCATCCCGTGGCTGCGTACAGCATGGCGGTACAAGAATATCCACTACCGCATATCATCCCGTGGCTGCGTACAGCATGGCGGTACAAGAATATCCACTACCGCATATCATCCCGTGGCTGCGTACAGCATGGCGGTACAAGAATATCCACTACCGCATATCATCCCGTGGCTGCGTACAGCATGGCGGTACAAGAATATCCACTACCGCATATCATCCCGTGGCTGCGTACAGCATGGCGGTACAAGAATATCCACAACGGCATATCATCCCGTGGGTGTCGTAAGAAGCGACAGAGGAAAAGAAATCGGGAGATGGGCAGCAGCATCTTCCAAATAACTACTAAAATACAAAAGATTTCCCGCTAACTTTTACAAAGTAGATGTGATGATGGATTATTTTAAGTCAGTCCACAGCATGTCGTATTTTGTATCTGTATTCTATTCATATTGATGCAAAGTAATTTAGGGATTTGTCTTCATTAGTCACAAACGTTGTCGTGTTTGATAGAAACGTGTTGTAGTTTGCATGCTTAATTAAAGTTATATCTACAAACGGCGCTCCGCTCTACTCGGAAGTACGATTGTACAATCAAAAAGTAAATGTATTGCGAACAAAAGCTAATCAAGCACATTTTTATACCATGGGTTTCAAAATACATTTATTTTTTATCAAGCTGTTTAATAATATGTATCTATTCAGCACGAACAATTACAATTATTTTTATTAATTCTTCTAATTTAATTAAATTTAATAATCAGTCCTCACATGATAGATTTTATAAACTTCTACGCGTTTCTTTACTTTGTTGGAGACAATCTTAACTGTGCACATCGTTGAGAGTTTTTGGTAGATTTTTTCACATTTTTCTTATTAGGTATCATAAAATCTAAATATTTTAGCACTTTATTTTATGTTGTAGTAGATTTTTTATAGGAGAGGACGCAAACGAGCACACGACTCACCTGATAGTAAATGATTACCGCCGCCCATGAACACTGCAACACCAGGGTGATTGCAGATGCATTGCCCGCCTTTTAAAAAAGAGTAGACTCTTTTGTTGAAGGTCCCTAAGTCGTATCGGTCCGGAAAAATCTCTGGTGTTATTCGATTCCACAAGGAAGTTGTGCGAGGGAGAAAACTTCTTTTGAATCGCACAGTGGTGGAACGCCAGTCATCCAGATAATATCGATAGTATCGCGAGTTTTGTCGCAATGTGCGATGGTGAAATTGTGCGGCTGAAATCAGTCCGAACAATTCCTTAGAGCACTCCTCGTATTGTTAGATGCGATAAAATATGTAAAGAGATGCAACATCTCTTCGCAGTGCCAGTGAGTCAAGCTGATCGGAAAGAGCTCGATCGCGAATGATTCGAACAGCTCTTCGCTGGATGCAATCAAACGGAAGAAGCTGGCACTGGGGAGTGTCGCACTGTCGTGTGGCCGAACGTGCGCCTCGTAAGTTGCAGGCGGTGTGCCGGCATGAAATACTGTCCCGCTCTGCAGAGCACGCCAAGCTTTTTAGAGGCCAATTTGGCCTTCTCTTCCAAGTGATCACGAAACTGCACGTCACTCGATATGTCGAAGCCGAGGATTCCGATACTGGCTGAGGCAACAAGAGGAATGCCTTGAAACTGAGGAGATGCGAGAAAGGGTTTTTTGGTGGTAAACGCGCAAACTTGTGTCTTTTAAGAAATAAACTGGACTAGATTTAGTCGCCCCCAGATCGAGACTTTGTTCAACAATGTTTCGACTTCAGACACAGGTTTGTCCCGGTACGCAGCGACATTTTCCCGAGAAATATTGGCACGGCTGGTGTATAAAGCATCACCAGTGTTGTCAGTGTCAGTGAATGTTACCGGTTTGCAACGTGTCATTGATATGCAGAAGAAACGAAATCGTTGGTGATACCACGCAGTCCTGAGGAACACCAGTCTCAATGGGCTTGTAATTGGAGCATGCACCGTCTACTACAAACTTGATGCTGCGATCATCAAGAAAACTGGTGATCCAATTGTACAATTTCTCGGGAAGCCCATAGAAAGGAAGCTATGGAAGAAGCGCTTTGTACCAAACCCGATCGAAGGCTCTTCAAGAAAAGAGCTTAGTCCTTTCTAAAGGGCCGGCAAGGCACCTGCGATTCCCCTGGTGTTACGGCTGATCATGGGCGGCGGTAGTCACTGAACATCAGGTGAGCCGCATGCTCGTTTGCACCCTCTTCTATAAAAAAGAAGGCCTTCGCTATGTCCAAACTAACCCCCCCCCCCTCTTGGAATCTACTGCCTCCGCCCATTTTTGAGTTAGGTAACTTAGAGAATCACCAGCCGAGCGACTGTGACGTAGACTGGAGGACATAGGAGGAACGCCATCTGGCCCACTTGACTTTTTGACGTCCAGGGAGGGAAGTGCTTTGCGCATTGAGCATGGAGCACTCACTCCGCGGGATGATTGGCGGTGTGTTCTCCCCGTCATCAAGAGTCGAGTTAGATGCAAAGATATAGCCAAGCAGATCGGCTTTGTAATTTGCGGCATGGGCCAGTGAGTCATCCTCCCTGTGCAGAAATGGGAAAGATTGCTGACAGAAGTTCCCTTGGACAACCATGGCAAAAGACCAGAATGCACGTGTTCCCGAAGGAAGACAAACTAGTTTCTCGCCAATTCTGTCGATGTGTTCTGACTTTGCCTTGACAATGTCACTTATGAAGGACCTGGAGGCAAAATTGTACTTATATTTAGGAACGCTGGTATTTGCATCCCGAGACGTCGATGCGCAAGCCCAGGCCTGGTAGCACTCTTGCTTATGACGTCCATTGCTGAAAGTAGGTCTCCCCTTAGAAATGCCACAAAGCACCAATGTCACTCCATCTCGTGGGGGGGGGGGCAACCCTACACTTCGCTCACCAATACGAGGTTGCCACTTAAGAAGTTCCCATTGGCAGTCGGTTCTTCGAACTATAAAGCCGCCCTGTATTACAACCGTAATAAAGCTTCAGGAAGGTTGTACCACGTTTCACTTTACTTAAGTCTTGATAAAAAAAAGCTTTGATCTTATAATACTAACTTCAAGGTCTTTTATTTAATTCTAAAAAGTCTATTTGGTTTGTAACGTTCCATGAAATAATGTAAATAAAGGTACGGCTACTATCACGGATGTAACCACTGAATGAATCGGCAGGCAAACCTTGAGATAAAACCTCTTTTTACATCAAAGGGAAGCTTAAAAGAAACAAGTTATCCTAACAGTTCTTTTAATACGAATGATTCACTCCGATTTAATTGAAAGTACGCTACAAAGAACATCGTTATACTTTTTTAATCACAATGCTAAATTGACTTAGTAAATCAATTCACCAATATATTTCGGCGTAATATTTTCCTTTATTTAAAAAAAAAACTATTTGTAATCAATATCAAAACTTTAATTTATTTTAGAACCTTTATTAAGCTACATTGTCATTGTGTAGAGATTCACCTGTAAATTTCGTAAAAGTTTACAGAGGTAAATAAAATAAATGAGTGAGCTTTTAATAATATGTGATGGTGATTATGACGATAATGGTGGTGGTAATGATGATGATGATGTAGTTGTTGATAATGATAATGATAACGTAGTACGACTTACTACATACGACGACACGTTGCAGGAATACCATTAACGATATACATACAGTAATACTGTAATCATAGGAGACAATCTTCAATGATGTTGAACCAACGTTATTCGGATATACAAAAGGTAATCTTCCTAATAACAGTGTGCAATATTAATGGAAGTAATTGCTCAGCATATCCTTCATATAGCACTGTTTAATGTAACAAGCGTTGTGAGCGTGTGAGTGTTCTAATGCACGCTAGAATAATTTATCAGGATTGTGTATTTTGTATTACCAAGGGATGTTTATGCAACGAAATGTAAATTGTATTCCAATCGATTCACTTTCGAATTGTTTCCCGTTCGTACTTTCCAATTCTGGCCAATGAATTAATAATGAATGACAGTTTACAAATACGTTTACTGTTCACTAAGTGGAATAACATTGGATGAGTTTGTAGAACAAAGTAGGGATTAAAATAATCGTAAAAGTTTTTTTTATAGATTAATGGTGACAAACGAGCACAGTCTACCTGATGATAAGTTGATGCTGACGTCAACATCAATCATTGATAAAGTGTGAAAAAGAAAGATGACTTAGATGGAATTCCTCATTTTCAGTAAAAAAGTCTACGATTTTCTACACTCCCCAAATGAAACACAGCAGAATTATGCTGCTATTTTACGCTGGTGTTCTGTGAGAGTGTAGTCCTTTCTCTGTTGAGCCGGTCCATTGAATTCGATTATCCTCCTAGTGAGGCTCAGATAAAAACAAAAACAGGCGTAACTAAACCTATATAGCCAAACATATATTATTGTAAGCTCAATATTGCATGTGTACCATGTAGGCAATCTATACAAATAAATAAGCTTGAAGTGTCTGTTTGTAGTGTCAAAGTAACAGCTTTATAAGTGCTACTACTAACAGCATATAACTAAATGCATATTAACTATACTAAAATACAAACTAAACTAAATGCATATAAAAATATGTACGGTACACTTATAAGTTTTTTTTATTATTGCCTGTCTGTCTGTCTATCTATTTCTTCGAGCTAATCTTCGCTATTTTGACGGAACTTTCACTCGTAGATAACTGATGTTATAAGGAGTTACTATGGCTACTTTTATTTTAGAAGAGTTAGGGTACTGCGAAAAAAATTAAAAGCCATTAAATGCAATCGTAATAAACTTCACGAGGACGAAGTTACGGGGTACAGCTTGTAGTAAGAAAACGAAAAACTAAAATTGGCATATATATACTTTTCAACAAATATTTAAATTTATTACCGGCTTCCTTTCATAATTTGTTATTATTCACCCGAAAATTCACAAAAAATGAACTTTAAAATTAATTTACAATTTTATTCACTATAAACGTAGAATATTTAATGTAATGAACAAAATAATAATTCATAAAATTGTTCAAAACGAAATATAACTACGAAAATTAACTGGCTATGAGAGATAGAAAGTGTGCGTGCGCACTGCTCTCTTGCTTATACCTCCCACTCTACTCCCCAAGTAATGTGTACATAAGGAAGTTTTACTTCTACAAAACGACAGAAGACCATAACTTATTATAAAATGCAATATAAGTAAATCTTGCGAATAAGTCACAATTGTAAATATGATAATGTCAATTCTGTATTAAAAGATTAGTATTTTGAAACCATATTAATTAGCAACCATAAGGAAATATACGAGTACATGAGTTCGTGCGCTTCAAAATAAAATTATCATTTGTCTCGCTAGCAGAGTGTAGTCTTAAATTAAATAATTTAATTCAGAATTTCGATAAGCATTCGCTAGTGTTTTGTTTTAACGCCTAAAATACCAAAAGTAGGTCAACAAGATCAACCAATAAACATAAGTGAACGGTTTTTACATTAGTAGATTTTTTTCTGAAGGGCGGTCAGCCAAAAGCTTTTAATAAATTACCGATCATTAAGCATTTGATTTTGATAGGCGGTAATAAATAAATCAAGGAGTGAATGCAGTCATACATTAGTTTAAAATGTTTATCTTGGATTATAATTTTGTCATTTATATAATTATAGTGTCTTGCTTTACCTTTAACAATCCTTTTACGTAAAATTATTTATTAACACAAATTAATCAAACTTTGAATTAGTTGTATTTACGCAATCTCAAACATTTAGTTATTATGCAATAATACTCTATTGTCTCGGAAACTTCTTCACAATATCAGTAGGAATGGAAAGAACATTTTAGGTTCTACAAATGATAACCAAGTCGCTGAATTTTCTTAAAGCAGCTTGATTTATACAATACGGCGCGAGAACGGTTCGTTATGTATGGTTTACTTTGCATTACGTGATTTCTTATGTTAATCAATTACCTACCTTATCTAATAATCGAAATGTCGAAATAGACATCGAAATATCTTTCAACATAAACGATGTTATTCGCTTATTTTATTATAGGATAATAATGTTCATTGTTCATGTACCCGGGTTTGTTCGTCGCCGGCACGAATTAATTTATTAATTGCAATTTTAAGTGCGCAGCTGCCATGGCGTTACAAAGTAACTTAGTGAAACCCGTATTTTTATAGAACAAATGCGACAAACGATAACACCGCCTAAGTAACAAGTGTATGCTGTGCTCCATAGAAATCTACACCTATCCTCGATTAAGTATCAAAATGCAGATGCGTTGTCACTCCTGTAGGCTGAGATGGAATGCCTCGTTACCAGCACAAAAGGTGCCCCGGTTCATTATCTCACCTTCGAAAACCAGCAGCATTTACCTGCTATTTTATGCTGGTAATTTTTGTGAGCATGGTCTTTCCACTGACGATCTACAACAATAATATAGCTGCAGCGTGATTCTTGTAACTAATATTAACGTTAATTTATTAATTCACGTATAGCGTTATTCACTTTGTCATATTTTATAGTAATTGTCGTTTTAATTTGACTTACATTTTGAAATTAATGAGGTATCTGTTACCGTTACAGCCTATTAAAGTCCTCTGCTATTCATAGACTGCTCCATACGTTTCCTCATAAATCCCCCCTATTTTTTATAGGATTAGGGTGACAAACGGGCACACAATCCACCTGATGGTAAGTGGTTGATGTGGCTTATAGATATCTAAATCTATCCTCGATTACGAATCAAAATGCATATGTGTTGTCACCCGTAAGGATTAAGAACGAAAGCCTCGTTTCCAGTAAAATGGGACTCCGATTATCTACACTCACCATATGAAACACAGCAGCGTTGAGCTGCTATTTTACGCTGGTGTTCTGTGAGAGCGTGGTCCTTCCCCGATCGTGCTGACCCATTCGTGCTACAACTAAACATCTAGTACTGCTAATATAGCTCCAGCATGTATCTACCACATCAAAAATATATTGTAAAATATATTTTTTATAATATAAAAACTACTTATTTATTATAAAAAATATAATTTATTAAAATAAATAAGTACTTATTTATCATAGTTCTTCTCAGTATATATCACACTTATTATAAATATTTTCCATAAATGCCACGCTAGGCAAGAGGGATGGTGACCGCTGTTTCAGTATTTTTAGTTCTTTAGCAGAAAGACGCTGCTTACCATTTTCTAATTTGTTTCCCGCTGTCGCCTCCTACGTTTTGATGACATGTATTAGTGTGTTACTAATCAAATTTATTCAGTAAAATACTGAGCTACGATAATATGTTTATATCAGAAATATTTTTCGCAAAGGAACTTATTAATCGCTGAAGTCTAAGCTTCTCAGAATGTTAGACGGTTCAAGATAAAGCAAAGGAATTAAAGTCGTTTAATGAGAAAACACAAAATCACATAATTATGCACATACGATAAAATATTTCTTAAGAATTCAAAGAAGTCGTTCGCAGTATTTAACCATAACTATAATATAAAAGGTTTCTAAGCTCATTTGCAGTTGATATTTCAAAAAATCTTTAAACTTTTTTATTAAAAAGGTCGCTATGACACTCGCTCTCTCTTGTAGATAATTCAAACAATACAAACGTAATGTCGAAACCACCTAATTTGCAGGAGACATCCGAGTACACCTGGAGTGGCGTTCAATTCCAACAAGTAAGGGGATGGTACTCTTTGTCAAAATTGTCAAGTGGGCTCTCAAGCCCCGCCCTTTCCATGCAAGCGCCCTCTCGCCGCCGCGCGATGAAGTGTTTGTACGTGACTCCGCGGTGCCGATAATATTATTCAAATAACCAGACTCTTTTTTTATAAAGCGCGGAATGAAAGTGACAAGTTAAACGGGCCGCTGTCAGGCGCTTGCTTTAATTCTGGGAATTTTAACAAATTAATATTTATAAGAACGATGTTCTATTTCATTTTTGTGAACAAACGGACAATTTCTAAAATAAATTGCTACATTTTATAACTTTACAAAGCTACTGAACATGCGTAACTACTAAACATAAATCAATAGAAAGGGCTTTATGTTGGATTGTATCTTTTGTAGCAGTAAGTTTGTAAGACCATATCCAAAGAAGAGCAGTTCGAATCGTTGACTATCAAGTTCCTTCTGCGGAAACCACGATGACTTTCTACAACTACTAATGTTAATAGAAAACTAAAAAAAATAATGTTAAGTCACGAGAGACCCTTTTCTACTAGCGTTAACGAGTATAGAACATTAAATTTGGTTGGTCCGGCTGATTGATTAGATCTACAGGCCTTACCAATAGGGCATAGCATCTCATGGAATGGTTCATTATCTAATTAATATTTTATCTAATTGAAAATTAAGGCAAAAATCTTTCATCCTTAAGTCCTATTGTTACTTTCATATAAGTATATGCAAGGAAGTGCATTCGCATGTAATCTAGTTATTTTTAAGGTATCTTCTTTAATTGATATGCAAATAATATTGTACTACGCATGCCCACAGGGTAGGAACATAGTTTAACTTTATAATATATGTAGCTGACATCTATATAATTGCCATGATTCACGAAATTAGTACTTAGTAGAGAATCAGCACTTAAAATTGCAATCAAGAATTTCATCGGTGACGGTGGAGATCGAATGTAGGTTGTTTTGTTGGAATATTATAGTGATGATGTAATTTCAGAAATTTAATGTTACGTCTTTGTTCAATTATTGTAATTTCAAGAAATTGAAAT
This sequence comes from Parnassius smintheus behrii, assembly GCA_036936625.1. Classification (NCBI taxonomy): domain Eukaryota; kingdom Metazoa; phylum Arthropoda; class Insecta; order Lepidoptera; family Papilionidae; genus Parnassius; species Parnassius smintheus. Next base: position 189,640 of record JAUPFT010000009.1, on the reverse strand, counting down.
TAGAATCAATTGAAAGAAAAAAAATATTTCGAAGAAATGTGAAGTTCGTCAACACGCATTGGGGCAGCGTGGCGGACACTTCCTTGCCCTAAACCCTCTCAGAAATGAGGGGAGGCCTGAGCCCATCAGTGGGACGTATATAGGCTGTAACTTTACTTTACTTTACGTCTTTGTTCAATTATTGTAATTTCAGAAATTTAATGATACGTCTTTGTTCTCATTATTTTCCCAGCTAGAGCTAACATTTAAAATAAACAAAGGTGCTGTTAAATCTGCGAAGCGTTGTCATCGACAGACACAAACACACACCCTCTTGTCCATCCTCACTCCGATTCCCGATGGAATGGAACCCTACACAAATCATGTGATATCGGTGGGGAATGACATTGAAAAGGCGGTGAAAAATGACAGTGAAAACAATCAAATATATATACTTATTTGAAACAACACTAGCTGGCTCATCAATCTTTGTTTTACCTTTTTCATCCAAAGGTACTGTAAAATATTTTATAACTATTGATATTAAACAATCGCATATCAGTGGGGAATTTCCGTAAAAGTTCTTGCGCCTATAATAAACAATACATACGTCAACGAGCTACTATTTTCATTATAGTATTGAATCTGGTGTGTTTCCCGATTTAATGAAGCATAGTAAAGTAATATTTTAATTTGAATTTGGTACTACATTGCACCCCAAAACCTTGACACCTATTTTTTACTGACAACACTTGTGTTATTTTTTTAATGTAATACTTTACTTCGTAAAAACAATTCGGTATAACACGGAGTAGATAATGTAAATATATTTTCAATGTGATATGTGAGAGAGATCACAAGATGCTTTGGGTATATTCTTACCTTACTGCATCTATACGTGGTAGCGCCACGCTGCAGATATATTATGGTTGTAGCACGAATGGGTCGGCTCGACCGGGGAAGGACCGTGCTCTCACAAAATACGCTTCGTAATATAGCAGCTTAAGAATGCTGTATTTCGTATGGTAAATGTAGAAATCCGGAGACCCTCATTTACTGGAAACGAGGCATTCCATCTTAGTCCACAGGTGTGACAACGCATCTGCGTTTTGATTCTTAATCGAGGAAAAATGTAGATGTTCTTTGACCACAGCATCCACTTACCATCAGATGGACTGTGCGCTCGTTTGTCACCTTTATTCTCTAAAGAAAGGAGTCTTCGGTTGTGTCAATAAATCAGGAAACTTCAACAGTATGGTATATAAGAAGACGCTCTCTAACTTATTATTTTAAATAATAGAGCGAATAAAACTTGTTATTACAGGTATGAGTTCTTCCAGGTCGATAGTACAAACGGGTATGCCTCAGGTCTCAATTCTCAAGCTCTTTCTGTTTCTTGTCTATAATAATGATGACTTATCTTACAAATCAGGCGATAAAGTAGTATTTACTGATGATACTTCATCAACCGTGTAGAGGCAGTGTTAGAATGGTCACTAACCCACATCATCCTGACCGATACGACTTAGAGACCTTCAAAAAACGAGCTTACTCCTTTTTAAAAGGCTGCAACGCATTTACAATCCGTCATGACTTTCCCTGGTATTGCAGTTATAATGGCGATTAACATTATATCAAGGGCAGCGGTCGATAATTACCATCAAATTAGCCGCATGCTCGTTTGCCTGCACTTCCATATTTTTTTATATATTTCTCTTATTTTCAAAAATTGCATAGCATTGTATAACAATAGCATTTTTGATATAATATAGAAATCGAGATAATAAAATAGTAAAAATGGGGACAGATAACTATGTCAAAAAGTTAAAATCCATATTTTATATTGATGGAGTGGATAGTTTAAAGTAAGGGGAACTCTCAAAATTAAATGTTTATGTTTATTTTCAAGGAAATAAATAAAAATTTCTGACTGTTTTAAAATGAAATTCTTCTGACTAAGAATACTTTTAATACCAAGTCCGCCTGTTGTTCCTATACATTGAGTAATGTTCAATAAATAATAAAAAATATATCTATAAAATTCGTTAGAAATATATATATATATATATATATATATATATATATATATATATATATATATATATATATATATATATATATATATATATATATATATTTGGGGAAAGATCGACAAAGTAAATTTATGTTGCAACAGTGAATGGTATAGTCGACAAGGGACGAAGGAGGCAAGAGAGTTATGTCAGGGTCGTGCTAAATGGAAGTTCCATCTAGGTAACAGGCGTGAGCGTTTATGTTTACGTCATATTATACATAATACATCACAGTCGTGTGGAAACTTTGATAACTAGCATTTTCATTCTTAATCCAGGATAGCTATCGTGTTGTATGTATGTCTATATACCATTAGGTGGACGCGAATTGGACTTCGGTTGTTCTTCGGTATCCGTAGAAACAGTGACTAGAGTTTGTCTAGAAGTACGTAGGGCTCCAAAGTATTAAAATTACCTATGTATTATTCAATAAATTCGATTTGTCAAACTGGAATTCGAATTCTGGAACTGTAAATAGCTTAGATTTGGAGTTGCTAGGAGGCTGGTCGTCCTAATCTAAAATAGAAAGAAAGCAATTCCTTCACCTTGAGAGCTGCATGAAATGAAACGGTGGATTCTCATACACCACCATATCTAGCATAAAAAAGACTGCAATAATTACACAAGTTTATAATAATAAGCCGACCTAAAAAGAAGGTAAATTCGTTTTGTATTAATGTTACACGATATTCTCGTCAGTAATTGTGAACAGTAGGTTTCAACTGTTCTATTTTATTAAATGGAGTACAGGTCCTCATGTAAATTAAAAAAAAATCCATATTTTTACATCAATCTTTCACACTTCCCAATATTCTTGCCATCTATCGCTCCCACTCTGATAGAGGATCTCACAATGCAATAATTCTAACCATTGAAACCCTTACGTTAATAAGTTTAACAGTAAATATAACATCTGTAAAATGTATGGATATAAAGCCAGACAATTCAAGAATAAATCTTCTTTAGTCTGGTGGTTGTAATTGACCTAATTCTTGCGGGTTTAAACTGTGCTGTGCCGGCGCTGCTCAGTGAATCGACGCATTGGGACTACTGCGAGGCATACGACCGCTCCATGACTCAACAATTTGATTAAATGCCTCTTTACATTGATGAAACCTTTAAATTAATTTACATAAGTCCTTTTAAATAAACTTCATTTAAAGTTTTGTTTATTTGAAGGAAATTAACTTGATTCAATTTCAATATTAATATATGATTTGATTTTTTTCAGTAATAATTTTTTTTGTGTGGCTATTACAGTTTTGTGTACAATAAATATATATTTCTAGTATTTTATACTTATAAATTGTGCCATGTTTAGATATTTATTCAAGTAAGATACAGGTAAATTCTAGCAAGGCACTAACATTGAAAGACAAGCTATAGGCGACATTAGCCTAATAGTTAAGGAAACGGATTGTGAAACTCAAAGGTTGTGGGTTTCAATCCGCCATTCGACTAATATCATGAACAAGTAACCTAAGGGAAATTCAAGCTTAGTTTATTAATAATTAATAGGAATATTAGTGGTGTGGAAACCACTGCTAGAATTCTTTAAAAAACATTTATAAGAAGAACTGTTGTTTTTTTTTAAGTCACAAGAAAAGCCATGTGTGCCAAAAAATTACTTTTAGTAATACACAAAACTAAGCAATGACTGAAGAAAGCTACATTTCTTTTATAGAATAAGGGGACAAACGAGCACACAGTCCACCTGATGGTCAAGAAATTCTGTCACCCATTCACAGAATTCTACTTCTGTCTTCGATTAAGAATCAAAATGCAGATGTGTTGTCACCGTGGAAAGAAAACCTTCTCGTTGAATAACAATGTAAAATGGCAGCTTTATGGTGCAGTGTTTCGTATGGTGAGTGTAAAAAACCGAAGACCCTTTTTAATAAAAACGGGGCATTCCATCTTAGTTCTTAGAATACGGACTGTATTCTCGTTTGCCATCCTTGTTCTATAAGAAAAATTATAAAAGTGTACAATTCATTACCAGTATATCCATGCACGATCACAACTACTGGTAAAGTTCTAGTTATTATACACCACAAAATATTTTAACACAGTAACGCATAATCTAAAAAGTGTATATCGTTACTAATAGAAAGTCACCGACGAGAGCAAGAGTTTTGAAATTATCTTAGAAAATTAACTTTCTTATATCCGTTTACACAAATTAACAATTGCAAACATTTTCGCAATGTATTGCCTGCATTTGTTTACAAAAGAGAACGCTACAATAAAGGCGCAATATATTATAAACGTTTCTCGCACCGTTGTCGTAAAATCACAAGGAAATGTGACGGAATCTCAGAGCTTAGCGGATATTTAATTAATTATCCTTGAAACCGCGTCTTGTTAGCATTCATTATAACGTAGGCATTCATTTATTTGAATAGCAGCAACTTCAGTCATTATGGAAAATGTATGTAAGTATATCTCCCTGCGACTGTAAGAAATTACATTCCAATGAATGTAATTTTTAAAATGTCTTAATTGAATACAGGCATATTATGGTTGTGAAAAAACGGATAACCTGCTTATCCGTTGAACGGCTACGTTCTCACAGAATACCAGTGCGAAATAACTGCTTAACGCTGCCTTGTTTCGTATGGTGAGTGTAGAGATGCGAGACCCTTTTTAATGTAACACAATTACATACAATTTAGTGGTAACAGCGTATCTGCGTATTGATTCTTAATCGAGGACAGATGTAGCTGTCTGTGGGCCACAGCATCCGCTTCCCATCAGGTGGACTGTGTGCTCGTTTGTCACCCTAATACTATCAAAAATAAACTACTATACAGAGTCACGCACCTTATCCTGAAACAATAAAGTAAGAGCGCCATCAGTAGTTACGTTGTACCAGTTCTGGCGCACTTGTAGAAAGGTTGTACCAGTTCTGGCGCACTGAGTCACAAGTACGACGTTCGTCGACAAAAGGTTTTGGCATGCTCTGATCACGAATCTGCGGTCCATTTTTGCGTAGGATGCACGGTTCCGGAGATGTGCAGATCAATTAACTCTTATCTAATTGATATCCGCTTCGAGCCTCCACCGTCATTAGCGCTCCATTGTTCTTATCTACTTATCTATTGTTCATTCAATACCGTCATTATCTATTCTTCCTCAGCGTGGTGATATTGTTATATACTCCTTTGTTCCTATCTACACTAATCTGACTCATTAATAAAACACATTACCCAATTTTGTTAAAATTTTTATTTATAAAATACAAAATCTTATTACTTATTATCTATAAAATAGGAGCGAAACATCTCATCCACTAAAATATCGTTGTACAATGTGTTCCCTGTAAATATACTCGTAAAACTATGCATTGAACATCCCTGAAACTTATATAGCAAATACATTAAGCAATATTCGCCACAAACTGAAGTCCACTCATTCTGAATCCTATCAACATTCCAGTTCCATCTTTTACAATTTCTTTTAAAAAACTCTAGATGATATCGTACAGGTGCCCGTCCAAATGAATCAAAATATTGACCGACGTCATTCGTATCGATATATAAAGCTACCCAATGTGACCCTGGTTTATCATCTGTATCCAAATTGCATATTATATACGTTGGTACGTGGGTGTATATGGGTAGTTTATTGGCAGCATAAACATTATTTTCTAGAGTGGGGTGAATCTTTTTCAGATGTTGTTGTACATCTAGTGTATCCATAATATTACTGCTATTAGTAGATTATTACAGTACCAATCTACTCAATGACTAATATAGGAATGATCAATTATAGTGATATCTAAATATTAAATTACATTCTTTGTGTTATACAAATCGTACTTGAGTCACCAATACACTGAACAAGACACGACAGGAAGGACGTAGGAATGTAGAGATAAGCAACAGAATGTAAGGTAAGCTTGTTGACGCATAAAGATACTATCAATTCTACTGCAGAAATTCTTTAGATTAGAATTATTACTCACTGGTACTATATAAGACCAAGCAACTGCAGTCATGGAGTTAGTGTATGGTCGTTTGACCGCAGTGGATCTATCAATACTACGTTTGTGTTACTTCAACGCATCAAAGGCCATGGATGTAAGTGTTTATTCTATTGACAAACTTACTTTTCTTTCTGTTATTTTCTTACGTGTGTATGATTTAGTGTTAACAAATTATATTTAAATATTATGTGTGTGTATATGGTTAAGCCGTGGTAGCTCAGATGGTTAGCGCAAAATGTAAAATTCACAGTACGCGACCCGGGTTCGATCCCCGCCGGCACCAATTAAATTGTTAATTACAATTTTAAGTGTTAATTTACCACGTGCTCAGCGGTGAAGGAAAACATCGTGAGGAATGCATGTCTGAGATAATTTCGAAGGCATGTGAAGTTAGCCAGCACGCATTGAGGTATCGCAGCGAACATTTCCTAGCCCTAAAACCCTCTCAGAAATGAGAGGAGGCCTATGTTCAGCAGTGGACTTTAATAGGTTGTAACTTTAGCTTTTTTAACTTTTATGATTAAGTGTTACCAAATTGATATTAACATGATAACTGTGTTGTTGCAGAAATCATTGAGCTTCGATGAAAATACATATAAACAGTATTACTACTCGCCACTCTCCCCTCAAGAAGAGAGTGATGACATCGTCATTAATAATAACACATGCGATGGTGGAAAAAGAAAATCGCAATCGACTGATCATTTTTTTGAAGCTGAATCAAAAATAAAAAAGAGGAAGCTGTTATCATCAACCGTAGCACGAGCCGCTAGAGATGGTGTATCATACATTTCTACTAATTCTGACGATGGAGACCAAGCGACGCATCTCATCAAAATTGAAATGTACGATATGAAGATGCTATCCAAGATTCCAACTACTGATCATTGGAAACATGCTTCCACGAGTATTAAATATTACGTAAAGACTAATAAGGATAGCATCTACGACAACACAAACGCCCTCGTATACAATATTACAAAGACAATAGCAGAAAGTGAAAAAGTTAAAAAATACTTTTTTAACAATGACAGTCATTAGCTGATCATTAGTGAATGTGATTCTGTTTACTTAAATTACAGGAAGACAAGAGCAGAAGAAAGAGATGAGTGTGGCATACGTGTACAGAACACATCATTGAAGAACAAAACTACAACACTGAGTGGAGATGAAAACGAGAAGAATATGCAGTACTCAAGAGCTGAATATCCATTCTTCAGTTCAAAATCTAGCCGGTTGCTCAGTTTCGAAAACTGGCCTCTCGTTATGCGACAGAAACCTGAAGATCTTGCAGAAGCCGGTTTCTTTTATACTGGCCATGCAGACAGGACCAAGTGTTTCTATTGTGGTGGTGGCTTAAAAGATTGGGAAGATGATGATGATCCTTGGCAGCAGCATGTTCAGTGGTTTAGTCAGTGTGCTTATGTAAAATTTAAACTTGAACAGAGTTTTGTATTAGATTAAATAGAATATTTATAAAGAAATAAAAAATAATATATTGCATACAATTTGTTTTATTTAATTTTATAATGTTTCACATAGTTACATACACACAAAATGCATTACACATAACTCATAAAATCTAACACACAACACATATTATAACCTTAACTACTATAGTCTACAGTAACATTTCTGTTTTTATCTATCTCAATAATATTATCAAACTCAGCATAAACTATACAGTTAATTGTTTGTATTAGTGAGGATTCAAATCGTACTTCTAATCTTACACTACCATGCTTTATGAGATTCCAATGAGCTGATGAGTTGGCTGATAAATCAGGAGTTAAATCAAATGCTAATAGACAGTAACCTCTGGCATACTGTTCACAAGAGATTCCATTTCCTTCATTAAGAAAGTGAATACCAGTTCCCGAGAATAGAGTATGATATGCTGATGTAAATATGCTATTATTAAAAGATGGTTGCAAAGCTTTTGAAGGTATTTGTTGACCATCAATATATAAGCTGAAAGAATTAATACCATAGTTTTCAAAGTTAAATGGATTTTTAGTAAGGGAACCATTAAATGCAGAATTGTTCAAAAATCCAATTATACATCTTTTGGGTACCTGCCCTAAAAATATATTATCAAGAGTTTTTCCTTGAACACCCGATGGAATTGTTAAAACTTTTACTTCAGCTCGAGTAATAGGATATTTAGCAGTGGTAGAAGCTAAAACTTTTTGATGTGCGAGTAATACGCTTGGATTAATTCGTGCTCGTCGAACAATAAGAGTTGCGTCCGTAATGCAAACTTTAAACTTTACATCGTTTGACCCAGCAATTAAATTAAAGCTCTCTCTCGATCGAACCAATTTAACACTCATTTCAACACCATTAATTAAAAATTTATCTTGGTTGAAAATGTCACCGTGAAGATGACCAATCATTTCTATTTCCTTACTTTCACTAATCAATTCCTGTCTTTTAACAAATCCCATGTTTTTACCATCCGTAGAATCCATTTTTCCTGCTGTATCATCATACCAAAGACTACAAGTAAGATGAGATTGTTTAGCAGCAGGAGCATAGTTTAAAAGGGTTTCCATGTATGCTCGATATGCATAGGTATTATTAGGTGGTGATACAAGTTTTTGGTTTAAATAAACATCAAGTTGACTAAAAAGTGAATGCAGCCAATTATTTACAGGTGCTACTATTGTAGTAGATATCAAGTTAGTTGAATCTTGATTTAATACTTTTGCCTTTATGTGGAGTAATGTATGAGACAAATCTATGTAGTCATCGCCTGTCCCAGGAACTTGAAACTCGATAGGTCCATCATCACCAAGAGATGAAATTGGTTTATAATGAATCCACAATCCATTTTCAATGCTAGTTTGTGTAGACGGTAGTGCAAACAAATCCAATTCTGACTTAACGCACTCGCAAGAATGATTATGAAGGAGACATATTTAATTTGAAAATATATCTTTGTTATTTTTTGGTTTTAGACCAAGTTTTTTCGCAGCTTTCACTTTAGCAGTTAATGGTGGAATGAACGAGGTCAATCGTTTTCTTTTAGTTTTATACCCAGATCCTGTCATGTTAAATTGATCAATTTTCTCATCAGCCTTTCGTTTTAAAGTCGTACTAACTTGCTTTAGACGATCTTTTATTGAGGCTTCCATAGGACGCGCTTGAACCATATCCGATAAAAGTCCTACTCCAGCGCTTAATCCCTCCTTACCAATCACTCGAGCACCACTTGAAAGTAAAGGTAAAACTGATCTAAATAACCCCCCTAAGAAGCTCCCAATACCATGACCGCGTTGGTATGGTGCACCCTTATAAATTACTCCAACTCCTGACCCAGCTTGATGTGTATAATAATTTTCATATGGACATTTATGATGATCACGAAGAGAATTCATTATAATAATTTTCGGAAATGTAGTTTAATACACACGGTTCCAAACTGGAATGGTATTTTTTGTCCTGTGCTCGATCTTATAACTATTTCCAGCGTATCGAACTCTCTTCGCATAACAGGTAAGTAGTGAGGTTGAGAGAAAACGTGCATTTTATTTGCACCATAAATGTATTTTGTAGGATCTAATGAAATGACTCTTAGTAAAGGAGTCATAACATCACCCACAATCTGAGGATCGATAATGTCACAATATAGAAAGAGTTGAGATGGTAACCCTAAGTGTAAATTAGCAGGACACTTTCCAAAATTTCTCTCTAGGAGATTTTTATTTGGTTCATAACCTAGTTGTAAACTTAATTTGGGTGATAATGTTACGGATGTTATGTTTTTATCCAAAACAGAAATAGACACAAATTTTGTTATTTCATCATAGCGAAATTTCAAGTTCTCTCCGATACCATTTAACACTCTTAAAATATGCTCAACGTTATCATAGTTGGTAGCTGGAATATGTTTTTTGTAGTACACTGTGGATGGTTTATCTTCATTAGGCATTAACATAGATTTTGTAATGTATATAACATTTTCATGATCTTGAACAGTAAACATGGTACATGGATATTGAAACTCGACAACTCCAACCGACCATTCACCTTCTAATTTAATAGCTTTCGGTAATTTCGTTGAAAAATTTGTGGTCTTGTTATCAGGAAAGTATTCCATTGAACTATTGCTAAGCAAAGTTAAATAAAAACTTTCTTTATTCATATTTCTTTTAAACTAGAAGCTAAAATCCAACTGTTAAATTTATCTGGATAACCTTTCCACTTCACTAATACTTCTTTTCTGTTACCTGAGTAACGAGTGTCAATTATTTTATCTATTTTATATTGTGAGGTGGGGTTGTAAGTGATTTTCTGTAATTTTCTTTCATAAAAAGTACCAACTATTGGTTCATTTTGTAAATCTGTTATTGTATAAACAACCCATGGAGATCTATCAATTATTGAAGATATAATAAATATTTCATCACTCCAATTTGATTCATGTCCTTTTTGGAAAGCATGTTTATATTTAGTTATTCGAACATAATCACCCACATTGAAATTTGGTTTAGGATTTTCTAAAGAAAGTTTGTTTGACCGTCTATCATAAAGATTAGTCCAAACTGTCATAATATTGTTGGAATTTACATCACATGGGCACATCTTAATACTAGAGTGAAAGCTGTGATTATAAGAGTATATTAAATCTTGTAAAACATCTATATATCTATAAGTATTATTATGAGTGAAATAACGCCACATTTTCATTTTTAGTGTTCTTTGAAATCGTTCAACAATACTGGCCTTAATGTCAGGATTGTTAGTGGTATAGTAATTAATCTTTTTGGATTTAAAGTATTTTTGTACATCTTTTGAAACAAATTCTGTACCTTTATCAGATTGTATGTGAGTAGGTGTTAAATTACTTTCAGTAAATATACTTTCAAAACATTCTTTAGTTGTTTCTGAGTTTTTCTTTTTCATTGGTCTTGCAAAAGCATATTTACTAAATACATCAATAACACAAAGTATATACTTGAAACCATCATTATATTGAGAATAAGTTCGCATATCACTTAAATCAGCTTGCCACAGTTCATTAATATTTGATAGAATGTACCTATTACGCGGGAATTTTTTTCGAATGGGTTTATGTAATGTGTATGTTTCTTGTGATTTTAACCATTCCTTTACTTGCTTTTTATTCATTTTACCCTTCATGGCTTTTGATAATTTATCAATACTACCAAAACCAGCGGGATTAGATGGATCATAATAAATCCTGTTAATTTCTTCTAGTACGGGGTCCATTTTTCCCACTCAAGCCTTTTACGTATTTTAGTTGTAGACTTTTTATCTCTACTGCTCGGTGTAGAAAACTCTTGAAATTCAATCTCAGAGGGTTTGTTCAGATTTTTTGCTTGAAGTTGGTTAATAAACTCACATCTCTTTGGATTTCCAATATAAGTAAGTGGTACTTTAATATCTTTTAATGCTTCAGCAAATCTATCCCACCCTACTGGATCACTTCTTTTTAAGGGTCTTAGTGAATCATTTATTAAATCAACAATATTACTTCCAGGAATTTTTTCATTATCAATTATGACTGTACCTTCATTATCCCAATGTATTTTACCTTTACTTGTTTGAACTAAGTTTAATAATAACTGTCCTTTTTTATTATAAGTTTTTGGTATTAAACTGAGTATTTGAGCTGGTGTGTAAAGTGGATTTTCAACATTTTCTTTACTTTTGATGGATCGATTCTCCTCCAACAAAGATTCAGCATCGACTGAAGTTTTTAGATCTCTATCTTTATTTTTAAAACCAATTTTAGACTCGTTTGAATCTTCATTAGATGTATCAGAATAAATTGGTAATCTGAGTGGTTGACGATCCTCTTCGGTAAAATGAAGGTATCTTTGCAGTGTTTGTAAATATAACATCCATTTCTTTCGGTCTTCCGTCTTACTATTCATAATATTTTGCATTTCAATATCTAATCGAGATAAACTACTACTCGTATTAACCTTATTTTCTTGTTTTAATTTTTCAATCAATCCAGGTTCGATAAGTATCATTTTCTTTGCATTTTCCATGTTAACTGGCTAGTCCACTCACTAATCCACTCAATATTGCACCTAATATTATTGGTAAGAAAGCCCCTCCTTTTTGTATATTTATATTTTTTCTTAGTTTATGTTTACACTTACGCACTATTTGACGGAGTATATTTTTGTGTTTATTCAATTTTTGTTTATCTTGATCTTTAAGAGGTACTTTTCCTTGTAAAACGTTATGAATACACTCACAAATACAGTTAATTTCTTCTTCATCACACGTTTTAAGTAATGCTCTTTGATATTTTGGTTTAAGCGTATGCAAAGCGTTTAGCAAATGTTTATGCGTTGTGAGTCGACGATGCATCATTTAGCAATGATTTGAAATGTTTGATTCTTGGTGTATTTAAACTCTTTTGTGGGAACGTAGACTGTGCAGAAACCATTAAATGGGAAGACATTTGTCTTGATACGACAAAAATCATTGGTATTCTGTTTTAAATCTACCATTAAATATCCATGCGCCTCTAGAGTTGCATCCCTGTAGGCATCTTCAATAAATTTTGGGTTATCTGGTGACACTTGTCGTGCTAAATATCTTATTTGAGTTTTATCTCGAGGGTTTTTAAAATATATTATATAACTTGAGTTTAAGGATATGTCTCTTTGCCCTTTACCCTGATGAAATAAATTTTGTGTTAAATAAAATACACTAAGATTCCTGTGATGACTACCTTTTGTAAATATATCCACAATTCTTCCATCGGACTCTCTCATTAGATCATCAATAATAACAAGATGTGGGTTTTCACCGTCAAACATATTAACATTTGGAATTCCTTGATGGTAGTTAACATTTGGTAAATTATATAAAGGTTGCATTTCATCAAAGCACCATGTGATCTGATTAAAATCACAATTACATATTTCTGTAACTGATTTTATGAAATTTGTTACAAAATTTGACTTCCCACATCCACTTGGCCCCGCCACAATAGTAGTAAACGGATGGATAAAGTGAAACATTACACACGTCTAAAGTACTAAAGGGTGAAATAAAAAATGAAAGTGTTGGTGTTAACAATTAATATATATTGCAAACATTATATAAAACAGAATGATCTGTATACTATTTCTAACACAATTAGTACATCATAATTTTACAATCAACTCAACCTCAAATAAATGCACACACACACGCAAATATAAACAACAATTAACTTAAATTATTTACAATAAAACAACGATTAAATATGTAATAAACTCTACGTCATTGTTGACGACGCTCACGTTGCTTCTCGAACACCTGAAATATAAATAAGTAATATTAATCAATAAAAAATAAAATATGTAAAATATATACTCATAAAACATTGTTACTTACCTTATGTACTTGCTGTTTTTCTATAATAAATAAGTACGTGTGCATACGGGGACGGTGGCACTTACCGCGATTTTTATCAGTAGGGTGAAGGTATATTTGCAACAACGGTGTTGCACCGCTGAGTACATGATCCCGCGTTTCGAGTTAGTTGCACTAGAACATCATACGAGGTGACACCTATGTCTCCCTCCCCGCGGATGTACACGCGCTCACCAAACTTTTTTTGTATATTTTTCTCCCAGACGACACCAGCGGCCTACATCATCAACATAGTGGTCCTTCGGCCGAATCCTTACGTCGTCTGCAAAAAATATAATAATAATAAGTACCAGTTATGTTCCACGCGCCGGCTACGCCGCAAAAAAAGCGACGACCACGTGGCACCGCTGCAAAATCGGAGTGCAAGAACAACCAAGATGTGTTACCATCGTTCAGCTTAAAGGACGAAGTGCTGGAAAAACCTGGAAATGCGCTAAGTGCCTCTAGTAAGAGTAAAAAGTCATCAAAGACCTCAGGCACGTCGTCAAGTACGGCACGCAAACGGCAGTTGGAATACGAAACCGCTAAAGCTATGGCTCTCGTGGAAATACAAGCAGCGGAAGCTGAAGCAGAAGCCAAAGTTAAGAGTGCTCAGGCAGAAGCTGCCAAGCTTAAGGCAAATATTCAGTCGAAGCTGCTAAACAAACAGCTTGCAGCTGAGATGGCAGAATTGGAGTCTCATTCACGCTCTTCCCACAAGTCGGCTATGAAATCTTCGACCAGCAAAGTTGAAAATTGGCTGAATGCTCCAGGAAACCAGCATGAGGAGAACCGAGAAGAGTACTCTTGTGAAAAAATCGGCCTAGAAAAGCTGACACATGCCTTGAATGATGCAGTAGCTGCCTCATCATATAAAATACAGAACCAGGAGCTCTTAACAAGATTAGCAACGTCTAAAGACCTGCCTTTATTTTTTGGAGATCCAATGGAGTGGTTGCAGTTTAAACAGGCGTACCAAGAATCTACCCAATTATGCAAATATAGTGACACAGAGAATTTATGGCGGCTACGTAAGTGTCTTCGTGGCGATGCTAAAGAAGCAGTGACTTCACTCTTGATTGGTGGAACTACACCTGATTTAATAATTGACACCTTAGAACTTCGATATGGCAAACCAGAAACAATTATGAGTAAAATAGTTTTACAGCTTAAAAAACTATGTCCGTTGCCGTTAACTTATCATAATGATATCATTAATTTTGCAATAAAAATAAAGAACTATGTGGCTGCTGCCAAAGCAATGCAACAAAGTGATTATCTTCGCAGCCCGGAGTTAGTATCGATTGTCGTATCTAAGCTTCCAACTTTGCTTGTCGCAAAATGGACCGACTACGTTTATGAACAGCGAGAGTGTAATTTACCGAAGCTAGAATTGCTTAGTGAATTTTTATATAAGGAAGCCACTAAAACAGCTGCATCAGGAGTAAGTCATATTCACGCTCAATATAATTTAAAGAAACCCGATGAAGGTAAACACCGTTCACACTCGTTGTTGTACACAAATAGTAATCAATTACAAAACGCGGAAAAGTGTACATTTTGCCGAAAATGGGCTCATGGTGTCGCAGATTGTTCACGGTTTAAGCGCGCCTTACGCAAAGATCGCTGGCGATTTGTACGCGTAAATAAACTTTGCTTCAAATGTCTTGCCCCCCGCCATACGAATGGTATGTCTTGTATTGGCAGTAATTGCGACATTGACGGCTGCAATCAACCGCATCATCGTTTACTGCACTGGGTAAAACCATTGGAAGAAAGCTTAAAAACTGTGGAGCGAAGTGAGGATGAGCATCCCAGCACCAATGAAACAGTGACTCATACGGTGGCATCCCACTGTCACAAGGTGCTTTTGAAAGTGGTGCCGCTCACTCTTCACGGACCGAATGGCAGTTTGCATACGCATGCACTACTGGATGATGGAGCTACCGTGACGGTGATATCCTCTGATATCGCAGATGAGCTCGGATTATACGGTGCAAACGTGATATTGCGCGCGCGCAGCGCATGGGACTCGGGCGAGCTTGTGTGTGAATCTCAAGTAGTGAGTGTTAGTGTTACCAATTCGTATAACGAAATGTTTACTTTCCGTGCGCGTAAAATTAAAGAATTAAATTTACCAACACAAAAAGTGCCGAATATGGACTTTAATAATTATGGATTGTTAAGTGAAGATCTTATGTTATGTAATTGTAACGCTAAGCCAAAATTATTAATAGGTCAGGACAACCATCATTTAATTTCTCCCATTCGTTGTGTTCGTGGTAAGCAGCGTGAGCCGTACATAACTCAAACTGCGCTTGGATGGTGTGTGCACGGACATATGGTAAGTGATGTTAATTGCACTGATCGCTTTGTCTCTTTCATTAATAGTTGCACCGAAAAAGCGGGACAGTCGCAGTGTATCTTTCACTTACACACGGTAGAATCGATTGCTAGCGATCTCTCTCTCGATAACGATAACGGTGAATGTACCTGCGCGCAGTTGCACGATGCGGTTCGTAGATCCTTCGCGTTAGAGTCTATTGGTGTAGGTTCGAAGCCGCGCCGCAACCCAGACGAAATACGCGCTTTACAAATTTTAGATGACACTGCAGAATTAGTAAATGGTCAATGGAATGTCGGCTTACCGTGGAAACACGATGAATTACATTTACCCGACTCTTACCCTAACGCCTTTAATCGTCTAAAGTCAATAGAAAGAAAATTTTTGCTCAACAAAGAGTATGCAACTCGTTATTGTGAAAGAATGAGATACTTATTTTCTAATGGTTATGCTAGAGAACTTAATGAGACCGATGAAAACTCTAATAAACGTATAATATGGTATTTGCCGCACTTTGGTGTAGATAATCCAAATAAGAAAAAACTGCGTTTAGTTTATGACGCGGCAGCAAAGTCGAACGGTTATTCTTTAAATGATTTTCTTTTACAAGGCCCTGATTTGTTACAATCGTTATTAGGAATAATGTTACGATTTAGAGAAAACCGCGTAGGTATCATAGGGGACATAAAAGATATGTTTTTAAGGATTAATGTACGAAAAGATGTTAATTCTTTGCGTTTTTTGTGGAAAGATATCTATTTAAGCAATGAAAATGAACAATTAGGCTTCGGAAGTAGTAACAAAGGTTCAAAATTACCTATACAACATCCTGTTAAGAAATATATTATGACGTCATTAATTTTTGGCGCTAACTGCTCCCCATTTATAGCACAATATATTAACCAAAATAAAAACACATTGCGCTTTCAGAATAAAATGCCGGATGCAGTTAATGCAATTAGGAAAAATCAATATATGGACGATTTTATCGATAGTTTACCAGACGTCGCTACTGCTACAAAAGTGATAAAAGATGTTTCATATATTAATCAGCAAGGTGGTTTCGTGATGCGTAACTGGTTAAGTAACAAGTCAGATGTTCTTAATGATATGCCAAAAGAGACTTTAAATGACATGGCGATACGGTTTAATGTTGAATCCCAGCCGGAACGAACGCTTGGGCTTTTGTGGTTTCCCGCGAGTGATATGTTCGGGTTCGATCTTTCGTTAAAGCGTATACCGAGTGATATTTTACAACTATCACGAAAACCGACTAAGCGAGAAGTTCTTCGTATTATAATGTCTGTATATGATATTCATGGTTTTTTAGCACCTTTTACGATAAAATCCAAAATTTTAATGCGCGAAATATGGAATGTAGGTATAAAGTGGGATCAGGAAATAACAGATAGTTTATTTGTTTTATTTAAAGATTGGATTTCGCAGTTACAAGAAATGAGTTACGTTCGAATCCCGCGGTGGTATTTCTATAGCAACGATTCTGTCGGTGTGAATGAGAAGAGCGGCCACACCGTAAACGACGATGAGACGTCGTTGCAATTGCATATTTTTTGTGATGCATCTCCATGCGCATACGCATGTGTTGCTTATTGGCGTAAACAAGACAGCAACGGCGTGCAGGTGTCATTCATTGCGAGTAAAAGTCGCGTTGCGCCGTTAAAACCGTTAACTATGTCTAAACTCGAACTTCAAGGCGCGCTATTAGCATGTCGCTTGGCAGAGACTATAAAAAAGGAGCATAGAATTAAACCGTCACGTGTTTTTTATTGGACTGATTCAATGATTGTTATTTATTGGATACGTAACGAGCATAGAAATTACAAAGTTTTTATTGCAAATAGGTTAGGTGAAATTGATGAGTTAAGTAAAATTGATGAGTGGCATTATGTGCCGACAAATTTAAATATAGCCGAAGCATTAAACAAAGGAGTTTCCTGGCAGTTTATACCACCGGCCAGTCCTCATATGGGGGGAACTTGGGAGCGTCTGATTAGAAGTGTGAAAACGGCACTGAAAGTCGTTCTTAGAGAGAGGGCTCCTCGAGAAGAAGTTTTATTAACGCTTCTCGCTGAAGTCGAAAATATAATTAATAGTAGACCGCTTACCCATGTTTCGGTGGACCCTCAAAGTAAAGAGGCATTAACTCCAAATCATTTTTTACTAGGATCTTCGTCGAACTTACCTGTACCTGGGGTCTTTGATGATGGCGACATGTATGTTAGACGACAGTGGCGTATTGCCCAACGGTTGACAGACTTATTTTGGAGCAGATGGGTAAAAGAGTTTTTGCCAGAGCTAATTCCTCGTCGTAAATGGGATAGGGAAGGTCCGCAATTAAAAGTAGGAGATCTTGTAGTAGTAGTCGATCCATCATTATTTCGAAACTGTTGGCCAATAGGTATTATTGAAAAGGTTTATCCAGGTTCAGACGGCAGAGTCAGAGTAGTTGACGTTAGGACTAAGTCAGGAGTGATGAAGCGATCAGCTGCTCGCGTGGCCTTTCTCCAGCTTGATAATGAGTGTCGGCGAACCGACACTTGGGGGGAGGATGTTGACGACGCTCACGTTGCTTCTCGAACACCTGAAATATAAATAAGTAATATTAATCAATAAAAAATAAAATATGTAAAATATATACTCATAAAACATTGTTACTTACCTTATGTACTTGCTGTTTTTCTATAATAAATAAGTACGTGTGCATACGGGGACGGTGGCACTTACCGCGATTTTTATCAGTAGGGTGAAGGTATATTTGCAACAACGGTGTTGCACCGCTGAGTACATGATCCCGCGTTTCGAGTTAGTTGCACTAGAACATCATACGAGGTGACACCTATGTCTCCCTCCCCGCGGATGTACACGCGCTCACCAAACTTTTTTTGTATATTTTTCTCCCAGACGACACCAGCGGCCTACATCATCAACAGTCATATTATACTATTATCATTATTTTACAATCAATACAAATTTTATTTACATGCAGACATAAAATTAAAAACTATCAACACTTAACGCAGTTTATAATGACCCCAAGCTAATGTTTCAATATTATTATTTAAAATATGCCTCTTTGTGTCATTATATGATAAACCAATCTTATTTAATTTTTGTGTAAAAATTGTGTGTTTAATTGATTTAAATCTAAGCATACTATAATATTGCACTTTTTTATTAAATAGAGAAGACTTATAATTATCCATGGTCATCTTTTTAGTGATACATTTATTTACCCCTTTTGCCTTGGCTATAGTCTTATTCTCTAAGTTAAAAGCGTACATTTTGGATCGTAAACCCACAAATTCTTTCATGATTTTACCATTATTTTCATCTTTAAAAAAACCTAATTTCTTTTTATTTAATTTTGGATATTCAAAAATATTATTTGCATCATAAGCTAGGTATCAAAGTATGATGAAAGGTCAGGTTTTATATCAGAGTAAAAATCATTTGTAAATATATGATATATTAAACTATCCGTATCTGTATACAATAATTTGATTTTACTAAACTTTTTAACCATATAGTTATAATGAAAATCATACATTAATGTTTTTGAAATATCTAAAATGCAAAACCCTAAATAAATTGGTTTGTTATATATTAACTTTGTTTTTCGCAACTGAACCGCAACTAGGTTTTCCGAAAATACTGAAAGACTATGAAATTGTGGTTTAGCGATTAGATCTTGAACACCTAAAGCTTTGCCCTGGTTCTCCCAGTGTGTAACTAATTTTATGTTAACCCTTTTTTCAATATTCTCCATAGTCTTTCCGAAGACTGAATTATTCATTAATTTATAAAAATCTTTTTCGAAATCTGATTTTGCTAACGTTCTTAATTTTGTGTTTAGATCTATGTACATCTTCAACCAGCGAGACTGTTTAAATTTTAAAACTCTATGAATTTTAGTTAATTTAACCCCCATTTCTATGCACTGCTTTAAATTTCTGTAATGAATTACATATTTATCTTTATTATTTAAATTTGGGACTAGTTTATTTTCATTATTATTGTCTGCACAAATGTTTTCGGGGCATAAAGGAAAGTCCGAATGTAAATCATGAAGTTCATCTGGATATTCCAAATCAACTTCTAAAATAAAACCGAAGTTCGATGTCTCAGACACATTAAATTCTGTATTCGGATTTACCCATTCGAATCCACCAGTAGGAAGACATTGAGACATAGCCCAACCATATAAATTGTTGGCATCAAAATATGTGATATATGAATTTGGTTTCCCTGCATCATAATCCCCCATATATTTGTTATTAGCTCTAGCATAACGATTACTACATTGAGATACACCACCCCTGATACCTGATCTAATAAATGCAATTTTCTCATAATCTGTTAAAAGTTCTAATTCTATTTTTGTATATTTTAACATTGCATCCCAACTTAAACCGGGTGCTGTGTAATAATGGGCAGGGTCCAAATCATAAGTATTAATACATAACTTTCTAAAGTTTTCAAATACATCGGTTAAAAGTAAAACGTCTGTTTTTAAATACAGGTTTGAATAATCTAGCATATTACAACATCCAAAGTGTTCCCAAACATCTTTAGCATGATTGTAATCATCATTTGAAATATGGGAATCTGTGAGCGAGCTATAAAAAATTTTTTGTTCGGGGAGCGATGTTAGGCTTAAACTATCATAATTAGTCATAAGTTCATATGGATAAACGCCTTTCCGTTTTAAACGAAAGAAATCTTCATCATTAGGATAATTTCTACGTAATTCTTGAAATTGATCATTACTGAGAATTTTGGCCAATTCTTCTAATTTACATGATAAAAACTTAAATGAATCTATGAATCTTAATATAATTTCGTGGTTATTCATTTTTAATTTTTTGGAAAAGGATATATATTTTTCTTTATTTTGAGGGATAACTTCGACTTCACCATCACAAAAGTTTAACTCGTGAACAATAAAATGAGCATCATAGCGACTAAGGTTGTGTAAAAATATTGGTATATAACGAGGTTTTCTGAACTTCGAGCTACATGATCCGTGAGCAACACCTATAAAACTACCGGTGTACCAATCAAAATCATAAAAATGTTCTGCTAACTCTGTTTCACAAATATGACAAATGGTTGCATTTGAAATTTGGTTTTTGTCTTCATTTGTTAGCGGAAGTGGAGGATATTTTTGAATTCTATTTATTTCTTTGAGATTGTTAGATAAACTTTCCATAAACACTTGTGCACAGTTGGGTCCGCAATACGTTACATATTTTGATAATTTATCATCATATGAACATTTTATATAATAACCAAAACTATGTACTTCATGTTTCTGAATATTGTGTGTGAAAGGTTTGGAAGGATCGTTAGAACATGATTCTATTGGTTTTAAAAATGCTTCAAAATCAGCATAAACTACGAATGGTATCTTCAACTTTTTTCATAACTATCAAATTTAATTTTATCATTGGAAATAGGTTGACCAAACCAATTCTTTTTTTTTTAAAGTTTCACTGTTTGGTAATTCTGTACAAATGTGGGCACAATCGTATTGTTCATGGTTATTTAAACTTTCCTTAGATGGAAAGTGAAGTAGACATGCTTCGCAAATGTACATGATGTAACCGTCTTTTGAAATTTGTTTACTAACTAACCGCGATAAATTTTTTATGTAACAATAATGATTTTTTGTATCCTTGGAAAAAAATAATGAATTGATATGTCTATCTTTACGACACTTTGTTAAAAATAATGGACCTACTATAGAATTACATCGTTTTTCTTTACTATATTCTAACCCAAAAACATTAATACTAATATCATTTAATTTCTCTACTTTTGCTATGTCAGAAATTTTAACTGGAAAGGAAATACCATCAAATTTAAGTTTATTTGCATGTTTAACGTACGATGATACACGATCCGCGTCTTTGTTTACGGGATATAACGCCGAGAGTAACGCCCATTTAAAACAAAAATAATCCTTGCTTTTTACATTTATAACAGCCTTTTTTAATTTTATGTCACGAGGAAGATCTATATATGAAGTACCGCGTAGGGGGTTAAATTTATTAACATTCATGTCTATAGATTTTATGTTTTTTAGACTCCATCCACTATCTTTTTTTTCAAATGCACTAATTTTAGTAGTAATTGTATCATTTAAAGATGAAAAAAAAATATTTAAGTCATCTCCTTGACAAATAATATAGTTAAGCGTTTGAAAATCGAACGTATCATGAATATCTTTAGTTTGTTGAACAAAATCAGCATGCAATATGAAGTTTACTTTAAAAATTATGTGTTGATGAATACACTCTTGTATTAAAAATAAAATATCATCTTTAATAGAATTTAAAAATAGTTCAGGAGTTTCAAAATTTACCAATGTCGAACTATCTACTCTACTCTTGATTTTATAAGTTAAAATCCTATTTCCAAAAGCAGATTCAATAACACTAACGTTTGATAAAGAATTATGTGAATTTAAAAGATTATTTTTGTGAACATTACTTTTAAAATGATTAGCTAAATACCGTTTCTTGATAAATATATGACACGTTAGACATTCCACTTGATCATCGTTACTGATACTGTTCCCTGCAGAGGTAGGCGCTTCTGCTTCCGTTGTTGGTTTTTTGATGATCTTGGGTTCTTTGCTGCTCGTTCGCTTCGTTCCTCTTCCAAGTTGTAGTGGTTGACTACTAAAATGTTTAAATTTATTAAAAACTGTACAAGACATTGTGTAAATTATGATCGAAATGAATGTTTATTTTACTTACTTAAACTGTGTTTCAACCATCGCACAGTGATTATACAAATCATCATCATACGATGAATCGAACAGTTGATCCTTCTCCATTTCATCACAAACTTTAGACAACTCCTGATTTAATTCGCTGTTGAATAGTTCCGTATTCTCTTACATGGTTGTGGAAAAGAAAGCACTGGTGCACACTTCACTGAAGTTTGCCATCCTTATAGTAAAGAAGAAATTAGGTAGCAGAGTAAGTAACAGTTCAGTGTTGGTAGACCAACTGATACCCAAATTTCAAATAATGTCCGATATTTAAGTCTAACAAAGGATTAGAAATAGAATATAATGAGTACACGGAAGTAATTTAAGTAAACAGAATCACATTCACTAATGATCAGCTAATGACTGTCATTGTTAAAAAAGTATTTTTTAACTTTTTCACTTTCTGCTATTGTCTTTGTAATATTGTATACGAGGGCGTTTGTGTTGTCGTAGATGCTATCCTTATTAGTCTTTACGTAATATTTAATCCTCGTGGAAGCATGTTTCCAATGATCAGTAGTTGGAATCTTGGATAGCTTCTTCATATCGTACATTTCAATTTTGATGAGATGCGTCGCTTGGTCTCCATCGTCAGAATTAGTAGAAATGTATGATACACCATCTCTAGCGGCTCGTGCTACGGTTGATGATAACAGCTTCCTCTTTTTTATTTTTGATTCAGCTTCAAAAAAATGATCAATCGATTGCGATTTTCTTTTTCCACCATCGCATGTGTTATTATTAATGACGATGTCATCACTCTCTTCTTGAGGGGAGAGTGGCGAGTAGTAATACTGTTTATATGTATTTTCATCGAAGCTCAATGATTTCTGCAACAACACAGTTATCATGTTAATATCAATTTGGTAACACTTAATCATAAAAGTTAAAAAAGCTAAAGTTACAACCTATTAAAGTCCACTGCTGAACATAGGCCTCCTCTCATTTCTGAGAGGGTTTTAGGGCTACGAAATGTTCGCTGCGATACCTCAATGCGTGTTGGCAAACTTCACATGCCTTCGAAATTATCTCAGACATGCATTCCTCACGATGTTTTCCTTCACCGCTGAGCACGTGGTAAATTAACACTTAAAATTGTAATTAACAATTTAATTGGTGCCGGCGGGGATCGAACCCGGGTCGCGTACTGTGAATTTTACATTGTGCGCTAACCATCTGAGCTACCACGGCTTAACCATATACACACACATAATATTTAAATATAATTTGTTAACACTAAATCATACACACGTAAGAAAATAACAGAAAGAAAAGTAAGTTTGTCAATAGAATAAACACTTACATCCATGGCCTTTGATGCGTTGAAGTAACACAAACGTAGTGTTGATAGATCCACTGCGGTCAAACGACCATACACTAACTCCATGACTGCAGTTGCTTGGTCTTATATAGTACCAGTGAGTAATAATTCTAATCTAAAGAATTTCTGCAGTAGAATTGATAGTATCTTTATGCGTCAACAAGCTTACCTTACATTCTGTTGCTTATCTCTACATTCCTACGTCCTTCCTGTCGTGTCTTGTTCAGTGTATTGGTGACTCAAATACGATTTGTATAACACAAAGAATGTAATTTAATATTTAGATATCACTATAATTGATCATTCCTATATTAGTCATTGAGTAGATTGGTACTGTAATAATCTACTAATAGCAGTAATATTATGGATACACTAGATGTACAACAACATCTGAAAAAGATTCACCCCACTCTAGAAAATAATGTTTATGCTGCCAATAAACTACCCATATACACCCACGTACCAACGTATATAATATGCAATTTGGATACAGATGATAAACCAGGGTCACATTGGGTAGCTTTATATATCGATACGAATGACGTCGGTCAATATTTTGATTCATTTGGACGGGCACCTGTACGATATCATCTAGAGTTTTTTAAAAGAAATTGTAAAAGATGGAACTGGAATGTTGATAGGATTCAGAATGAGTGGACTTCAGTTTGTGGCGAATATTGCTTAATGTATTTGCTATATAAGTTTCAGGGATGTTCAATGCATAGTTTTACGAGTATATTTACAGGGAACACATTGTACAACGATATTTTAGTGGATGAGATGTTTCGCTCCTATTTTATAGATAATAAGTAATAAGATTTTGTATTTTATAAATAAAAATTTTAACAAAATTGGGTAATGTGTTTTATTAATGAGTCAGATTAGTGTAGATAGGAACAAAGGAGTATATAACAATATCACCACGCTGAGGAAGAATAGATAATGACGGTATTGAATGAACAATAGATAAGTAGATAAGAACAATGGAGCGCTAATGACGGTGGAGGCTCGAAGCGGATATCAATTAGATAAGAGTTAATTGATCTGTGTTTTTTTAGGATCGTGAGTCGACGAACGTCGTACTTGTGACTCAGTGCGCCAGAACTGGTACAACCTTTCTACAAGTGCGCCAGAACTGGTACAACGTAATTACTGCCATCTACTTCATTCTATAGATCATAATATTATCGAACAAATCGGTTGACTTTACTCTCTAGGTCACGTTATTACGTAAAGTACATGCTATATAGCGTACAGACTAATATGATACGAACGTTTATAATGAATAAACTCCAGTCGCTCGTCGGAGCTTCTTAAATTCTTAATCTTAGAATATAAGCGTTATCTCTAACTATATTATTGTTGTCGCCAATCCACACACATGTTTTATTGTTTTCTTCTATACTGGCCATCCAAAAGTTGCCTACGAGAGATCGTTTTAGGCAATAAGAACGCACATTGTAATCCATGTCTTTTTCTTTCTGTATCTGATCATTATTATGTATCATTTGGCGAAAAACAAAGTGTTATCTGTCTATCTATCTATCTATCTTTAATTGTTTACAGTACGCGAGCAACCTGGTTTCTCTTCTCGCCGGCACCAATGAAATTGTAAATTATTGTTTCGCATTGGCACTACTTCCCCGAGAACACGATAGTGAGATTTTTAAATTCAGCAAACGTTTCGCTCTCTTGTAGTTGTTTGAAATGCCTGTAAAATGTTACTACAAATTATTTCTTCGCTTCAACTTTAAGCTTTAAGCTGTCATATTTATTTATTTGTTTTTTTTTATTTATAACACAAATTTTTCGCATAAAAATGATACACTGGCCTTCAGCTGGTATAATTGTGTTTTGGAACTAATTTCTATAAAATACATATTATGTTTGTTGTGTATGTTCTGGCACAGTGTAGTGGCAGTGTGAGACAATCCGTTACTTCGCTTCGTCTCGTGGGTGTTGTAAGAAAAATAGAAAAAACTGGAGTTCAACACCAGTATTTTCCTGACAACAACTAAAAAAACCCGCCTGCTGAGCAATTCATGAGGGAGGCCGTAATAGTACGAGTATGTTTTTAAACCATCTGTTGATGATGTAGGCCGCTGGTGTCGTCTGGGAGAAAAATATACAAAAAAAATTTGGTGAGCGCGTGTACATCCGCGGGGAGGGAGACATAGGTGTCACCTCGTATGATGTTCTAGTGCAACTAACTCGAAACGCGGGATCATGTACTCAGCGGTGCAACACCGTTGTTGCAAATATACCTTCACCCTACTGATAAAAATCGCGGTAAGTGCCACCGTCCCCGTATGCACACGTACTTATTTATTATAGAAAAACAGCAAGTACATTAGGTAAGTAACAATGTTTTATGAGTATATTTTTTTACATATTTTATTTTTATTGATTAATATTATTTATATTTCAGGTGTTCGAGAAGCAACGTGAGCGTCGTCAACATCCTCCCCCCAAGTGTCGGTTCGCCGACACTCATTATCAAGCTGGAGAAAGGCGAGCAGCTGATCGCTTCATCACTCCTGACTTAGTCCTAACGTCAACTACTCTGACTCTGCCGTCTGAACCTGGATAAACCTTTTCAATAATACCTATTGGCCAACAGTTTCGAAATAATGATGGATCGACTACTACTACAAGATCTCCTACTTTTAATTGCGGACCTTCCCTATCCCATTTACGACGAGGAATTAGCTCTGGCAAAAACTCTTTTACCCATCTGCTCCAAAATAAGTCTGTCAACCGTCGGGCAATACGCCACTGTCGTCTAACATACATGTCGCCATCATCAAAGACCCCAGGTACAGGTAAGTTCGACGAAGATCCTAGTAAAAAATGATTTGGAGTTAATGCCTCTTTACTTTGAGGGTCCACCGAAACATGGGTAAGCGGTCTACTATTAATTATATTTTCGACTTCAGCGAGAAGCGTTAATAAAACTTCTTCTCGTGGAGCCCTCTCTCTAAGAACGACTTTCAGTGCCGTTTTCACACTTCTAATCAGACGCTCCCAAGCTCCCCCCATATGAGGACTGGCTGGTGGTATAAACTGCCAGGAAACTCCTTTGTTTAATGCTTCGGCTATATTTAAATTTGTCGGCACATAATGCCACTCATCAATTTTACTTAACTCATCAATTTCACCTAACCTATTTGCAATAAAAACTTTGTAATTTCTATGCTCGTTACGTATCCAATAAATAACAATCATTGAATCAGTCCAATAAAAAACACGTGACGGTTTAATTCTATGCTCCTTTTTTATAGTCTCTGCCAAGCGACATGCTAATAGCGCGCCTTGAAGTTCGAGTTTAGGCATAGTTAACGGTTTTAACGGCGCAACGCGACTTTTACTCGCAATGAATGACACCTGCACGCCGTTGCTGTCTTGTTTACGCCAATAAGCAACACATGCGTATGCGCATGGAGATGCATCACAAAAAATATGCAATTGCAACGACGTCTCATCGTCGTTTACGGTGTGGCCGCTCTTCTCATTCACACCGACAGAATCGTTGCTATAGAAATACCACCGCGGGATTCGAACGTAACTCATTTCTTGTAACTGCGAAATCCAATCTTTAAATAAAACAAATAAACTATCTGTCATTTCCTGATCCCACTTTATACCTACATTCCCAAAGATGTTTTATAAGTACAGATACCGTGTTGCTAACACATCGCACCGTTCACAGTGACGCCAGTCTTTGATTCATGTGTGCGTGAGTACCACGTGACGCGCATATCTTACGTACCATGCCTGCATTAGTGTGCGTGACTTTGGTAATAATAGTGCGAATCGATTGCCCAAAAATTTGGGAGATTTTATATTTCATTCATATTGACATACCTGAGTGTAAAATATGTGTGCGGCGTGTGTATTTGTGTACCTATGTGAATGGGGATATACACACACAAGGGATATGGGTGGTTATGTGTGTTTTATGTAGGTACGAAAATCGCACTAAAATAGTGAAGATAAGTAATAAAAAACTAGATATAATTAATGTAACAGTTAAAAATAAATCAAAAATCACATTAGATATTTATGTATCTAACATATATTGAACTAATCTATTATTATTGAATATATATAGAGTACTACACTTTCGTACCTTAAAACCCAAAATATTGCCGCGAAGACATTATTTATTTTTAATCTTAAGTAAAATGACGTACAAAAATAAGTTTGGTTAAGTTTAAACTTCGGCCAAGAGATAGCAAATGTTTTTTTTAAATTCATATATCGATACAGTTTCATGACTAGATCAAATCATTGCGTGAAATCAATTAAATCCTGCCACTAGAAGACGATAAAAGATTGTGTGTTTAAAGGCTACATTTTGTACTGTAAAACCTGTAAGTAAATAAATAAAAAAAGCATATAAAATCAATGTTGATTGTGTATGAGTGTCCTTGACATGAAAGTGAATTGAACATTATATTATAATTATATAACAAAGAATAATATAACATAATTATATAACAAATAATAATATAACAAATAACAATATAACATAATTATTATAATAATATAATTTAATAATATTATTAATTATTAATTTAATCACACAACTAAAGCCCTCACTAGTAATGTAACGGTAAAAAATTTTCAAAATCAGTCAAGTAATATTCGAGATAAGCTAATTAAAACATATTCATAGAAAGTAGTGCCATCTCTAATAAAATACACCCTACATTAGACATCTTTAATTATTATACATAACATTCTAGCGGTAAAAGATTTTTCAAAATCGGTCAAGAACTGTACGAGTTTAGCCAAAAAAACATATTCATTGATGGTAGTGCCCTCTATATTAAAATACATCCTACGCTTCACAGTCATAATTCAGTCGCATTTTAATGGTGAAAGAATTTTTAAATAGGTCAAGTAGTTTTTGAGCACCATTCCAAAAAGCGATTCAGCTTAGCCAACCGCACACATAGTAAAAACACAACCACCCTTTTCCGTTCGTAGTCGGATAAACAACCGGTTCACAACGGTTGCGTATCGGCTGCTTTGGATAAATATCCGTTGTCAACAGCTGCTTTACATCTATTAATGACATTAAAATAGGGAAAAACATTTTATACGGTAGGCAACACTCGAATATTATTGCGTAGTATTATTACTTGTATTGACATTCGGCTTTCGTATTATTTTATCAAGAAATACACCAGAAAATTGTATATTTACTTATGAAAAGTGATGTTCTTATCCTTATCTTTTTTTCGAGAGTAATTTTTACATGATTTCACAGCACAAACAGTCATTTTCCGAAATTAAAAACACTGGTGAACGATCGAACGAATACGCCAATATTGGCGCCTTTTAAATGGAAGCGTTTTAGGCACGCG
The DNA here is from genome assembly GCA_036936625.1 of Parnassius smintheus behrii. Lineage (NCBI taxonomy): Eukaryota > Metazoa > Arthropoda > Insecta > Lepidoptera > Papilionidae > Parnassius > Parnassius smintheus. The sequence goes on along the minus strand of JAUPFT010000009.1, from coordinate 160,379 downwards.
TACATGGTATCTGTACCTATAAAACATCTTTGCTACATTCCATATTTCGCGTTTTAAAATTTTGGATTTTATCGTAAAAGGTGCTAAAAAACCATGAATATCATATACAGACATTATAATACGAAGAACTTCACGCTTAGTCGGTTTTCGTGATAGTTGTAAAATATCACTCGGTATACGCTTTAACGAAAGATCGAACCCGAACATATCACTCGCGGGAAACCACAATAGCCCAAGCGTTCGTTCCGGCTGGGATTCAACATTAAACCGTATCGCCATGTCATTTAAAGTCTCTTTTGGCATATCATTAAGAACATCTGACTTGTTACTTAACCAGTTACGCATCACAAAACCACCTTGCTGATTAATATATGAAACATCTTTTATCATTTTTGTAGCAGTAGCGACGTCTGGTAAACTATCGATAAAATCGTCCATATATTGATTTTTCCTAATTGCATTAACTGCATCCGGCATTTTATTCTGAAAGCGCAATGTGTTTTTATTTTGGTTAATATATTGTGCTATAAATGGGGAGCAGTTAGCGCCAAAAATTAATGACGTCATAACATATTTCTTAACAGGATGTTGTATAGGTAATTTTGAACCTTTGTTACTACTTCCGAAGCCTAATTGTTCATTTTCATTGCTTAAATAGATATCTTTCCACAAAAAACGCAAAGAATTAACATCTTCTTTTCGTACATTAATCCTTAAAAACATATCTTTTATGTCCCCTATGATACCTACGCGGTTTTCTCTAAATCGTAACATTATTCCTAATAACGATTGTAACAAATCAGGGCCTTGTAAAAGAAAATCATTTAAAGAATAACCGTTCGACTTTGCTGCCGCGTCATAAACTAAACGCAGTTTTTTCTTATTTGGATTATCTACACCAAAGTGCGGCAAATACCATATTATACGTTTATTAGAGTTTTCATCGGTCTCATTAAGTTCTCTAGCATAACCATTAGAAAATAAGTATCTCATTCTTTCACAATAACGTTTTGCATACTCTTTGTTGAGCAAAAATTTTCTTTCTATTGACTTTAGACGATTAAAAGCGTTAGGGTAAGAGTCGGGTAAATGTAATTCATCGTATTTCCACGGTAAGCCGACATTCCATTGACCATTTACTAATTCTGCAGTGTCATCTAAAATTTGTAAAGCGCGTATTTCGTCTGGGTTGCGGCGCGGCTTCGAACCTACACCAATAGACTCTAACGCGAAGGATCTACGAACCGCATCGTGCAACTGCGCGCACGTGCATTCACCGTTATCGTTATCGAGAGAGAGATCGCTAGCAATCGATTCTACCGTGTGTAAGTGAAAGATACACTGCGACTGTCCCGCCTTTTCGGTGCAACTATTAATGAAAGAGACAAAGCGATCAGTGCAATTAACATCACTTACCATATGTCCGTGCACACACCATCCAAGCGCAGTTTGAGTTATGTACGGCTCACGCTGCTTACCACGAACACAACGAATGGGAGAAATTAAATGATGGTTGTCCTGACCTATTAATAATTTTGGCTTAGCGTTACAATTACATAACATAAGATCTTCACTTAACAATCCATAATTATTAAAGTCCATATTCGGCACTTTTTGTGTTGGTAAATTTAATTCTTTAATTTTACGCGCACGGAAAGTAAACATTTCGTTATACGAATTGGTAACACTAACACTCACTACTTGAGATTCACACACAAGCTCGCACGAGTCCCATGCGCTGCGCGCGCGCAATATCACGTTTGCACCGTATAATCCGAGCTCATCTGCGATATCAGAGGATATCACCGTCACGGTAGCTCCATCATCCAGTAGTGCATGCGTATGCAAACTGCCATTCGGTCCGTGAAGAGTGAGCGGCACCACTTTCAAAAGCACCTTGTGACAGTGGGATGCCACCGTATGAGTCACTGTTTCATTGGTGCTGGGATGCTCATCCTCACTTCGCTCCACAGTTTTTAAGCTTTCTTCCAATGGTTTTATCCAGTGCAGTAAACGATGATGCGGTTGATTGCAGCCGTCAATGTCGCAATTACTGCCAATACAAGACATACCATTCGTATGGCGGGGGGCAAGACATTTGAAGCAAAGTTTATTTACGCGTACAAATCGCCAGCGATCTTTGCGTAAGGCGCGCTTAAACCGTGAACAATCTGCGACACCATGAGCCCATTTTCGGCAAAATGTACACTTTTCCGCGTTTTGTAATTGATTACTATTTGTGTACAACAACGAGTGTGAACGGTGTTTACGTTCATCGGGCTTCTTTAAATTATATTGAGCGTGAATATGACTTACTCCTGATGCAGCTGTTTTAGTGGCCTCCTCATATAAAAAATCACTAAGCAATTCTAGCTTCGGTAAATTACACTCTCGCTGTTCATAAACGTAGTCGGTCCATTTTGCGACAAGCAAAGTTGGAAGCTTAGATACGACAATCGATACTAACTCCGGGCTGCGAAGATAATCACTTTGTTGCATTGCTTTGGCAGCAGCCACATAGTTCTTTATTTTTATTGCAAAATTAATGATATCATTATGATAAGTTAACGGCAACGGACATAGTTTTTTAAGCTGTAAAACTATTTTACTCATAATTGTTTCTGGTTTGCCAAATCGAAGTTCTAAGGTGTCAATTATTAAATCGGGTGTAGTTCCACCAATCAAGAGTGAAGTCACTGCTTCTTTAGCATCGCCACGAAGACACTTACGTAGCCGCCATAAATTCTCTGTGTCACTATATTTGCATAATTGGGTAGATTCTTGGTACGCCTGTTTAAACTGCAACCACTCCATTGGATCTCCAAAAAATAAAGGCAGGTCTTTAGACGTTGCTAATCTTGTTAAGAGCTCCTGGTTCTGTATTTTATATGATGAGGCAGCCACTGCATCATTCAAGGCATGTGCTAGCCTTTCTAGGCCGATTTTTTCACAAGAGTACTCTTCTCGGTTCTCCTCATGCTGGTTTCCTGGAGCATTCAGCCAATTTTCAACTTTGCTGGTCGAAGATTTCATAGCCGACTTGTGGGAAGAGCGTGAATGAGACTCCAATTCTGCCATCTCAGCTGCAAGCTGTTTGTTTAGCAGCTTCGACTGAATATTTGCCTTAAGCTTGGCAGCTTCTGCCTGAGCACTCTTAACTTTGGCTTCTGCTTCAGCTTCCGCTGCTTGTAATTTCCACGAGAGCCATAGCTTTAGCGGTTTCGTATTCCAATTGCCGTTTGCGTGCCGTACTTGACGACGTGCCTGCGGTCTTTGATGACTTTTTACTCTTACTAGAGGCACTTAGCGCATTTCCAGGTTTTTCCAGCACTTCATCCTTTAAGCTGAACGATGGTAACACATCTTGGTTGTTCTTGCACTCCGATTTTGCAGCGGTGCCACGTGGTCGTCGCTTTTTTTGCGGCGTAGCCGGCGCGTGGAACATAACTGGTACTTATTATTATTATATTTTTTGCAGACGACGTAAGGATTCGGCCGAAGGACCACTATGTTGATGATGTAGGCCGCTGGTGTCGTCTGGGAGAAAAATATACAAAAAAAATTTGGTGAGCGCGTGTACATCCGCGGGGAGGGAGACATAGGTGTCACCTCGTATGATGTTCTAGTGCAACTAACTCGAAACGCGGGATCATGTACTCAGCGGTGCAACACCGTTGTTGCAAATATACCTTCACCCTACTGATAAAAATCGCGGTAAGTGCCACCGTCCCCGTATGCACACGTACTTATTTATTATAGAAAAACAGCAAGTACATTAGGTAAGTAACAATGTTTTATGAGTATATTTTTTTACATATTTTATTTTTATTGATTAATATTATTTATATTTCAGGTGTTCGAGAAGCAACGTGAGCGTCGTCAACACCATCAATGCGAGTAGTTTAATTTATCAAATACTATTCCATGCATTTTCTGCAACGCATAACAGGTCTTAAGGCAAAGTAATAGTTTTTTAACCACATAAACCCGGTATATGTTAGTTTTGTTACTTTATGTCAATTAGCACAAAGTGGAACAATAAAGAAACTGTACTGACGGTTCTATCTACCACGGATCTACCTCTATAAATAATTTAATGTCTTTTGCCTTTGTTATATTCTTTTTTTACTCGGATTGTGTTATTTATGTTTACAATTGGAATTTTCTATTTACTTAGCTACCAACTTCATCGTATATATATCCTTATATATTGTAAGCTGGTTTTTTTTAAAGGAACACTTGGTTTCTTGCTGGTTGTTCCCAGGACAGAGGCTTTTTTTCAATATCAGTGGAAAATAAATTATAAAAAGTGATCAATATCTATTATTTATAATCTTTATTAAATAAAAAAGTTTCTGTTTCTGTAGTTTACCTACTTTTAATGATACTGACGACCTTTTATGAATGTCTGGTACTCTTATCGACATTATAGAAGCCTAAAGGCACAGTTAAATAATATATCTTACCCAGTATTTAGAAGAATTCCTACTTTATATATTTAAAAATCACCTAAGCGTTTTAGACAATATTTTGTGTTAAAATTCACATCTCGTTTACTGTCATTGACAGAAATGTGCGCGGACTTTATTTTAACGAATTCAAGAGGGACCTATTGTATTGACTTTTGAAATATGTTCTGAAATATCTGGATATAAAATTTCACTAGCTTTATTTTTTATTTAACACATATTTTTTATATTTACGTGAAAATAAAAAAGAGCCGTGGTAGCTCAGTGGTTAACGCTCGCTGTAAATATAACGGAACGCGAGTAACCCGGGTTCGATCCCCGCCGGCACCAATGAAATTGTTAATTGCAATTTTAAGTGCTGATTTACCACGTGCTCGGCGGTGAAGGAAAACATCGTGAGGAAACCTGCATGTCTGAGGAATAAGAAAAAAAAATATTTCGAAGACATGTGAAGTTCGTCAACACGCATTTGGGCAGCGCGGCGGACGCTTCCTTGCCCTAAATCCTCTCAGAAATGAGGGGAGGCCTGAGCCCAGCAGTGGGACGTATATAGGCTGTAACTTTACTTTTTTACTTTACGTGAAAATTGCAATTTCGTTAAAAGAAGATATTAATAGATATATATTAGATATATAATAGAAGATATAATTAAAAGCTGAACGTAGCCTGGGCTATGTCAATAGGACGTCAAACAACAAAATCCCTCCATTACCATGGAAAATAATTTAATAAAAATTAAAAGTAATTAAATTAGTAAAAGGTTAAAATTAAATGCAATAAAATTCTAAAAATTAGTTTTAGTTACAAAACCTTCAGTTACGACTTTTCTAAATTGGATTACAAAAGTTATTAAATTGCTCTCTGTTCAAATTATTTAAAATTAATATTTTACATAACACTCGCAATAATACGCTACTGCTGCTTATAGTACTTCAAATTATCTCTAAATAGCTACTCCAACAACTGCGATGCGAGTCAGACAAATGTAAAAAGTCGCAACAATGGCCCTACCCTGCTTCGGATGTGACTCTGGCAACAAATTGGTGCGGTATAATCGACCCAATTCTTGCCAGGTTTAAATTGTGCCAGGTCAGTGGTTCTGTGGAGGAACACGGCATCACGAGCGAAACATATGACTCTGCAATCTTTTCATGATGTATGTTCCTGATTAAACAAATATTTATAACTTCGTAAGTTAAATATTTCGACTGTTTGAAACATTTAAACTAATTGATTTTTTAATAATTATTACCTTGAACCTTTTTTATTTTTAAATATAAACTAAGTTGATATAATCCGTTTCCATGGATTACGTTACACGTTCCATGGATACGACATATTCATGTTGCAACCATGATATAACTGCATCGTGGTACTACTACCTACAAACGTACGTACGTAGCTTTTGCTGTTTGTAACTGATTTCTGAAACAATTTATAAATTTTTAAAAGGAATAAGAAAGGAAAGCTATGTGTATTCCTTTTTTATTATTCACACGATGTTAAGCGGATGCTGTAACTCATAGAGTCCTACATCTATTTAGAATCGGGAATACAAACTCGATGTCATCCCTGAGGATCAAGATGAAATATCTTGTAACCAGTAAAATCGTCGCTCGTTACTCACCATACAAAACACAGCAGCGGTTCGTCTTATTTCTCTGGTATTCTAAGAGAAGTTGGACCATCAAGAATTAGAAGTAATAATCTTGTGTTACTGAGAAGGTTTTAGGAAGGAAAGGAAGATAAAGAAATATCCACTGCACTACACTCTTGCGTGATTAGGGATTTCACTTGCCTTGAAAATATTTATTTTTATGCTTCTGACTGGAAGGTTTCCTGCGGGGGTCTTCTTTCATATTAATTTCATTGGTGCCATCGGAAATCAATCTCGGGTTGCACACGTACTGTGAAATTTACAAGGAGCACTTAACACGTAAGCTACCAAACCCTACTGATCAATAATGAAAGGAGGCCTTTGCCCAGTAGAGGGACGAATATAACTAAATAGGCTGTAAATTTGCTTCTTGTGTTGATCTGTGTGAATTATGCCAACTTTCAGACAAATAACTTCATATTCAATAGCAAACTCGATATTAGTTATTTACATAGAGGTAATTCCAAAATTTCGTAGGCGCGCGGGAATTTGTTGAAGTGAATACAAATTCGAATATGAATTTTCGAGTTTATTACGCGAAGTTAGTTTCCTAGTTGTTCGAGGAGAAAATGCTGTATTGACTGACGGAGTCTGAGGCTGTACAAAGACTTTATTAAATTGCTCCAATGGCTATCCGCTTTTCCTGGCCGTGCTGAACATAATATAGTCAGCCAGTTGTATGAGATTAATTTAGTTACGTATAAGAAAGATAGAATGTCAAAGAAGCGGTAGGTGTAAGTAGAGGTGTTGCCCGCCTCGTTGGTCTAGTGGTCGTTACCGCGGCCACTGATTAAGTGATACCGGGTTCGAATCCCGAGAAGGAATAAAATCATTTATTGGATTTTTACCTCAAGAAATTCTTTGTAGCAGCCTGGAGTCAGTAATTTGGCGGTGTTTTACCGCCGTACCTCGGGGATCACCCAAAGCCGTTGGTCCTGCGCCGGTCGTGTCGGATTACCGTCCCATAGGATAAAGAGAGGGAAAAAATAAAAAGTGCACCTGTGTTTGCGCATACACTCCGTTAGTATAATCTTATCCTGCGCAGATGAAGGCTAGTCTTCGTTGAGACATTCTCAATTCAAAAATTAGCCGTGACATTTACATTATATATAAACAGTGTAATAAGTAGTTTGGAAGTTGGCTACTGATTATTTAAAAAAATTGCTAATGTTTTCGGATTCATTAACAGTAGCTTATCCAAGTTCACTGTTGAAATTTTTATAGAATACGGGTGACAAACGAGCACACAGTCTACCAGATGGTAAGTCGATGCTGTGGCCTATAGACATCTACATCTATCCTCGATTAAGAATCAATGCGCAGATGCCTTGTCACCCCTGAGGACTACTGGACTGGAATGCCTCGTTTCCAAAAAAAAGGGCCTTCGGTTGTTTACGCTCACAATACGAAACACAGCAGTATTAAGCTGCTATTTTACGCTGGGATTTTATGAGAGCGTGGTTCTTTCCCGGTCGAGCCGACTATAATATACCTGCAGCATGGCTCTACCACGTAAAAAAAAGTTATTATTGTTATATAAAATGTGTTGTCATATATAAGAAAGCGATACATAAGATAATACCAGTGATAAATATAATAAAATTTAGTTTTAATCAATATATAAAATATCAATTGAGCAGCGACAGAAATTAACCTATAAATTCAAAAAAGTTAAATAATGATATATTTATTCAAATAATTATCACTTGCACGTATTTTTTCAAGACAATATATCAACAGTAAATACTATTAATATATGAAATGAAGTTAAATGAATGATTTTATTCAACATAGATTATTTTAAAATACTTATTGATAGTAATTTTTTGATTTACCACTGGTTAGCAAAAAAAACCTCTGTCCTGGGAAGAACCAGCAAGAAACCCAGCGGGAATTTTTTGAAATATATTTAAATTTACAATAAATTTATTTTGTAACAATTTTCGAATGATTTTTATAGAACCAGCATGGTGGCGATCACCTCATTCCCAGGGGTTATTTTCATTTATGTATTCATTTATATTATTATAACCCTTTGGTACAATTTTTCTTTAATAAAACATTTAAACTTGTTTAATGTCAAATTTTGTACATATTCTGGGATTTTGTTGTAAAAGTGTATACATTGCCCCATAAATGAATTACTAATTCTGTGAAGTCTTGTAACTGGTATTACAATCTTATAGTTTACGAATATAAATTATTTTGTATAATAGCACACTTCATGCACAACACTGTAGGTTAAGCGCACAACTGAAGCGTTCTCCTTCCCTATTTCCCTCTCCCTTTCTCGTCGTACACTTGCACAAACTATTGGCTGTCAGTACTAATCTCTCGGAAAATGGGTTGGTACCATCTGACGACCAACTATACCACCGCGCGCTCTCTTTGTTCATATCATATAGCGCGTGCTTCCCCGTCTTCCCGTTACAAACTTCCATCCCTTTTCACGAAATCACTACCACAGATTGCAGGAAAGCTAGAAGAAAGACGTTACTCACAAAAAAGAGTGTAGAGTATAAGGCTGATTTACACTTCAAAAATAATCAAGTATCATGTACATTAACGTATGACTGTGTGTTTGAAAAAAAAAACTAAAACGTTCTCATTATAAACTTACGTAATTATACAAAAAGTATGAGAACGTTCAAAATTCCTTTTAAATTTTCTTTAGCCAGACTAATAAGATAACAATGGCAAATTTAAGTTGAATAGTCTAGTTAGAGTAAAACAAACACAATATCCAACAAATCTCTTGTAAGGCTCTCTCTCTCTCTCTCTCTCTCTCTCTCTCTCTCTCTCTTTCTCTCTCTCTCTCTCTCTCTCTCTCTGTAAGGCTCGTGTGTTTTTTTAATAATACATTATAAGCACCTTTGTACATTTATTTGTATATCTTAGTAAATGAAATAAAAATAAACGGTAGTTTTGATCAGTTAATAATGCTTGTGATTTACATAGACATAATTAAATAAATAATTAAAGGCCACTTAAAACATAAGGTTTTACGAAATATTTGTGCACGAATATTTGACAATGATCGTTACTAGAGTATAAAGCTAAGCGGGATCCAGATATTATACCGTGGCTACACGCTAAAAGCTGTCGTATATCTGCTTTGTCTCACACTTGCAGGCAATTTCGCTGCACCACAGCTGTTATTAAAACGATTTAATACCTCAACGTTCAGTCGGAGCGGCTGCTACAGTACGTGGCGCACGGTGTGCTCCAACCTTTATTGTAATGAAACAATATATTTCTGTCTCACTTCAAGTGAATTATTATTACTTTTAGTTTGTAAATTGAGTTTTTTATTCAAGGAATTGAAGTAATTTTTCTTTTGACGAGAATACTTCATTAAATACGTAATAAACTTAGAAATGAGCATATGCGCAGTAGAACCAGAGTAACAGACATAGCCCAACGGATAAGTAAGCTGATATGTCAACGGACAGGCCATATAACTCGATGAACCGACAACTAATATGGAAGAAATGTTTTCCAGTGACAGCTTTGTACCGGTATATAAGGTTTTGGCCGGCCCACAACTAGATAGAGTGACGACCTGGTACGACACACGGGAAGTCGATATATGCTGGTGGCTCAGAACCATGCTTTGTGGGAGGCCTATGTTCAGCAGTGGACTTGTGAAAAGCTGTAATAATAATGTGAATGACGTCTTTGAATTTGCTTTCATAGTGGGACGTAATTCAGAAAACTGATGATAATGAAATCGGGGGATAATTTTGGCGCTGCAGTTACATATCTGTCAAAATTTAATTACTTCACTTGATGGCTAAAGGCTCAAAGAACTCGCGTTAAGTAAGGTACGGTGAAGGAACCAACCGTTCATTTAGAGGTTGTTTCGTTACTAACGCGTATTCACGTAAGATGCAGGGCCAGGTCCACGGCATCGTCACATCCTAACTTATTTCTATTATAAATCGACTACAGTAGTCGAGTACTGGTCATCGATCGCATTGTAGTGATGATTGCGATAATCAGCACGCCTGGTACTGCGATGCCAATGCAGGTGCAGCGCACTACCAGGCGTTTCGAACTTTTATCGCTGCTATCTGTCACCGGTATTGTGTGGGTATTTTATCTGAATAAACGCGGTTTCCTGGTTGGTCAGTGTGCTTAATTTATGACACCACGGGATGTCATAAAGTAAGCACACTGACCAATGGGATGTTAAACTGTTCATCCGTAATATTGAAATTACTGACTGCTATTACACTTCTTACTTATTCGCAAGCTATTAAGACATCAATAACCATTTTTTAAAATTCTCTGTTTGTCTATCTGTTTAGGCTATTCTTCGAAATGGCTGAACAGATTTCGATGTAACTTCACAAAAAGTAGAAAGTATTTACTTATAGTTATTTTGGTGAGAAAATAAAGCATAATATTTCATTTATTCATTCATTTCATTAAAAAAATAGAGGGTAATAACAGAAGATATCTAAGCTATATTTTAACCAAAAAAATGTAGATTAAAAAGGAAACAAAAAAAACAGATAAATAAAAGATATTGATTAATTGAAATATAAATAACTCCACAGTAATAGCCTACTCAGACAAAGTCAAACGGGGCATATAGCTACTCTTAAATAATTAGCATCTAACACCCGCGTTTTCACTTGGGGTCTTTCATTTTGTTTCATCGAACAACTCGTCATTTGTTTCGTCGATCTAGCGACGTATTTTTCACGGGCTTCCTCCCATATTAAGAATTTTTTTCAAAATAATTTAAAAATCGCTAAAAATGATACTCAAGTAGCTATTACGCAATATAAAAGCGATCACGCCATTACACAGGAACGATATTGTCGTTAGACTGAGCGTACAGCTCCCAGTGTGTCCCAACCATTAAAATAATGACGCATGATATAGCATATTCGTACTGCTCTTTGTGAAATATGGTGCCATTATTGTCTTGAGACGTACTGTTTGTATCTCGGTCATTCTGTACGACGCATCAGTTTTGACGATATATTTTTGATGCTCAGCTGTCTTATAAAGAAGCCAATTTGCCGTTTCGTTTTCTTGTTTCCTCTTAAGCTTTCTTAAATATACACAATCTATATAAAACAAATATTGTATAAAAAGGGTTATTATAACATTAAGGAATATATGGATAATAATGACCCCTGGGAATGAGTTGACCGCTACCAAGCTAGCCCTAACTTGTTTTGTGTTGTTAATAATTGTGTAACATATTATATAACCGCAAACTATTAAGGAAGTATTTTCCGAACCAGTAGTAAAATAAACATGACATGAGAGTGACTTTCGAAAAGTATTGCTTAAAATCTATCATAATTATTATCATTCCAGCCCATTACAAGTCCAAAGCTGAACATGGAGGCTTACGTTGAGCAGTGGACTTGTGAAGGGAATGCCACAAATTGCGGTCCTTGATCACCTGCGTTCATTGACTTTCTGCATGTCTTACTACGTCGTCACTCTATCTAGTGAAATCGTCCTGCATTTCGCCTACCGGTACGAGACTGCCACTCAAGGACCGTTTTTTCCCCATCAGTTGTCGACTTCCTGCATGTCTTACCAGGTCGTCACTCCATCTAGTGCAGGGTCACCCCACACTACGCCTACCGGTACGAGGCTGCCACTCGAGAACCTTTCTTCCCCATTGGTTATCGGTTCTTCGAGCTATATAGCCGGCCCATTGCTACTTCAGCTTACTAATCCATTTGGCTATGTCGGTCACTCTGGTTCTATTACAGATATCCTTATTAAGTTAATACAGCAGAGAAACTCCAAGCATGGTGCTCTCCATAGCTCGCTGAGAGATTGTGAGCTTCCTTATATGGCCAGCAGTGAAGAACCACGTCTCAGACCCATATGTCATCACTGGCAACACGCATTGGTTGCAAAATCTCGTTTTCAAGTTTTGAGGTATATACGTGACGAGAAGATGTGTCGTAATTTCGTGAACGCTGCCCAACCGAGTTGAATCCGTCGATTTACCTCTCGGTCGAATTTGGACTTACCTAGTCGGACTATTTGTCCCAGGCGTACTCGTCAACAACTTCGAGCTTAGTGCTACCAACAACTACTGGCATAGGTGTGGTATTAACATTACACTTGATCTTTGTTTTATCCATGTTCATCTTAAGACCTATCAGGAGACATTATGAAGGTCATTGAACATAGTGCTTGGGTCCTCTAGCGATTTTGCCGTAAGAACTATATCGACGGAAAATCAAGGGTGAGTGATGTACACTCCATTGGTGTTAATACCTTATCCTTTCAAATCCAGAAGCTTGAAAACATCTTCCAATACAGCGGTGAAGAATTTCGGGGATATAACGTCACCCAGTCCTACACCTCTCTGCAGTTGGATAGATTTCGTAGTCTGGTTAATAACTCGGATAGCATTCGTAAACCTACTGCACAAGCACTTCGATATATCGACAATCAACTTGGCACCGCTAAAAAGACTGTAGCACCGCCCAAATTTCGACGGAATCAAAGGATTTCTCATAGTCCACATTCGCAAAACATAGTGGCAGATTGTACTTTTTGGTGTACTGTCCAATTTGTCGAAGGGTATGTATGTGGTCTATGATGCTATAACCTTTCCGGAAACCGACTTGTTCAGGAGGCTGGAAGTCGTGAAATAAATACTGATTGATTGATTCATTGAGTCTGCGTGCGAGATGATTGGTAATGACTCTCGAAAAGAGCACAGAGACGCGGCTCAGAGTGGAAAATGTTCTGTAGTTATTCAAGAGAACGTTGTCGCCTTTATTGAAGATTAAGAAAACCGCATGTCCCTTCCACGCCTCCGGAGCAGGGGCACTATGTAGGATGAAAATAAAGATATTCTGAAGGACTTCAATACCGGTTTTCCGCCCCCTTTCAGAAGTTCCGCTGTACTTTTATCCCCGCCCTGGGACTGCCGTTTTTAGGTGAGAGGCATTCTAATCTCGCTCAGACTGACGTCTGAAATATCTTCATAAAAGTGTCGGTTAAGACTTGCTTTCGGATCTTTCACTTGCGTGTGGCTCCAACAATGATGTGTACAGCCATACCCATAGAATCTTTTAATCGTACTCAAAATCAAATCAGACAAATCTCTGGCGAAAACTGTGGAGCCCTGGTTTCGCTCGATCGCTTCTTTTATACGAGCTGCATTTAAGTCCTGCCTGTTCAGTTGCCTGTATGCTGTCAAATCTGCTAAAGACTGCAGCTTCATTTTCCGTTTAACGACCATGAGATTAAGAGTGTGATCGGAGATTTGGGACTTGCAAAACTTAGCTCCTACCGCATGGACAGTTCCCACGAGCTTGTCATCCATATTGTTCTGAACCAGAACAATATGGATGTACTGCAGTTACTTTATTGTTATTTTGCTGTTATCAGAATGATGCTGCTGTCAATCTTCTGCCTCAGTTTCCCTCTGTCACTTCTTACGACACCCATGACAAGATATATATATATATATATATATATATATATATATATATATATATATATATATATATATCTTGTTAATGTAATATCTTGGTAATGATAGATAATGCAGGCTAAAGTTGGGAAGCGAGCTTATAACTTCTTATCTTACAAAATGGAATGAAACTGTACCTAATTATTTCTTTTATTTATTTCTTAACTTAAAAGATTTAAATATGTTATTGACGCCATTTAAGCAGAATTTTGAATAAATAATATTTTATTACCATATATATATATAAATTTAATAAAATTATGTAGACCAATTATTAACCTTCCAAAGTATGTCAACTGTTAACGAGGCTTTCCATCTTGATTCCCAGTGGTGACAACCAACCTGCTTCATCATCATCATCATCATTACAGCCCTTCACAAGTCCACTGCTGAACATAGACTTCCCCTAAGGTATGCACGGTCCTGAGCCACCTGCATCCATCGACTTCCCGCATGTCTTACCAAGTCGTCACTCCATCTAGTGGGGGGTCGCCCTACACTTCGCCTACCGGTACGAGGCTGCCACTCAAGAACCCTTCTTCCCCAACGGTTGTCGGTTCTTCGAGCTATATGGCCGGCCCATTGCCACTTCAGCTTACTAATCCGTCGGGCTATGTCGGTCACTCTGGTTCTACTGCGGTTATCTCATTTCTAAGTTTATCACGCAGAGAAACTCCGAGCATAGCCCTCTCCATAGCTCGCTGAGTGACTTTGAGCGTCCTCATACAGCCAGCAGTCAAGGACCACGTCTCAGTTCCGTAGGTCATCACTGGCAACACGCACTAGTTGTACAACTTAGTTTTCAAGTTTTGAGGTCGAGAAGATGCGTCGTAATTTCCCGAACGCTGCCCAGCCGAGTTGAATCCGTCAATTGACTTCTCGGTCGAAGTTGGACTAACCTAGTCGGACTATTTGTCACAGGTAAACGTACTCGTCAACAATTTTGAGCTTAGTGCTCCCAACAACTACCGGCATAGGTGTGACATGGACATTAAACATGATCTTTGTTTTGTTCATATTCATCTTAAGACCTATCCGTTGAGAGGCACTATTGAGGTCATTGAGCATAGTGCTAAGGTCCTCCAGCGATTCTGCCATAAGAACTATATCGTCGGCAAATCGAAGGTGAGTAATGTAGTGACGCCATTGATGTTAATACCGTATCCTTTCTAGTCCAGTAGCTTGAAAACGTTTTTCAATGCAGCGGTGAAGAGTTTCGGGGAAATAACGTAACCCTGTCTTACCTGCCCTGCCCTTTATACCTACCTACCTACGACCTGTAGACTTAATGTCGCAACCTGCTTATGATTACTTTAATTTATTAGGTTCATTCATAAAAATAGAAACTTAAAAGTATAAGTATAAGAACTCAGCGCATTTAGTAGTAGTTTTCATGATAAAACGTGAAACAATCTGCGTACATTGTTTCACTCCAACATTTGATTAATAAATGAGGACGTTATTTAACAGTAACACAGAAACCCCATTTTCATTTTCCACAGTTCCCGCTGCTGAAATCAACCGAGAGAGTAATTATACATACGCGATTCCACATCAGTAATAATCGCACGGAGCGCCTACAGCGTTACGAAAAATCAATTCCAACACCAAGAATTTTCTGCTCTGTATTGTTGGTTTTATTAATAAATTTCCTTAGTCTTAATTAGTTAATTAGTTGACTTAATTATTCAAGGGTATAGCCGTACTGCTTATGTACGTCATTTGCATAATAGTAAATAATATATATATATATATATATATATATATATATATATATATATATATATATATATATATATATATATATATATATATATATATATATATATATATATATATATATATATATATATATATATAAAAGTGTTAAAGTGTTATTTACAAAGAATTTCGTTATATTATAGGTGTCGGTATTGGTATCTAATTAAACGTTTTGTTACTCCTCTTATACCTTTATATTCGTACATCAAATCAAACACATTATTAACACTATCGGATATACCTAAATAACACGTTTGTTATTTACTTCTTCCCTTGTGATGGAGGAAGATGTCAAAAAATCTATCCTAGCCATCTCTTCAACTGCTGTTAGTAATGACGGACTATGCTCGAGGACGATCTTGCCAGTTCTACCTCTACTTCTTCCGATTCTTAGTTATATATTTAGTTTTTGTATTTTAGTAAGTTTACCATCGGGTGTACTGTGTGCTCGCTAGCACCTTTATTCTAGAAAACAGGCGATTTTTTATAATCCTTTATAGTTATTGCGTGAAAAATTATGTGTCAATAGCGTAGGAAGCAGTACCCACATGTAATAGTTGTGGCTGACCGCTAAGCTTCTTATGATATTTTAATTTAACAGTCATTGAATACATTCACATAAAAGAAAGTCATGTAACGTCGTTAAAAGCTTTTCACTCATGAATAACATTAATGCTAAAAGTGTTAATATAAAATTTGCCGTCTTTCGTGAATTTGAAAGTAAGATAAGTAAAATAAGGTATTTTAATTTTAAATTTCGTAAAAGATCAAAGTTTCATGGAGTCTTTATTTTTATTAAGGCTTTTTTATATTTACGTGGTAGAGCCACGCTGCAGCTATTGTGAATGCACGATTATGCATGACGATGATGTTTGATTCTTAATCGAGGTTAACTGTAGACGTCTATGGGCCACAGCATCCACTTACCATCAGGTGGACTATAAGCTCGTTTGTTACTCTTATCGTATAAAAAATTTCTTTGTTATAATAAAAAGAACACTAGGGTTTTCTCCTGTATCATACAGGTAGTTTATAGACATAAATTGCACAACTACAAACACCTAGATCATGAAAAATTACTTATAGGCCATGCGAATACTTGTTTGGATTCAAACCCACGGTCCTCAGCGCAAAAAATCAATGATAAAATACTGTGCCATGGAGCCGTCCAACACTACAATAAGTGATTCACTTTAGGCAGACTAAAGGTAGAGTAATAATAACAACAATCAAAATTAATAAAAATGACATCTAAAAGGCCATTTAGCGTGTAGTGGCGGTGTAAGGTTATCCGCCGCGCTGTGTGGTGCAACGCCTCTGAGTGCCGCAAGAGGTGACAGAGAAAAAGCAATCTGGAGGTGGGCAGCAGCATCTTCTTGATTACGACACAAAATAAAAAACTGCGCTCGCCAACCCTCTTCCCAATCGTAACAACTATCATGAACATCCCCCTCTTGGAGGCATAACATATTCACCATTGGACTTTTTACTGTAACGGTAATGACATCAAAAATAAAAATGAGAGAAAAAATAATTGATTCGAATTCCGTGTCCTCGTCAAATAGTAAAAGAAAAAATTGTCTCTAAAATAGTAAGATAAAATCTATGACGAAAAGTGCAAAATGGACCGAACCCATTATTAAGTCATGATTATCACGGCACTAGTTGTAAGTCCGGGCCGCACATCGGAGCTACTTGAATTTTTCGTGTTCTATTTCCAATTCACTAAACTGATGTGTCATGAAACGGCGGTACGTCAACAACTAAGCAAAACAAAATAAAGTTCGTACATATTAAAGTTAGAAGTATAGCGCCGCAGTGACTGCTCCCTGGTTCAATGTCTTAGCATTGAGTTACTTCGTCGAAGGATCGCGGGATCGAATCCCACACAGAACAAGTATTTGTATGGTCTAAAAGTAATTGTTTCGGGTCTAAATGTTTGTCCTCGTGCAATTTATGTTTGTAAACTGCTTTCACGATACAGGAGAAAACCTTTACACTAGAATTTAAAAAAAAGAAGAAAGACAGAATCATAACGTCCGGTTAAATTAAAAAAAATCGTTTTGGTAAAATGTATTGCGCCCAAAGTAAACAAATGACATCGTTACATCACGTTTTAGTATACGAAATAGGTTAAAATTGCGAAAAGTCGCGGCAGTGCCATATTTTACACTTTGGTGTCTTCGTTTTAGTACTTTAAATTCTGTTTATGAATTAAAATAACTTAGGACGGTCGGTCCTGTTTTGGCTAAATGTTTTATTGCGGCGTTGCAATATCCATCAGAGTTCGAGTCCTTAGCCGTCTGGTCTAGATGTTTTACAGTGTATAAATTATGTAAAAACGTATCAACTTTTACAAACATATAATAGAACAACAATAATTAATCTTAAAACACCTAAAAAATCTGATAGTTCGTTTCGAAGACGTAGCCCGACAATTCATATAAAAGCTTCTTCATTATCTCTATTTTAAAAGTTACGTAACAGAACTATATAAGAGAGACACCAGGTATTTGACGAATGATCACATAGCACTTCGACAGGTGTGTACAAGCACTAGAGTTTACGAGCGAACGTTTTATAGCACGTCGTTGTGACCTCGCGTA
The DNA here is from genome assembly GCA_036936625.1 of Parnassius smintheus behrii. NCBI lineage: Eukaryota > Metazoa > Arthropoda > Insecta > Lepidoptera > Papilionidae > Parnassius > Parnassius smintheus. The sequence goes on along the minus strand of JAUPFT010000009.1, from coordinate 142,415 downwards.
ATGGATGGACTTATAGGTTTATTTGTTGATTGCTAATTAAAACGTGAATATGATTATTACGCCTGTTGTCACATTGTTCCCATCGGTACTTTTGTTTGTCATACCTATAAATTAGCAAACATTTTCGGCCTACTAAAAGTCCCTTGCTGCACAAAAGCCTTCACCATAGGTTACCTCATACAAGGGACATTCGTAACACTTGTACGCAAATTAATTTTCAATCCTAAAATGTCTTTCTGAATAAGATACGGGTTAGAAAAAGTTAAATGAAGTTCGAGGTTTTCTACATGTGATTTGAAAAAGTGTGGAAACAGTTTGACGTACACATTGATTTATCTGTGTGTTTAGAACTGATGTCTAATACATTCTTTATTGAAAAACTTCTTTTGGATATAAATTTATATAATTATAATATTCTAGTATAATTTTTATGAAATGAGATTAGATATTTGTTACAAATTATATTACTTTAAAAAAATTACTTTTTAAAACTTCACTGTCCCGTGAGTCATATATGAACATTTCCATTGTTTAACTTATTGTGTCTATATCGCGGACAGGGAAGTTGTTAATATTTCCGACGCTTCGATTTCCATCTTGACCATGAGCGCTACAAATGCAAATCATTCAAAAGGAATATAAAAATAAAGTAATTATACTAAACGCGATAATTTGTGTAAATTAGTTTTATTCAATATAAAAAATCATTATTTAAATTAAAATCAATTCTAAGTACTAGATTTGAATAATAAATAATGGATTTAACACTGAAATTACTCACAAATTGCAATGAAAACTACTGACACATTTTGCAAGTTTCTTAACAATAAACAAAAACTTGTTTTATATGTTTATTTTTTATTTATCTAGGGAGGGGACTCGCCGTTTAAAAATGAAATATAAATTCCAATACATACGCATTATATTTACAGAAGTTATTTATCGAACGGCATGTGCGTACACCGCGCCGCGGAGCGTGATGCTTCTCCACCTTTACTGCCTCCAGTCACGGCAAACATTATCAACGTACAGCTTGTCCCTTTCAGAATACATATGTAATAAAACTGAATAGTAAACGTAATGATTTCTTATATTTACGTGAACACTACACATGATTAAAACTACTTTTACGGATTTTATCGCGTTTATTTTTACTTTTTATTTTAATTCCCGATGTTTCGGGCGCTTTCCAGCACAAAGTCCCCCGTGACCATGGGTGCTGGAAAGCGCCTGAAACATCGGGAATTAAAAATAAAAAGTAAAAATAAACGCGATAAAATCCGTAAAAGTAGTTTTAATCATGAATAGTAAACGTCCAAGATTATTTTGATTTCAATACTGACCAAAATCACAAATTACGTAATCCACTGCTACATATCGTCTCGTGAGTCGTAAGGCGGCAGAGAGAAGTCGAAACTTAAGATGCACAGCGGCATCTTTCTGATGATAATAACTAAAAATAATATAATTAATAGAATCAGGCGCTACTTTGCGGAAATCCATTATATCAAAGACGTTAAAAATTAATTTGCTGTCCACGTACGTGGAACTTTTCAAATTAATGTTTAACATCTTAAACTCAATTTAATTAAAAACTGTGGTTTCCAACTCGCCTGCAAAGCGTGGCAACTGTGGTAAAACTACCGCATGAGGTAAACTATAAAGGAGGCCTATGGTCAGCTGTGGACTCTTATAGCCTGTGATGGATAGATGCATGGATGCCTGACCAAGAACGATGGTAGCTCAGTTGCTTAGCGCTCGCGGCAAATGTCACAGTACGCGGGTACTGTTCGATCCCCGCCGACATTAATGAAGTTGTTAACTGCAATTTTAAATGCTGATTTACGATTTTAACGACGAAAGAAAACACAATGTTGCAACCACCATGTCTAAGAAATTTATAAAATATTTAGATGAGTCCTCTGAGAGATCACTAACAAGCGAACCAATAAGCGTTGGGTGAGCGAGACGGACGTTTACTTGTCCCAGAATTGTAGAGTATATAGGCCGCAACTTTTACTTAAATTTACTGACTAACTTTGGAGAAAATCTAAGGACCATTAAAATTGGTAAATAAAAAGGCATTTCAATTCATCGCTTCAAACTCTTGTTTAAGTATACTTATCTGCGATCTATTATAGTTTTGTTAATATTTTTTTTAAATAGTAGCAAAAATCTTTTCGGTGATTAATTTTTGTAAGTTCTTTTATAGTAGATTTCTAGCCTAAAGGCATTCGAGTAACAATGTCAAGGTAAAAATACTTTGTAAAATTCATTATTATGATATATTTATTCTTATCAAGTGTTAAATCTGTAGCCGGTTCAGCAATTTTAAATAAATGAATAAAGATAAGAACTAAAATTATGCTTTCTTTAAATTAGCTTAATCCTGCGATCCTATCGCATCGCAATACGTCTGATGCGTCCCGCCGTAAGGTCACTGTAAGGTTGAGTAACTTTTTTTAAATAACGTTATAAATTATATTGTAATATAGTGATTATAACTTATAATCACATGCGAGGTAGCACACAGCCCACAGGTAAGTAGGCAAGCAGACTACTTCAGTTCAAGAAGAAAGTGACAGTTGCAGCTGTGACCTATGAGGTAATTATCCTCTACACCCTTCAGTGCTGGCAGTGCAAGCGTTACCTATTCACACTCTATATTTTTAACATAGAAGAGCCACGCTCCAGCTGTAGCAGCTGTGGTTTATGCTTATATACGTGTGCAAATGCAAATTATGTACGGTTTTAGTTGCAATATTTGCTCTGTGATAGTAATGAACTGTACTGTGACGTCACGCTGAGTACGGAGTCCCGAGTGTGAATTGTTGTTCGTAACTACGCCGTTAACATTCGCTGGAGTTTGTGTGAAAAGTTATGCATACAATGGGTTAGAAGTGCTTTTGTTTTTTCCCACTGACGTGTTCAACTCTGCTGTGGTAATTTATGTCAACTACGACAACAAATCGAACTCATAACAATTGTATAATACATAAGCAAAATGAGTTCTGTTGCATAAAACTAATTTTGGTTTTTATTGCGTTTAATTTAACTTATTCCTACTTACGTACTTACTATGTCCGAGTGTATACAAAAGTGTAATCTCATACACTTTTATACGTGTAGAGCCACGCTGCAGCTATACTGTAGTTGTAGCACGAATGGGTCGGCTCGACGGGGTAAGGAACACGTTACGCAATAACAGCGCAAAATAACATTTTATTACTGCTGTGTATTACGATACGTAACACCACATGTGGTGAGTGTAGAGATCCGGAGACCCTTTTTTCCATCTTAGTCCTCAGAGGTGACAACGCATCTGCGTTTTAATTCTTAATCGAGGATAAATGTAGATGTCTATGGGCGACAACATACACTTACCATCAGGTAGACTGTGTGCTGTGCTCCTTTGTCACCCTTATTCTATAAAAATACTGATAGACATAAAGACCGACCGACTGGAAACAATCCAGGCGCATGACCAACGGTTTTATGAGCTTTACGAGGCACGCTGTGAAACACTGTTAACTTCTTGACTCCAGGCTGCTACTGAAATGTCTTAACAGAAAAACTCAATAATTGAGTTTAGTCCGACCCGGTATTAGAACCCGGGACCATACGATCAACAACCCAGTTTACGAACATAAGACTAACGAGACGGTCAATTTTGTGAATAATCCCTTCAAAAATATAACAATTAGAGTTGGGCCGATTAGCCGCCGACTAATCGGTGAAGCCGATTATTCGGCCTATTTGTAGTCACCGATCAGTCGGCGATTAATCGGCTAAAACCACCGATTAACCGGCTTTTTATTTTATTAATTTCAGCAAAGGTTTTACGTGATTTTCTGCGTGGTAACTGCGACTACATTAAGTACCTAAAGCTTTAAATTTAAAAAAATAATAGTTTCTCTCCCATGCGTAAACTCACGTCAGATTAATATGTAGGTAAATCAAATAAATAATAAAATAAGTAGGTTTATACATAACTTTTATTGAAAAATCAGTCTCACATGTTTTAATGTTAATTATTCTGGACATAGGAACTTTGGTTAAAAAAATAATCTGAGGTAGCTAAAATAGCTATTTAAAACTAAACAAAAACCTATGTACTTACTATTTTAATTCTACTTTTTAACTTTTTCTAATCGTAATTCAGAGTAGTAACACAACAACATAAAATATTAATACTATTATTCTTAAAGAACTTAAAAACTCCACTCCACTCACTCCCTTTGCATAACAAAAAAATGCTATAAGATCTTAATCTTGAATAAAGATTGTTAAACTACATACATGTAGATTTTTAAAAGACAAATTGAACAATACTTGTTATGTATGTGATTACTAGTGTTAATTTTATGTAATTTTTCTTATAATTGTATATATTATATTGTTGATATTTTATATTATTGAAATATATGTAAATATATTTTTTTATTCAATGTAGATACAAAATAAGTAATACTTATTGAAAGTCAGCTTTATTTTTATTTACCACTAGTTCGAAAATTTGCAAGAAACCTAGGGGAACATTTTTTTTGAAAATAAGTACAGTTGGGTATCATTTAAGTTACACAATAATTAACAACAACACATAAAAATTAGAAATAGCTTGGTTACGATCACGTCATTCCCGGGGGTAATCATGCATAAATCTTTCAATTTGATAGATAAACTCCTTTATAAAATTGGGAGAAGTGATATTTTTGATTGTTTACGTGCTGTGTGTGCAGAGCGCGCGTGAAGCTTTGGCGCGCGATGTGCGCGGGCGCGGGCACGTGGCGCCGGCACGCCCTCACCGCCGCGCTCGTGCTCGCCGCGCACCTCATCAAAGGTAACTCAATATGTTTCTGTACGCTAAATGTGCTTCTATGGGCTTCCTTGTTTGTTGTTTAATGCAGGTGTTCAGGGACTGCGTAGCCACTTACCACAAGTTCGCTTGTAACTTCAGTTTTATTTAAGAAAAAAAACATCAACAATATTTTTACGAATTACTTTCGAGCGCTGAATAAATATTAATTTCAGAATGTTTACATTAAATCGACAGACGACCTACATTCCTGCTGATGGCTTGAAAAGCAAATGTATCTAAGCTAATGTTTATGTTCCGATTAACCCCATCGATTTTCTCATCCGTTTATTCATGTGTGCTCGTTCTAGAGCATAAGGTATTAAATAAAAAAGTAAGAAAAAAAGGCCTTATGCTTACTGCAAAAGGATAAACACAGACCTTTTTTTTTCAAAAAAACATCTTCAAGTATTTCGGTTAAAATATAAATAGCTAAAATTACTCCTAGCTGTCTATCTGTGTGTAATGCTTCATCACCATTGATTCATCCCTTTAAAAGATTACCCCGAATAGACCGACATACAGGCAAAAATTCACAAGTGCCTATTCATGTCCTATGACATGAAATAAATCCACTGAGCTCGATGAAAAGCAGTTATTTCGATATTAAACACAGACATTTCAATTGTATATACATGTAAAGATGTAAGGTGGACATGAGGGAGCCCAGTCCACCTGACGGTAAGGGAATACTCCAGCTCATAGATGTTAGGCCCTAGATTCATCCTTGATTAACAATCGTAGTACAGATAGGTTATCATCACTAAGGACTAAGATCGAATGCCTGGTTATCATTAAAACGGGTTTCCGGTTATCATCACTTACCAAGCATCACAATAAATCAATACCGTCCATCTGATTCGGAACGAAAGAATGAAATTAGCTAATGCATCTAACTTAAAACAAAGATTAGGCTTCATGTGCATTGTTATCTCATCTCTCGGGACAAAGATGATATGCTGGATAGCTTGTAGTAGTTCGTTCTGTATATCCTAAAATCCGAATACAATAGTGCACACATTACTACTTAGCAACAGAAATAGATAAATTATCTATCCAGACGGGTTCTAAGCAAACTAATTATTAATTAAATTAAATTAATTTATTATTAATTATAATACTTAACTTCTGCATTCACTATAAAATGTCTCTGTATATAAAATAATCACAGATTAAATTTTAAAAATATCATAATTTAACAATAAAATAAAAGCTCCAATAACAATGATACTTAAATCTGCCATAACGTGAAGTACTTTTTAAAACAAAGAAACTCAAAGTGGCACTTAACCTAACAAACTAGAAAAGAAACAATCATAAAATGAAGTCAGTTTTATGTTCCCTAATAGTTCATAACAAAGCCACCTGGAGGAAACAAACGTGGTCATTACTTACCTGCGAACAGGGCATCGTATGTTATAGGCTAATAGGAGAGGCGTTTCGGCTACTTCGTCCGTGTAATTTGTTGGTTAAATTACTCTGCAGATATTGGCCTGCATAGTCCGCGCCGGTAGCGTTGTGACCGCTCGTTACTAACTTACTATACAACGGCACGCAAGCCTTCAATGTTATTATTTTGTTTGGATAACGTAATAGATTTACGGAATTTTTAAATGTGAATTCGACGTGAAAACATAATGATTACCTACTATTTACGGGAATATTACCCGTAAATTTAAAATAGTTTTACATTTTACTATTAAGGTACTTGAGGGTAATACGGCTTTGCTGCCCTATGAAACCAAAACTAAGAGAAGAAAAGAGATAAAAAACAAAGACATATACTATAACTAATATATTAAGAAGACAATAGCAAACAAGGTTTAAAGCTCAAGATAACAACTACGAGGTGTGTTCAAAAAGTAAGGTGACTTTATATTTTTATGAAAAACTATTTATTTATTCATCAATATTTATGTTGTCCCCTTCAAAGTAATCCCCCTCAGATATAATACACTTGTGCCAACGCTTTTTCCAATCGTCAAAGCATTTCTGATAATCACTTTCTGGTATAGCCTTCAGCTCTTTCAGCGATGCAGTTTTTATCTCTTCAATCGTTGCAAATCTTCGTCCTTTCATAGGTCTCTTCAGTTTTGGGAACAGGAAAAAGTCACATGGGGCCAAATCCGGTGAATATGGTGGCTGAGGCATGATTGTAGTGTTGTTTTTGGTTAAAAAACCTCTCACAAGCAACGATGAGTGAGCAGGTGCATTATCGTGATGCAAAAACCATGAATTGTTTACCCACAATTCGGGACGTTTCTTACGTATTGCTTCTCGCAAATGGCGCATAACTTCAAGGTAATACTCCTTATTGACCGTACGACCTTGTGGCAAGAACTCATAATGCACCACACCCCTACAGTCGAAGAAAACTGTAAGCAAAACCTTCACATTTGATCGAACTTGGCGTGCTTTTTTTGGTCTTGGTGATTCAGTGTGCTTCCACTGGGACGATTGAGTCTTAGTTTCGACGTCATAACCGTATACCCATGTTTCGTCACCTGTTATGACCTTTTTGAGCAAATCTGGGTCGTTGTTGACATCATCCAATAGCTCTTGAGCGATTGTCATGCGACGGTTCTTTTGGTCGAAATTGAGCAATTTTGGAACAAATTTCGCTGACACACGTTTCATGCCCAAAATATCCGAAAAAATTTCATGGCAAGAGCCAACCGATATGCCAACATCCTCCGCAACTTCTCTGATAGTGATTCGACGATTTTCCAAAACAATTTTCTTCACTATTTCAACGTTTTCATCGGTTGTTGACGTGCTGGGGCATCCAAAGCGAGGTTCGTCATTGGCATCTTCTCGGCCATCTTGAAAGAGTTTGTACCACTTATAAACGTTTTTTTTAGTAAGAGTAGACTCACCGTATGCCACTGTCAACATTTCAAGTGTTTTGGAGCACGTAATTCCATTTTTTACACAAAATTTGATGCAAATTCTTTGATCCATTTTTTTTTTGATAGAAGAAAATCGCCGAGCACACCAAAGTACGTCTGACCTTTGTAACTGTCAAAAATAAACTAAACATGCTATACACTTCAAACTTGAAACATATGCTCAGGACATGTGTACCAACGCAACAAAATACAAAAATCGAAAATCGAATGTGCGTTGCCCGCGAAATTCAAAAAGTCACCTTACTTTTTGAACACACATCGTAAATAGTTGTTTACATTAATATACATTTATAATCCATTCCTTCTTTTCCACACGTAAGGGTGAAGTTATACTTCGTATTTAAATGCGACCACATACAATCACCATAGACGCGAATTATTTATTCATTCATTCAGAGAGCAGCACGCTTATTATTATTTAAACATTGTTTTATTTATGATTATTTTATTTCTAGGTTAAAACATCAAATTATAATTTATCATGTAATTCGTTTTGTTTTTGTAATAAAATAGATCGACGCTTTCTGAAAATATACTATTATTATTTTTTCCTGGGGTATTTATATAGATTACTCATCTGGTTAGTGTATATAGAAATTTTAAATGAAAATATTTAAATAAAGAATACATAAGTAAATATTAAACAGCCCTCGGCACAGGAGACCAGATCGCTGTTATGAATGAGAATAACAATGCATTGTCGCCCCTGAATCTAAGACGGTAAGTGCATTACGTATAGTAAGTATACTAAAGTATTCTGTAACATCTAAACATTTTCGTATCCCACTATAAACCTTACTTACTTACTTACTTACTTATCGTCACGCACAATCCCTAACGGGGTAGCCAGAGAGAACAGATCGCCAAGTGTCACGATCCTTACATACCTCTTTCGCTTCTTTCAGGTTCATTAACTTCTTCATACATGGACGTCTAGGTATCCGAGTACTCTTGACCCTCCCCTCTTCGAGCAATTTGCTCACATGGTCTTCGAAAGTTAGTCTCGGTCTACCTCGACACCTTTTAATATTTACTTTCGCTCTATATATTTTCTTCACCATTCGGTCTTCACTCATTCGTTCAACGTGTCCAAACCATTGGAGTACGCCCCTATCAATTTTTGTGATAAGGTCATCTTTCAATCCTGCCATATTGCGAATCTCTTCGTTTCGCTTTCGGTCGGCTATGGTAACGCCACACATTTTACGAAGAGATCGCATCTCCACTGCATTCAACTTGCTTTTATGCTTCTTCTGGCATACCCAGGTTTCGCTGCCTATATATACTATAAACCTAAGATTATGAGTTATGTATATCCTTACCCGTGTAACGCCGGATATAGCAGCTACTTTGAATATAAACTAAAGGATTCTCCCTGAACAAATCTTGTTGGCAGTGAACAAGTACATTATGTGCGTACATCAATTCCACCCGAAAACATTTCACAACGCAAACCGCGTTACTCCCGTGAGGGTGCTGGCAAGCTTCAAACAGAACACGTTTCCGTGATTGTTATTCAAACAATTTCCCCCACACCCTCTCGACTAACTTATGTGTTCGCAAGGATGTACGCCGCCACTGTTTACAGTCACTAAACCTCTGCGTGCTATTATTCCATCGTCTCGTATATTATGCACACATCGCTGTTGCCCATTAAACTAAGTGGTGTAAAACTTAATTACAAATTAGTATTAATATTTGGTTATAATTAATTGTGTAAAAGATACATTACTATATTTCAAATCGAGTTTCTCTGCGCAATAGTCTTAGAAATGAGTATATCTTAAGTAACACCGGAGTCGCCGATATAACCCAACGAATCAGAAAAGGCAATGGACTGGCCATATATAACAGATGGGGAAGAATGATTATCGATTAGCATTCTCGTACCGGTAAGCGAATTATACTTATTTATTTATTATTTATAATTATTTTATCATTATCCTCTATCATACATCATGCGATATGATGTATGATAGAGGAATAGATGTGTTATGTGTAAATGAGACGAAAAGGAAGGGGAAGGATGTCACTACACATGGCATGTATACCGCATACTGGTCTGGTGTAGACGAGATCGAGCGGGCATGCCAGGGAGTAGGTATCATCCTTTCAGAAGGAATGGGCCAATGTGTGAAAGAGTATGAATGTGTGGGCCCAAGACTGCTATGGATACGAATGAAAGTGGGCTTAAAGAAGTTGTTTGTGTTAGGGATCTACGCCCCAGACATGTCTAAGCCCACTTATATCCGAGAGCAGTTTTGGGAAATGGTAAGGATGGTGTTAATGAAGTGTAAGGGAAATGAAAATATTATTATGATAGGAGATTTTAATGGAAGGTTTGGGGTGAGGAGGCTTGGTTATGAAAGGATATTGGGAACGTTTGGTAATGAAAGTATAAATGAGAATGGTGAAAGTCTCCTCACCGTATGTTTGGAAAAGAATCTTTTTGTGACGAACACTTGTTTTCGCTACAAGAGGATTCATATGTATACTTGGGAAAGAGGTGACGATAGAAGCATGATAGATTTAATAATTGTGGATGAAAGATTGAGGGGCGCAGTGGTGGATACAAGGGTTTACCGGGGTTCTAACGTAGGAACGGATCATTATTTGGTTTTATGCCGAATTAATGGTCTATTCAGGCGTTGGCGCCATCGATCATCTGTGTCTACCACTGCGTTACAGCGTATTGGAACAGAAAGGTTACAAGATGAAGGTGAAAAAAACAAGTTCAAATGTAGACTGAAAAAAATATAAGTGGTTTGGATGAACTATGTATGAAGGAGTTAGACTTGGAGAATGTATGGCAAAATGTAAAGAAAGGTTTAGTGGATGCAGCTACCGAAGTATGTGGTGTTAGTAAGAGAAAGAATGAAAGGAAAAATAATACGTTATGGTGGGATGATGAGGTAGGTATGGAAGTTGAAGCAAAGAAGAGAGCATGACTAGATTTACTAGCAACAAAGGCTGGTAATTCTAGCGGTACGAATGATGATATTGAAAGAAAAAAGGCAGTCTTTAGACATATTAATAAGTGTTAGCGACGACAAAGTGAATTCGAACATTTAATATTAATTATTTATTGTCAGTGAATTAAAACTAAGTGTTAGCATTTAATCATAATTATTTCTTATCAGTGATTTAAAATTAGGTGATGGTATTAATCTTAACTGTTTCCTATTCATAAAATAAAGCTAAGTGTAAAGACTGATTAGTGCTGAAAAAACAGGAAAGTAAATTAAACACTTCTATTTTTATCTTAAAGTGACTTATATGAATCTATTTAATATTATTTAGGTCTGATTAGAACATTAGACGCAAGTATAAGCTTATTTTTTAAGATTTCTTTTATCATAACTTTAAGAGCTATTTAACATATAAGTGATTAATATAATTCTTTTTCCTTTAAAGTACTTCAAAAGAAACATTAATATGTCAATTAATCGCTGTATAATGTTATTTCATTATGAGAAAGATTTAAATTTCATGAAAAAATATTGTATAGATTCTTAAGCATAATTCCTGAAAAAGTGTTGTACATTCCTACATCTTGGCGGCGCCACTTGTATGTTCGGCAAAAAATATAGTCCTACTTCGGAGCTAAACCATGAGGCGACCGCGAAACTATTTTTATTTTTTATAAATGTAAAATAAAGGTTTATTGAATGATTTATGTTTAAAATAATAGAAATAAGTTGTATCTATCGTTAGGAATAAATATAAATATTGTAAGGAATGTTTTACCACGTTTATTAAGGAAATTGTGAATCTCTCTTAGAAAAGGTTACTCTGCGCTCTGATTGGTCAATAGATTCACTAATGCCGTATGCGATTTTTTCTTAATTATGATTGGTTACAGCCGCTTATAAAAAAGGGGCGTTTTTCGTGGTAAATTATTCCAAATCCGGCAATGTAATAATAAGGAATCAAGAAATAAAACAAGAAGAAACTCTCAAGAAGTGTTATTTATTGCTCATCTAACTGCTACTGTATGCTCTCCAGTTAACATCCCGCCAGCAAACCCGCTCTATTTATCAACGCTCCCTTATACGAGCATTTACAATAAGAGAGTAAAAGAAGTAGTTGAAATAAAAAAGCAAGAAAGAACGGATAAGAATGATAGAAGAATATCGGATAATTTCCAGGCAAATATTAAAATGTTCTGGAAACTTGTAAGAACTGCCAGGGGACATTCAAAACAGCCTATGATGAATGCAATAAGAGACGAGGATGGCTATATTCTGAATGATGAAGTTTTGAGTTTAAAGAGATGGAAGGAATACTTTGAAAGCGTGTTTATGAGTGAGGAGACAACGTGTGTACTAAGTGAAGTAGAAATTCCGAAAGAAGAGGAAAGAGGTAGCGAGATAAGTATAGATGAAATAATGAAAGTAATGAAAAGCATGAAAGCAGGTAAGGCTGCCGGATATGATAGAGTTTCACTCGAAATGCTAAGGGCTGGAGAGGAAGTGGTGGCAGGCCTGCTGCACACCTTGTTTAATTTATGCTGGGAACTGAAGCAGGTACCGGTAGACTGGTACAAATTCGTGATAGTCCCAGTATATAAGGGAAAAGGGTCGCGCAGGACTGTAAAAACTACCGTGGCATCAGCCTTCTTAGCATTGTGGGAAAACTGTATGCTAAGGTACTGATTGAAAGAGTCATGAAAGAAACTGATGGAAAAATTTGGGATGTGCAAGCGGATTTAGAAAGGGAATGGGATGTACAGATCAAGTATTTTCCATGCGCATGATTGTGGAGAAGTTTTTGTCCAAAAACCAAAAGGTTTTTTGTGCTTTCATTGACTTGGAAAAGGCCTATGACAGAGTGAATAGGGATGTGCTATGGCAAACACTGAACTCATTTGGGTTGAGCGCTGGCTTGATACAGGCATTGGAGTCCCTTTATAGGGATTCTAGTGCTTGTGTTAGGATCAACGGGGTCTACTCGGACTAGTTTGACATCCATAAAGGTGTCAGACAGGGCTGTGTGGCTTCCCCGTGGCTGTTCAACCTATTTATGGACAGTTGTTTGCAAAATTTGAAAGTTGAAGAATGCGGATTAAGAATGGGTGAGTTAACCGTCAAATGCATTTTGTACGCCGATGATCAAGTTATCCTTGCGTCGTCGGCGGCCGAGTTGCAAATGATGGTTACATTAATGAACAGATCAGAAAGGGGTATGAAAGTAAACGCAAGTAAGACGAAGGTTATGGTTTTTGAAAGAGAAGAAAGTAAAACGATTTGTGAAATAAGAATAGAAGGGGAGTTGATCGAGCAAGTAGATGAGTTTGCATATTTGGGCTGCGTATTAAGCAGGGATGGGAGATATGATAAGGATATAGAACGACGAGTGAATGCGGGAAATAGAGTAAATGGAGCCCTGCACTCTATTGTGAAGAGTCAAAGTGTGTCGAAAAAGGCACGTATGGTAATTCGCAATGCTGTGTTGGTACCTACTTTAACGTATGGTAGTGAAACTTGGGTGTGGCAGAAGAAGCACGAGAGTAGAATGAACGCAATAGAAATGCGGTCGTTAAGGAGTATGTTAGGGCTGAATCTTAATGACAGGGTAAGAAATTGTGTAATAAGAGAAGAGTGTGGTTTGCAAGATGATGTTGTGACCAGGATTAAGAAAGGAATGCTTCGGTGGTTTGGTCATGTGGAAAGAATGAATGAGGAAAGAGTGACAAAGAAAATTTATGTTGCTGAAGTGAATGGTAGAGTCGGAAAGGGACGTCCTAGGCGAAAATTTATCGACCAAATTGGCGATTTATTGAAAACGGGCCAAATTAGGAGTAACCTTAACCGACGAGCATGTATGCGGAGGTGTATGGATGTGAAGGAGGCGAGAGAGGTGTGTCAGGATCGTGCCAAATGGAAGTCTGTAGTCTCTGCCTACCCCTCTGGGTGACAGGCGTGAGTGTTTATGTTTACGTATTATTTTATCATACGGCGGCCTTTTAGGTGGAGTGACGACCTGGTAAGATATGCAGGAAGTCGATTGATGCAGATGACTCAGGACCTTACTTAGTAACATTCCTTGGAGGAGGTCTATGTTTTTTTTATCGAATAAGGGTGATAAACGACGAAAAACTCACAGTGCACCTGATGGTAGCAGAGGCTGCGGCCCATAGACATCAACATTTATGCTCAATTAAGAATCAAAATGCAGATGCGTTGTCACCCCTGAGGACTAAGATGGAATGCCTCGTTTCCTGTAAAAAAGGGTCTCCCAATCTCTACACTCACCATACGAAACACAGCAGTATTAAGCTGATATTTTACGCCGGTATTCTTTGAGAGCGATGTCCTTCCTCGATCGAGCCGACCCATTCGTACTACAACCATAACATAGCTGAGTGTACCTCTAATACGTATAAAACGTTCAGCTGTGGACGTGTATATACTGTAATGAAGATGATAATGAATATTGATATGAATAATAATGATATGAATATTGCAACCCTGTTCTCAATCTATTCAATACAATTCTCAAGGAATGTACAGCAGTGGGTAATAAACTTAGTGTTGAGAGATGTTAAGTCTGTAAATAAAATCTCTAACATTTCGTATATTGAAAATAAAGTGCTTAAATTTTATTTGATTCTCTCAAATATTTAAAAATATGATGCTGTGATACATTGAGAGTGACGTTTTGAACGAAATTATACGAAAAATAAGGAAAAACATTTCATCAGACTCTGTCAAACAATATCTATGAATGTTGATGCTGTGAAACATTAGCAGTGACGTTTTGAGCGAAATTATAAAAATGTAATACTGAAGAAGACCATCCTTACTGCTAACGAAAGCTTCCATCTCAGATCTGAGCGGTCACAACGAAATAATATTTCTGTGTATTCACGTTATTAATATTATTACTAGTGAGTTTTAATTTAATTTAGGCCCTATTATTTCGAAAAATACCTCTGTCTCTGGAAATCTGCATTTTAATTCTTAATAGAATATATGTAGATGTCTGAGGTCTACAGCATCTATTTACTTGATGACAAGTGTATGCTGTGGCTTCATCTTATGATGAACTGAGTACCCGTTTGTCGTTCTTGACCTAATTTAAGAAAAAGAAACTACGTTTTACGAATTTTGAGATTCTTGTTACACAACGAAACCTTAAAAAGGTGGATAGCAACGAAGTAGCATTTGTACACTCTGTTCTGGTAGTTACGGTATGAGCATGTATGAGTAGGATATGAATGTAAAAGAAGCGAAAGAGGTGTGACAAGATTATGCCAAATGTTCGTAGTATCTGCCTATCTTGCTGCTAGCAAGCGTTAATGTATTTATTTAAGGTACGTATACAATGTCAAAAGAACGTGGGTGCAGTTCACACGCTGTAGAAGTGAAACTTTCAAAAATGTCTTCTGTCTCATTCTCGCGCCCGCTAAATCCTATAGATTTATATTTATAATTTTAGATTTCGAGATCATGCTTATCTCCAATAATTTCATTCATTTTAAAGTTATGAATGTTCTCTAAATCGCGCAGTGTCTACGTTGCTATTTGCAATCCTTCCTCAAGCAATCAATCTTCTCTTGATTACAAACTCGCTGGGAAGCTTCCGGTATACTTCTAATTTAAATTTTAGGGGAGGCGTTGTAAGAAAACTCATGTTTTAAATTTAATGTTAACTAAACCTCATGTTTTGTGTTGCTATTTATCCAACTTCAAAATAGGAGTAGGCTTACAATTTGACTACGTTTTTTTTTAATTTTTATTCTTTATATATATGTGCACGATGTCTTTGTCAATATTTTTTAATGACTTTTTTAATATTTTAGAAAAAACGTTTCCAGGGTCGGGGGGAAAATGTAGTGTTATGTTTATACATACTTACATATCATTTTACACTATTTTAAACTTATTTTTCCATTCTGTTTTTGATGTTCTGCATTCGCCTCAAAACTTGATATTTTGCATCACCTTTATTTCCATAGGATCCTGTAATATTTTTAATTCATAAGAACACAATAACAAATCATTTTCACTTCGTATTTTTCATGCTATCAGCACTTTTTAAATCGGTGTCAATGGAGTCTACCTTTTTCGGTCTTTTATTTAGTTCTCCGTAACTCTGCAATTTCGGGTTTCGTGCGCGTTGTTGCGCTACTTTTTTTTCCTATATAAATAATATCTCATTTTTCACTTAAATCTTGCCGTTTCTGTATTACGACCCTAAAAACAAAAATTGACATGTTTTGACATCGTTGTTTATCAGGTTGTCATGGCAATTTTTATTCAAATATCGTTACCGGCCTGATGTTTTTACTTCAAAATACTCCTTTCTTCTTGGCCATTTACAAGAATTTGCTTTTAATTTAAATAATTTCAAATTTAATGAGAATAATTTTCCGTTCTTATGCCAGATCCGTCAAAAAGGGAAAATAAGCCGAACAATCGGCGAATGGGGAGTCTGACTTGAGCTTTCATACTTGAAGCATCTCCTAAAGGCCTTATCCGCACTGCCTCGGGATCCTGCAAGCCTCTGCCCGCTCCTTAGTCGTTGCCTAGCCACGCCTACGCCTCCGCCTACTAGTGCGCTGTGTACCTACTTCAAACGCTGCGTGCCTACTCCAGACGTTGCGTGGACCTACTCCAGACGCTGCGTGTCTATTCCGGACGCTGTGTGTGTCTACTCCGGAAGTTGTGTTTGCCTACTTCAAGCGCCGCGTGTACCTACTTCAAACGCTGCGTGCCTACTCCAGACGTTGCGTGTACCTACTCCGGGTGCTGCGTGTACTTACTCCGGGCGTTGCGTGTGCCTACTCCAAGCGCTGCGTGTACCTTCTCCAGACGCTGCGTGTGCTTTCTCCAGATTCTGCGTGTACCTAGAGCAGGAGCTGTGCACCTATCATAGACATAGCCTGTGCACACTTCGTTGCAGTATCTTTATCTTTGTTATTTTTTTTAATAATATTGTAAATCACTATCTTCATTACAACCCATCATCACCTTCATACCTTTTTTTTTATAAAAGAAACTGTAAAACTTTTCAAATGTTTAAATAATTTATTTTATTTTGGTTGTTTTCGTTGTAGTTAAGTTAGGTTCTTTAGTTTTTTATTGTCGCTTTACGATACAATCCACCCCTAAGAATGGCAAAATAAGGGATCAAATGTTTAATGTAATTTTTAGGCAATATTGAAATCGTGATATTAAAAATATCACGTGCACTCAATAGAATAAAAACATATTTTAGTTCTTTGATTTTTTTAAAGTGCAAAAATACCTCTCACATATATTTTACAGAAGAAGGCCATAAGAGCAATCTTTGATTTATTTATTTATTTACTTTATTGGAGACAGGACAGAAACAAAAGATATGAAAAAAAATCATAGTAAAATAAACAGTGGTAATTGCAATTGTTCTCTACAAACTGTCTCACTGAGAACATGCAATTATGAAGCAGATCGTAATTGTTGTCTGCAGAAGCAGGGTAACAAGTATATACTTGAATAAAAAGAAAACTATCATCTGATATTGTTCCTAAAATACTTTTTTTAATTTAGTTTTGAAGGCTGAACGGGAAATAGAGAACATATCCAAGTCGTTAAGCATTTTATTGTGGAGGATACACATTCTGTGTACTGATGCTCTTTTACCAATATTGGTCCTGGTTTTTGGTTTATGAAATAAATTTTTTGATCGCGAGTTTTTGGGTGGTATTCGAAACATTACCTCGAACAATAACTGTGAACACTTAACCTCACCAACACAGACGTTCCTGAAGGCAGTGGCGTCAATTAAAGAGCGTCGGTCTTTTAATGATATCATTTGATAGTTTGATAAGAGATTTTCATACGAATCGCGATGGAGATTTAAAACCCAAGGAATTCTACATCTCGATCTTCGGCGAATAATTTAGGAGTTGTGTTCAAAGAACACATAAGTAGATAATATTACCTTCTAGATAGATTCTAAACGCAAGCGGGTGATATATTCTACGTAATTAAAGGTAAAATCTGCTTAGAATTAACTACTTTTTTAATGCAGGCTTACATAAAAAAGAGACCTACCCAATTAAAATCTATAAATACAATGAATGCCGTTGGCTCAATACCGTATTTTGTAGCATGCCCTGCAGGCCAATGTTTTGTTAAAAGTCCGCTGCTTTTAACTTTTAAGCTTTTTTACTTTAAAACTTTACATTACATTAGGTTTTTCTCCTGTATGAAATGAAATGAATGAAATGAAATGAAACGATGACATGAAATGAAATGAATGATTTTATTCAACATAGATTATTATAAAATACTTATTGAAAGTCATTTTTTAATTTACCACTGGTTCGCAAAGAACCTCTGTCCTGGGAAGAACCAGCAAAAACCCGGCGGGAATTTTTTGAACACATTTAAGTTTACAATAAATTTATTTTGTTACAATTTACGAATGATTTTTTATAGAACCACCATGGAGGCGATCACCTCATTCCCAGGAGTTATTTTCATTTGTATGTATTGTATTTTTATTTGTATATATTGTTATTATATTTCATATGTATTCATTTATATTATAATATCCCTTTTTGTACAATTTTTCTTTAGTTTATACTTGTTTAATGACATATTTTGTACATATTCTGGGATTTTGTTGCGAAAGCGTATACATTGCCCCATAAATGAATTACTAATTCTGTGGAGTCTTGTAACCGGTATTACAAGCTTATGTTTGTTCCTAGTGTACTATCGTGGGGGCAGTTTACCGTCATTTGTGAAAAAATTTATAATGAAAACCGTTAACTAATTGAAAATTGTTACAAAAGTAAAACGTCTAACTAGTATTTTTATACAAATGTCACAAGTACTCGGTTATTTTAATCCAGGGATGCGCATCGGGAGGGTTATCTTTAGATTAGTGTCTCACACACGAGGGGCGCCTTTGTATCATTCCCCTAACATCCACCCCAGTTAAGTCTTTCCAGGAGAACGCTACGTGTGTTCAGTTTTATTTACAAGTAAGTATTTATCACTCGTAATACATGCTATAAACGTCTGCCGCAAGGGTTGCAGAGATATATTGAGACCTTTCGCAGATCATATATCTCGCGTTCTTTTGATACATATAGGAGGACTTCTGTTTACTTCACTTTGGTGAGGTTAAATGCAGTAATAAAGCGGAAATTTTTACTAAATTGTGGACTGATCGTAAGGACATTGTGGCCCATAAAAACTTAAATAATAATACTAATATAATTATAATTTATTAAACACTTTAACTTGTAGTACATATAAAAT
This sequence comes from Parnassius smintheus behrii, assembly GCA_036936625.1. NCBI lineage: Eukaryota > Metazoa > Arthropoda > Insecta > Lepidoptera > Papilionidae > Parnassius > Parnassius smintheus. The sequence goes on along the minus strand of JAUPFT010000009.1, from coordinate 123,393 downwards.
CTTACGTGAGATAGCTATAAAATTAGGTGAAAAAAGACACTATTGAGGGTGACGTTCTGTTCTTCTTGCTAGACTAAGAAACAGCCTGTATTAAAATGCCTAGCCTGTATTAAATATATTCACAATTAGGAATGAAAATGCAGATAGGTGCTTCTGATCTAAGGACTAAGATAAAATGTCTCGTTACATGCAAAAAAGGTAACTCCGGGTCTCTTTACTCACCCTACAATACAAAGAAGAATTATGCTGCTATTTCACTATGGCATTCTCTGCGGGCGTGATCCTTCGCCGGTGCCAGCTAGCCGATCTATTTGTGCTGCAGCTTTATTTTAAACTGTAATAATACGATGTAGCGTGGCTCTTCCTACGTAACTACTGAAATCATTATACAAGTATGTTTTTGTCATTCAATACACAATAACTTTATTGTTATTTAAAAAGATGAATAATACACTGGATTTTAAAAAATTCCCAGCTTAAAGAATTTTCCTTAATTTCTACCTATGACAAGAACATTAAACATTGCTGTATCAATTATTTTGTATCTCCGATGATTGTCTTCGACATATGTGGTGTACTGTGCGAACTGGTCCTCTCCTTACTCTTTACTCAGTCGAACCAACCTAGCACAATAGGCACGAACGCCTCTGCTACAACACAGCTGCAACTACCGCATAATTATTCGGATAATTTTGTAATATTCTAATCTAGTTTGATTATTGATCCGATTTACGCAGAATGCGCTTATAGCGTCTTGAAGTCTTGCAGTGGTATGCTTGGGCTTGGATTATTTTTTTAGTTATGGGATTCCAAGCAATAGTATATTATATATAAATGGTATAAAATAATAGTTGTAGCTAGTAAATAGGATAAAATAAATATAGTTATATGCAATATGAACTCGTAATGTAAATAATTACACTTATTTTTCATAAAATTAATCTTGTTTAATTAGCCCTATTCGCCTTTGCTTTGAGGACACTCGCAGTGAAATCGTAGGAAAAAACAGAAACTTGCAAATTATTTTACTTCTGCGCTAAATGCGTTGCAAAAGATAAAGCAAACCGTTTTTAAAGGCTGTTTTTGGACATTCCATCTTAGTGCTCAGAGTTGACGACACGTTTAATTTTATATGTGGTAGAGCCATGCTGCAGTTATATTGGTAGTGTAGTTGTAGCACGAATGGGTCGGCTCGAACGGGGAAGGACCACGCTCTCACAGAATACCAACGTGAAATAGGTATTTCGTATGGTGAGTGTAGAGAATAGGAGACCCGTTTTACTGGAAACGAGGCATTCCATCGTAATACTCACTGGTGACAACGTATCTGCATTTTGATTCGTAATCGAGGATAGATGTCATCTGTGGGCCACAGCAACCACTTACCACCAGGAGAACTGTGTGCTTGTTCGTCACCCTATCCTATAAAAAAAGTATTCTTTGTTTGTCCTTCGTTGTAGGTATTTATGGGCTACATAAGTACACACTTACCATCAGTTCGTCTCTACCACTCTAAATTTAAAAAAAATGAATTTTATTCAGCAATCAGTTAAGGATGTGAGTTCTGCGACGACTTTTTCTGCCACCAGGGCGGCGCCACTTGGGGTGAAATATTTGACAGATTTCATAGCAGGGGAGGTTAGTTTGTTATAGAAGTATAGTGTGTTTATGTGTTTCTATCAAAAATATTGGTTATATTTTATATTAATTAGATTAGCAGCACAGATCGGATTTTCCTAAAAGTAGAAAAATTAATTATTAGAAAAATAAAAAATTAATAAAATGAAGTATTGCTTTGTGTATAGGTATACCTACATATAGTTGAAACTGAAAAACTTAATTAGATTGCAACTTTACAATGATGATCGCACTGTGTGATCACCTGCGTAACAAATAAGTACACCTCAGTAACAGCTAGCGATATCTGGTGATCGTAAACTTATTAGTCCATATTGAATACTAGAATTCTGCGCGATTGTGAAAACAGTTAACATGTCCTTCGACTGAATCGCGTTGGCAGCGAGCTGTCTCTACGGAGACACGAAGACTAGTCATCAGTGCAGTACAAGATTATAGTTCACAATTGTGTGAACAGGCACAGGGGCACTCTCAATTCCGTCACTCTCACAGTCAGATGGGACGGCACTTTGAATATATCTGAGAGAGATCAGGCGTAGGGCAATTATATGCTTTGTGAGACACGGGTATGAAACACACATGAGCAAACTTCTTTAATCCGAGCTGCTACTGACAGTAATTGCTTGACAGAATAACCCGAAGACATATTTTATCCCGATCCAGGATTAAATTAATATAACATTCAGTTTGGATGTAGTTAAAAATTAATGTCACTTAATAAAAAGCATTTATGTGAACGAGTGTGCACAAACGATCAGTCATAAAATCAAAGCAAAAAGTGACAGGAACCTAATGTAGGGTGCTGACTGCGCACTCAAAAAGGTCGTGGGTTCGAATCCACCTTTCAAATACTGGCGTGAATCACTTCTTATACAAGAATTTTAAGCTTTCCAGGAGTGGTAAGGTATATTAGTAAATCATAAATATTCATACAATATGTCGCCACAGTCGTTGGTAGAAAAACTCGAACGGTGTCCGCTGCAATAAAAGTTTTTCTCGTGCTTTGTAGTCAAGCGTAATAGGATTCCGCAAGAACGTGTGATAATACCGACCGGCTTAACGGAAGCGCAGCCTGGTCGTTCACCTCGTCTGAAGACGGGTTAAATTCACAAAACGGATTAAAATCGTTTTTACAGACTTTAACTGAAAAGCCGAGTTTTTCTAAATATATTATAATTTTAACTATTATTATTATAATTTTCTAAAACAATTTGTTACGTTATGCCAACGGGATCAGCAACAGATTATAATTATATTATATTCATCATGTCTTTAACCCTCTTGTTGTAATGTAATAAATCATCATCATCAGCCCGTACAATCCCACAGCTGAGCTTAGTCATTTCCCGTTGAAAGAAGGATTTCCCTAAACTGTCACGCTCGGCGGGCAAATGATAATCGCAGCGACAGCGCACTTGTGCGCTTGACGATGCCACCAGTAATCGTCTGTTATTACGTCCAGCTTTAGCAAAATTTAAAGCCAGCTCAACGGCTAAACATAAACGTAAACATCGTGAGGAAACCTGCATGTCTGAGAAATTAAAAAAATATATCAAAGACGTGGAAGTCCGCCAACACGCGTTGGGGATGTGCGGCGAACGTTTTCTTTCCCTAAAACACTGAGAAATGTGAATAGGTTTGTGCCCAACTGTGAGACGTAGTATAGGCTGTAACTTTTCCTTATTTTATGCACAATTATAATTCATAAATTGTAATAATTTCATACGTGGACGAACCACGGTGCAGTTATTTTATGGTTGTGGTACGAATCGAAAATAAAAGTGAATCGATGCACGCAGCTCAGGACCGTGCTTTGTGGCATTTCTTTGGGGAGACTTATGTTCAGCAGTGGACTTGTGAGGGGCTGTGATGATGAATGTAATGATGATGGTGAATCAACTCAAAAACACAGTGTACGGGAAGTGACTACCTCTGTCAGTGTTGCTACGTAAGTGTATTAAACATTATTTAGATATATTTTGTACAATTGACTAGAATTAAAGAAATTAAATCTCAATCTGAAACCCCATCCGTGCTTGTGACGGTAATATTAGATAATTCATAATATTAACTGAAAATCATTAGTAGTAATGACTCAAACGACACTGTTCACCCGCAGCTGCAATTTCGTTACGTTATAAGGTTACACAAAGACACGCTTCGAGAAGTTCTTGAATAAAGACAAAAGGCTTACTCTACTTTCCTACAACTGCTGTCCCAGAAACAATATCCTAGTTAGGCGTAGGCCTTGCTTCGATCTAACAACTAGGCCGTATTTACAAGCGTATATTCTTCATACTTTTAAAAGTGTTTATAAAATTACACAGCATTTAAATAAACTAATAATTTTCAATGTTAATTAAAGTAATTGTATCAGTAAAAAATAATCAACAAGAAACGAAACCTTATATGTTAAAACCCATCAAGCCATTAACAGAGCGTAATACATTCGAAAAACATTAGGTACCATTCTTCTGGGGCAGTCAGGCAACTACGTGTAGTGGCGGTGTAGGAACTATATGCACTACACATAGCGTCCCGTATGTTGGTGTCGTACGGGGTGACCGAGGGAAACCAACCAGGAAATGGCAGCGGCGCCTTCGTAATAACAACCAACGAATAAACCTGCGTTTGCTATCCCGCCTGACAAGCGCGGCAAATATTGCAAATAGTAGCAAGGAAATCTCTTGAACTTATGCTCATCGGTAGACTTTGATAAACTAGAACGGAAACGATAACAAGTAACTCAAACTTATTTTGCACGTGAACAATTGTTGCGGTCCCCGTCGAAACCAGGACAATGATCATTTTAATTTTAGCCGTAATTTAACACGTGCAAGACACTAAAGGAAACATCACAAGTAAACCTGCAAGTCTGAGAAATTAAATAATTTGCGAACACATACTAATCGCTCCATAACCCTTTTAGGAATGAAAAGAAGTCAGATCTCAGCAGTAGAACGTAAAAAGCCTGTAAATATTTCAGGGGCAAAATTATATATTAACTAAATGATATTATGTGAACTTTATGAATAGTTAAAATTTTATTTCAAAGATTTTATTTTATCTTAGATTAGCGATCCCAAATAACTTCGTCTGGATAGGTGCTACCAATATGGCGCTATTAAGATTTAAGACAGTCAAAGATATTTCGTAAAAGATAAATAATTCGTATTAAAGGGTAGCCAACATCTCTCTTAGCATTGCTCTGTATCTGTTGGTAAAGTTTCAACACAATCAGTTCAATCATTTCAAAGTTTCGTCCGCACAGACAGACAAAAAATTTTAAAATGTTTGCGTCTTAATGGTATACCTACAGATAACCGCCTGGGCTTACACAGAAGCCAGTTATGTTAATATGATAGACAGACACTTCAATTTTATTTATATGTATATTGAAAATATTATGATATAATTCACATTCACGTTCTTTAGTATTTGGATAATTGTAAACTCTACAACGATAGCTTTAAACATATATATATATATATATATATATATATATATATATATATATATATATATATATATATATATAGTTAGGGATAGCAGCAATCAGTTACTATGGTTACTATGAATGTTTCAATAGCGGTATTGAATATGTCGAGGCTTGGTTGTGTTTGTGAACTTATCTAAAAAGGTCGGACAGATAATTGATGTTGATTCTCCTCCTTTTCTGTCTGCGTTTGTACCGCCTTGTTTCCTACTGCGGCCTCAATTGTAAATGACAAATATAATTTTTATATTTATTACAATAGTAAAATATGTCTGTTAGTTTGTGAAATATATAAAATGTGTACTAGTTACTATTTTTTGAAATAAAATAAGCGTAACAAACGAGCATACAGGCCACCTGATAATACCTAAATGGATGCCGTGACTAATAGACATTTATATTATCCTCGATTAAGAATCAAAATGCAGATGGGTTCTCACCTTTGAGGGTAAAGCTGGTGCGCTTAGTTTCCAGTAAGACGGGTCTCCAGTTCTCTATCCTCACCGTACGGAACTCAGCAGCATTAAGGTTATTGTTTATAGAAAAGGAGGCAGACGAGCATGCGGCTCACCCGATGGTAAGTGATGACTGTCGCTCATGAACATCTACAAAACCAGGGGAATTGCAAAGCTCCTATTTTACGCTGGTATTCTGTGACAGCGTGTTCCTACCTCGGTTGAGCCGAGCCATTCGCGCTACGAACATAATATAGATACAGCAAGGCTTTACGACTTATACCACGTATTACGTGAATACGTATTAATTGATTATATATGTTTTAATAATTAAATGTCTTTTTTTACTTAAATCCAAGAATTATAAAAGCTTCCTTAGTAAAACTTCTTAATTTGTTTCAATACATATTTACTAAGTGATGAGCTAACAAGGACTAAATTAAAATTTAAAGTACACCCACAAACTTTCTTCAAAGCGATCCATCGGCAATTAAATTGTTACGAATATTCCGAGAATTGCCACGGGTATTAACAAGAGCACCACGAAATTTAATTTTAGTTTTAAACATTATGAGGACTCAGGAAGCGTCCATTCTACATAAGTTTTTTTTAAAAACAAATTACCAACTTTTTGATCTAAAAATGTCTTTTAAATTAAAATTAAAATACTACTCTAACTAATGACTAACTGAAACTAACTGACTAACTAACTAAATAAAATACTACTCGAAAGACTTAAATATAATTTACACTAAGACATAATGTAATGCATCTCACCACGACTGTAGTAAATTATAGTTCTTGGAAGTTGTTTTTATAATTTTTAATATTTACATATTTTTTTATCTTTTTAGCTAAGAATTCACAAATAATAGAACAAGATAACGACTGGAATATCATCTAAAAATTTATCCCGCTGGGTTTCTTGCTGCGTTTCCCCTGGACAAATTTTTCCCGCTATGTAAATCAAAGATTTACATCAAAGATTTATATCGCACAAGTGACGCCAGGTGTTCATATTCTAGTGTTCTGAATTATTAAATAGCGGCAATGGAAATGAGCGTATAATGGAAAAATAGATATTTCACATAGCATTTGCGTCAAGTCCTTTTTCGACATAATTTACGCTTTAGTAGCTTAGATACGGATGAAAAAATAATAAGGAAAAGTGACAAAGCAAATTTATAACGCACAGAAGTAAATGACAGAGTTGACTAGGAATGCCTTGGAGGGAAGATTATAAACCAAATAGGCGATATGTTTACAAGCGTTAAAATTAAAATTCTGTATAACCGGCTTCAATGTTAATAAAACGAGAACATCATCAATGTTGTCGAAGTCAATTAAATATGCATTATTATGTATTACTCAAAAACTACTGAAAGACTAAAAATCTGAGGACTAAGGTGGAATGCCTCGTTTCCAGTTAAAGAGATCACCAGTTCTCTAGTCTCACCATACGAAAAAAGCTGCATTGAGCTGCTTTTTTTGCGCTGATATTCTCTGAGGGCGTGGTCCTGCCCCGGTCGAGCCGATCCATTCATCCTACAACTTGGCTGGGGTTGAACTTGAAAAGGCTTGTTCGCATACATTTTCAGCAGGCTCTTAGCCCTGAGCTGTTACGCCTCTCAATCGATACTCAATACTTTATATCGAAAGCTTTTGATTAAGCAAACGATAGGGCAAGAAAGACTTGAGGGCAGCCTCCCAATGGATAGCGTTCATCCTACTAAATACGGTTTTGATCCAACTGCATAGTGGCTCAGGGCCGTACTTTGTGGTTATATGTGGGAGGGACCTGTATTCTGCAGTGGATATATCAAGCGAACAATAATTGTATGCAAAATACAAACATTTGAATAACACTCCAGTCGGTATTTGTTTGCGCCATGTAGCATTCACTCCAGAACTATTTAATAAAAAGTATACACTGCGTGCTCTGCACACGTTCCGGGTGTTTCTTAAATATTGTTGCGGAGCGCTACAAGTATTATTTATTACAAAATACAAAAATGCAGTAGCAGTTTCATATTTCATAGTTTGTTTGTGAAGATATCTTTTGTATATTATTGGTTTAAACGTGTTTAAACTGTTGCCACGAATATGAAAGTAAGGGCGGAGATCGATGACGCATTGGACGCCGGCCAACCGCAGAGCTGCTTCATAACTTTTCCAAGATAAGCGAATGATATCGGCCACTTAAATAACAGGCCCGATATTGCTGACACCATTGTGTCTTAACTAGGCCGAACTTTTTAATCGTTTTATCGTGTTTCATTTCACATATTATCAAACGACTCAGAACTTTTTTGTCATTTATTTCTTCCGTATTTAAAAAGATTTCTTTTCTTTCAAATTTTTACCTCCTCGCTAGGATTTTATCATCATTCTGTGTTGTGGGAGCACTTAATATATATTGTATGTATAAATTTCACAAGGACAGTAAATACTTGCGTCTTGCGGGATTCGAATCCGCGGCCCCTAGCGCTGTAACTTATTGCTCAGCCGCGACGCTATGGAACCGTCGAACTTTGTAATTTGAATATTGTTTTAAATATGAAAAAAAATCTTTGTGAACAGTGATGTTACTAAGGAGACTGTACGACAAACTTGAGATCTCTTATAATGAACATAAAAAAAAAACTGTTTCAATCAAGCCTGACCTAAAATGCTGTGACGGAAATAGATTTTAAAAATGAGGGGCTTGCGGGGCTAAGCTACGATTACTAACTCGTATCCATACGGAGAAGTGTGTTTTTCATAAAACTATAGCAATGAACTTACTGACTGCGGTTTTGATGGTGAGTGCTATAGTCCATGCTCATCTGTTGCCAAATTCAAACAAAGAAAACCACAGTGTTGAGGACTAAGACAGAGTAATTTACATCCTGCGATTTAACTAGATCTATTTACCCTCCACACCGGAAAATGCAGTGAAAACTCTGCTATTGCTGTATGGCAGCTGATATTGATAAGAGTATAGTACCAACCTACCAACCCAGACGGACTTACATGCACAAAAGTAGTCCTGCCTCTTCGAATTCTTTGCCCAAAAATCCTGTTCAAAGTCTTTAAGTTTTCATTGTCATATCCTACCAAATAATAAATATACTACTATTTAATATACTATATAAATATACTATTATACAATATATTATTTATATAACATTTATTCTTGTACATTGTAACTGCCACGCAGTGTATTGTGCCTGCAGAAAAAATGGTTTGGCTCGTTATTTCTTCAAATTTTTTTAACTCACATTCCACCCGACATTTAGATTTTTTTTTTTTTTATAGGATAGGGTGACAAACGAGCACACAGTCTACCTGATGGTAAGTGGTTACTGTGGCCCACAGACATCTACATTTATCCTCGATCACGAATCAAAATGCAGATACGCTGTCACCCGTGAGGACTAAGATGGAATGCCTCGTTTCAAGTAAAAAGGGTCTCCGGTTCTCTACACTCACATACGAAATACAGCAGCATTAAGCTACTATTTCACGCTGGTATTCTGTGAGAGCGTGGTCCTTCCCCGGTCGAGCCGACCCATTCGTGCTACAACTATACTACTAATATAACTGTAGCATGGCTCTACCACGTATAAAATCCACTAAATGAGGCCCATAAACATCTTCATTTTCCCCAATTAATAATCTAAATGCAGATGCTTTTCCATCCCTGTCTCTGGTTTCCTAAATTCACCATACCAAACAAAGCGGCGTTAAACTGCTATTCGTGCTACTACTATATTGTAGCTGAAGCATGGCTCTACCAAGACCAAGTATTTATATTTTTTAAACAACTTATATGATATATATATATATATATATATATATATATATATATATATATATATATATATATATATATATATATATATATTATATCATATAAGTTGTTTATATATCATATAGAATAGATGGTTACTGTCAATTATGAGATCGAGGTCGAAATCAGTAACGCCATGTACATCGAGGAAAGGAAAAGGAATAAAATTAAGCTTTTATAGCGTCCGGCGCGGCCGGACCGGATATTGTGGATGGAAATGAAAGCCGACCGTTGGCTCTGGGGCGCCTCAGGGAATCTAATACATTTTTGTTATTCCAATACTATAAAATCGCATAGCTATGATCAATAAGTGATTTTTTTTAAAATTCCCTATAAAATTTTGCTGATGTAATAGAAACTGACGTGTTTTGTGACTGAGGTGTTTGACGTTCCGTTGTCATAGTTTATCGCCATCAGGTGACCCTTGTCAGCCCCTACAACTTTTGTTCGAGCACCACCAAACATCCCTAATTTCTGCCGAGTTATAATTTTTTAAAATTGTTATGGTGGCCATCTTGTTTTTCATTTCCGTTTTATTTACCACAGCTAGAATTTACTCAAGTAGGTCTCCACACTCATCATACAAGTCACAGCAGCGTTAAACTACTAGCTTAACGCTGCTGTGACTCGTTATGTAATACAAAAATTAATATTCAAAAACTGAAGGTAGCCGGGCTAACAATGACATTGGGACATCAAACATCTCAGTCCCCCCGTGACCATGGGTGCTGTAGAGCACCCGAAACGTCGGGAATTAAAAACAAGTAAAAGTAATTAATTAAACGCGATAGAATCCGTAAATTTAGTTTTATTCTATGTGTAGTGTTCGCGAAAATTTAAGAAATCATTAAAATTGATCAGCGTTTTACAAGCTTAAGTAACAATCTATGGCAATATTGTCTCTGTGGTTGTGTGATATTTATTTCAATTGTTTTAGACCATCGAACTAATATTTATTTGCTTGTAGTTCTTTTATATGCTTTTTTGAGACTCTTAACCCTGTTCGATATATTATGTATAATGTTTGTTATGTGGTTTTTGTCATAGAATTTGATATACTTGCTTGTTAGTTTGTACAAATGTTAATTTGTTTCGTTCGTGATCGTGATTTATCTTTTTTCTTTGAAGTTATTGTCTTCTTTTTACAAGTGCCACACCAATCACAATTTTATAGATATCGGTAGAGATCAAACCCGTTGCTCATATACTGTGAAATTTATGGTAACCCCTGAGCTGCTAAAGTTCTAATGGTACAACAAGTAATCTGACAAATAACTAACTTAATTTAAAAAACGACAAGTCTTCCTAATTTGAATGATAAATCTGCTGGTATTATTTAACTTTGATCTTAAGCATAAATATTCAGAGCAAGCTTTAAATCTGGATCGAAAGGAAAACTGCTACGTAGATTATTGAATGGAAAATGCAAATATCACAAAAGATGTCGAACTTAACCCCGCATTGAAAAATCAAGTGAGATATTTTATTCATGCAGCAGTATTAAATATTAGAACATGAACTATCTAGTCTAAATTTAAATAAAAAATATAATAATATTTTATCGTGTGCTTTAACATCCGGCACTCATGCAAATATCACAAAAGACGTCAAACTTAACCCCGCATTGAAAAATCAAGTGAGATATTTTATTCATGCAGCAGTATTAAATATTAGAACATGAACTATCTAGTCTAAATTTAAATAAAAAATATAATAATATTTTATCGTGTGCTTTAACATCCGGCACTCTTAAAATTGCTTTCAAACTTATAATGTTTTTCTGATTCTATTTTATTTAATAATATTTTATTAAATAATATTTCGATGGCTCCGTGGCGCAGTGGCTCAGAATGAGTTGCCGCGACCGCGATGACCGCGGGTTGCAATTCCGCACGGAACAAGTATTTGTATGATCTACAAGTGCAGGACTCGGAACAATGACTATTAATGTTTGTTCTTGTGAAATGTATACTGCTATCTAAACTGTCTCCATACATTATAAAATTACATTTAATTTAATAATTACAGTATAAAATCCTGGGGAGAGGGTAACATTTAAGAAAAAGAAGAAAAAAATATTATACATCACATCTTAATAATCAAATAATATGTTTATTCACTACTTTTTTTGCAAGTAATACAAATAGAAAATTAAACTAATAACGTATTTATAGTTTGGGAACCTTTATACTTACTTATAAAAAGTAAAAGTAAAAATGGAAAATTTAAAAAACCCCCAAAACATAAAAGCGGATGATCTTCAAACGGCTGAACCGATTTTGATAAAACATGTCTAAGAATCACGGCTAAAAAACCTGGTTTTAAATTTAAAAAAAAAACCTGCACGCAAACCCCGCACGTTCACTCATTTGAGAGCAACGGTGCCACAGACAGTTATACAGACTGACAGACGGACAAATATAGTGGTCAAACTTATACTAGCCTTCTATATCGTCGGGGATTAAAAAGCCAACGAAAGAGTTAAAATATCAGCATGAGATGAAACTTTTCAGTCTTTCCCCGAGTGAAGCCGGTTACATTATTTTCAATATATAAATATAAGAGCTAAAAAAACAAATCTGATTAATATAGTCACAATATACTCGTAGTATCTATCTACAGAATACCTTATTCCAGAAGAAAAATAGGAAAAATATGAACTCCCCAAGCTTGCTTGTATCGAATTTTTTTATTGATTTCTGTTTTGTTATTATATGGGAATGAAAACCATAAAATGTTATTACCTATGTTATAGGTATACACGCACATGAAAACAATCGTACACATTTTTTTAATTCATATGTTACAATTTGATGAAATTATATCAAAGATCTGATAGGCATCTACACAGTCAAACCCTTCTTACACACACTTGACCATATTATTTTACATTATTTAAAAAAAATCTTTATCATCCCATGTTCAAGGTTTTAAATCATATAACTAGACCCGAAGAATCGGTTTTTTTTTGCATTAATAGCAACGTCTCATTTACAGCTACTTCCTTTCCATATTGACAGTTAATATGTTTCATCCGGTTCGTTTATTAAATTGAAACTTGTATTATTTACCTTCGCAGTACTATCATGTGGCGAGACCGGAAGCGGCGGGCGGGTGGTCAAGCGCTACGTGGGGTTGTACACGGGGCCCTACTTCGACCCCTCCGCACCCAACAACATAACTGCACAACTTGGCACCCATGCTTATCTACCGTGCAAGGTAAATTTTCATAGATATAATAGCTGTGACCTGCTGGTAATGTGTTACCTCCCGGCCACACATTCGTCGAATAGCATGAGAGGAGGCCGAGACGTAGTGTGGCCACAATACCCCTCATGGTGCGCGTCATGCTCCTCGTCATGCCCATCGCTCCCTGTTTTATTGGTTTTTTGGTGCGCGTCAAAGTACTGGAAAAATAAACAGAGAAAATCTATCTCGACGCTGACCACGTATATTTTTTTATGACATTGATATAAAGAGCTATAGTAAACATGCATAGTGCGCACGCTGCCACAGCTTCAACATCCATTGTGTTGCAAACGTGAGCGACCGGATGCTGACCATCTCGATGAATTGCGCGAGTGTGTGGACAGAGAGGGCGACATCGCTGCAGCGTGAGGAGCAGAGCGATGAGCAGCGCGGGGAATATAATGTGGCGGAGTCATTACATAAAGAGATTACAGACCTTTGAATACAGAAGGGGATTAAATGCAACATTGATATTCATTTTTGCAGTAACCATAAATAGTTTTAAGCTAGATTGTATATAAACTTAATAAAATATTGTTAATGTACATCTATCTCACAACTACATGAAATATTGTAATTATATACAATATTACAAAACTTTAATATAATACATAACTAAAAGTACAACCTTAATTGATCATACAGCCCTAGGCCCTGTGGTGCTGTGCTAAGTACGCTGGCTGCGATTCCTCGCTGAATGGCTATACTTAGCCTTTGAGGGAGAAAAAAACCAGCCCTCTTATCATCAGCAGCCACTACTAGTTGGGGATACAGTTCTTTTAGGAACTTTGCCGCACGTTGATCCCGCGGACCGATAGTTTCTACAATTCATATATGAATTAAATTGGAAATATTTATGTTGATATTTTTATGGTATGCCCCTGGTTCTTTTACTTGTTTTTTTCATGCAGGAATACGTTTGTACATGATGGAGTCACACTGCATTTACATTACGGTTGCAGCGCAAATGAAATGTTGAAAATAGCCTAATGGTGTTTTTAGTAGGGTAAGAGTCGGAAACCGGAGAAACTTTTTACTGGTAACGAGGTATTATTTCTAAGATAGAATGGATTTACCGTTCTACCTAAGTGAAAACCTGTAGAAAACCTTTTTTAAAGTGGTGTTGAGTTTTTAATATAACATTGTGCTCTGATGGATTCAAATTGTAAATTAATTAAGGAGTCACTTTGCGATCGTCATCAACAGATCATCATAGAGTTATCGAGTTTGGCAATTTACAGTGTAATGCATTAAATTGTTTTTAGATACGTCAGCTGAGCAACAAGTCAGTGTCGTGGATCAGGCGAAGAGACGCACACATACTCACAGTAGATCGCTTCACGTTCATAGCCGACGAGCGGTTTCAAGCCTTCCTAGTAGAGGCGACCGATACTTGGACATTACAGGTGAACAATGAACATGTTCTTGTAATAGTTACAAAACAATAAGATGTTTTCCTTCCTTTTTGGCAATCTGTGGCGAGGCCTATGTCCAGCAGTGGGCAGTTGATGGGCTGCAAAGAACAAAACAAATATGAGAAATATATCTTTGTACCGTGCAGTGGCAATGTGAGAATATTCAACACCCCATGACGTCAGACACAGTTTAACTGAAACAAGAGATGGTAGAAGCATCTTCTTGATAACTATTCAAAACAATATAAAAATGTGTTTGCCAACTCGGTTGCTACGTCTGACAACAATGTTAATCTATGGGGGGGTTCAGTCCGGTGGACTTTTATAGGTTGTAATGGGTGAATGTATGTAAGATATTTTAAGAAAGTTAAGTAATGTTTTACGAGGATATCCGGGAGGCATCTATACTGCAGCATTTCTGTGTATCCTTCCGGAGTGGTGTCACTAATGAAAACATATTACGATACAACGATCTATATTTATCAATGTAATGTTTTTATGGTTTTTCAATAAATTGTACATAAAACATATACGCATACCAAATATACAAACTCATCTACTTGCTCGATGAACTCTCCTTCTATTCCTATTTCACATATCGTTTTACTTTATTCTCTTTCAAAAACCATAACTTTCGTCTTAATTGCGTTCACTTTCGTACCCATTGTTTCAATAAATTATTTATTTTAAAAACACAGCGCGATAGCAATATAATATCATTAAAAATCTTTATTTGTTTTTTTTTTTGCAGCCAGCATATCCTCTTAATATTCAGCCTATAATTAATTTTTTAAATAATAATAGTGTTGAATTAAAACGTAACTATAAAAGTATTTAAGTAGATACGTAGGTATGATCAGGGATACGCTATAGCGTATTGTAGCTTTGGCATCAATAGATCGGTCCGAGCGCTCGCACGGAATACTAAAGTGCCCCAATACAAAACACATAAGATGAGCTAGATGGCTCCGTTATGCAGTGGCTTAGTAATGAGTTGCGGCGCCGGGGGTCCGAATCCCGCACGGAACGAGCATTTGTATGACCTTCAAATAAATGGTCTAGTTCTGGGTGCTGGTCTTTGTGAATGTGAATTTGCATATGTAAGCTTTCCCCACGATACAGGAGAGATTACTGGTGTAGAGTGAACGTTAAAAAAAACAAACGAAAGGAAAACAGAATCGTTATCTTTTGTGTTTTATATGGTGGGGGGCGAAACCAGAAAGTCCTCTTAATTTTTTAAAAAGTGTGGTGAGAAATTTTATATCGGTCCTCGAGGATAACAATGCATCTACATTTGATTCTAACTCGAGAACAGACGTAGTTGTATATGGATATACATCATCCATTAATTATCGGGTGGACTGTATGCTAGTTCGTCACCCTTCTTTTACATAAAAAACATAATTAAGTATATTATAAATATAAGATTTTTTAATGACTTTTTCTCCGCCTACTACGACGCAGAATAGTTAGAACATTTATTTATTCAGTAAAATCTCAAAGTGCACAGATTGCAATCACAGTCAGTTAATTAATGAAGCCTCCTAGGAAGCCAGTGTTAATTGTTCCGCGGTCACAGGTAAAGTACGTGCAAGCGCGAGACGCCGGCGTGTACGAGTGCCAAGTAGGCACCGAGCCCAAGATGAGCCACTTCGTACAGCTCAATGTTGTTGGTAAGTACACTCGTCGTAGTTCCAGCTCAAATGAATTGTTTTCCTGTAGTTTTGATTTGATTTTGTAATCAGCTATAATTATTTCATTTAATTCTATTTAGATATATTTATATGATTCAGTGGTTCTTAGCCAGTTTATGGATAAAAGCACCTGAAGTGGTCTGCGAATGCATCACAAAATTATCTCACGTATAGAAAAAAGTATAAAACATTCCTTGAAACTATAACTACAGTTAGTATACGGATACTGCCGATACGGTTTTTATACAATGTATTACTATACTAAAATAAGAGGCCAAAAATGACAACCCTTTGCAAATTTTTTGCATGTGTTTTATCTGTAGAACAAACTTAAAAAGCAACCATACTAATATATCTCAAAAGTTGATGGTCCATGGTATGATAAAAAAAATCAGTTAAATAATTAGTATCATCCCTCACTACTAAAAAGGTTAAGAACCGCTGGTATAGATAATTTTATTTATTTATTTACACCATAGTGTTGCAAAAGGCGTTTATTTTGAGCGAAAGCTTTATAATGTTCATTTCTGTAGTTTATAGAGATTTTTTGTAAGGTGTTATAAATATACATATATTTTAGTATATATATTAAGAATATGTAAACAAAGTAAAAAATAAATACCTTTTTACAATATGTGTCAGTCAATAAGTAACAAGCAATTACTCTAAAGTAATAGAAAATATATTGCATTTGCAATTGTTCCCTTAATTTCTACTCATAGCTGATGCTTTAAAGTAAATCCATTAAATGGATTAAGTGTAGTTTTGTGTAAACACAAAAATGTAATAAAAATTCATCTCTCATTATCATCCGCGCTGAAACTTGTTATAGTCGGGCGTAAAAATTATTTTTAAGCTTAACAGAACGCATCCGATTTTAGATAAACATCTTACATAATCATTGACCTCCTAATAGAAGAATTAAGGATATACGCCATGATATATCTGCCTATGAATCCGCAGGGATATTAAGTGACATTTTTTTTGTAATTCATGTAATTTAAAAATAGCGAGCCAGCCCTTTGCGCAACTCTCTTGGCAACCTAACATATTATATAACATAGCTACGTAGTTGACAAAATCTTACCAAAAACCGACTAAAAATTAAATTCAAGTACCATACTTAAAATATACATCATGTCTGTGACTCAAGAAAAGCTACGACTTAAAACTGAAAAAACGGGCGTGACATCTGCTTAATCAGAGAGCTTTCAGTGACTTATACATTGGAATTGTAAATTAAGTTTCTGAACAGAATAAGATAAATACTAGAGAAAGGCGCGTCCATGGCTACATCATTTAATACATTATATTTTCAGAATAAAAATATGTAAAATTTTCTACTAGGCATTTACAAATTACTATTTGGTCTCTTAGTGCCAAAAATCGAAATAGTGGGCGAAGCGGACCTGTATGTGAAGGCGGGGAGTACAGTAAGCCTGAAGTGCGTGATCACGCAGGCTCTCGAAGAGCCCGCGTACATCTTCTGGTACCACAACGATGCGCGCGTGCTCAACTATGACCGCAGCCTCGTCGAGATACGGATGGAGCGCATAGCGCCCGACACCACGGTACATCGCCTTCCTTATCTCCCCCTGCATGTTTAAAAACTTTATATTTAAAGATCAAGAATAATATTTAATTCGATATTAATATGCCTTCAAGATTTCTTGAAGTTTAATTATCTTTAAAAACATTCAATACCTTCTGTTAAATTATAGCATTTTTACCTTATTATTTATTGTGTAATACAGTTTGAGTTATTAGATATTTTAAGATTATATTTGGTAAATAAGAGGTTTGTATTTAAGTATATGGAATAGTTAATAATAGGATATTAAACCCATTTTCAAAAATTGTTTTCAATGAATCCTAGAGTAATAATGAACTACTATAATTTTTATTAAAACTATACTATTATATATTTTTTAAACTGAATAGTGCCCTAGAAATTACTTTTAATCTACCGTTTTAAATTTTCCCGTGAAAACGCTAACCGCCATGCTGTTCAACTCGTAACGTCGCTGTCCTCGATTTTGCCGATTTTGCAAAGGAATAAGATACTTTTTAATGTTTAATAAAGAGTTATCATCGACATCGTTGTTGTGTTGTTCCTAAATGCAAAAATACGAGCATAAAAATGCCGGGAAAGTTATGGTTTTAAGTGCCAAGTATATAAATATAAGAAATACTTAGTTAAAACTGGCAAGAAGATACCCGAATACATTGTCTACAAAACCTATGTAAGATGTTAGTATAACTTATATTTAACTGTCGTTTAATACAAAACATCATAATACATACATCATGAGGTGAAGGGTATCGCAAGTCAAATTTTGTAATTAATTATGTTTACTTAGAAATTTTAGTATTTAAAAAAGTTGGTAATAGGTACTTACTCTGATGTTTTAACATTCCTCAACTCAGCTAAACAAAAATTGAGATGGTATGCAAGAAATTTTGCCACCATCAATTTATTTATCCTTGATAGATAAGTACTTTCTGCTTTTAAGAATTCGTCTTCCATAATGCCTTTTCAATAAAATCCGGAATAAAACTCAGTGATCAAATCGTAATGATAACTTGAAAAGTTTGGAAATAACACAGCACGTTAGCTAGTTCTCTTAATCAGTGACAGTGACCGTAGGGCTGGATCACTGACGTCACGACATGATCTAATATGATGGATAGCGTTTTGCAGATTTGAGAGGCACAGACGAAAAAACATTCTTAAAATTGAGATATAAAATTTATAGTCCAATTTTATAAACAAAAATCATAAATATATATTTTTTGATTTTATTTTACATGGTGTAAAATACCCTATTCGACATTAATCTGCTTACAAAATGTCTTGAAGTTTAAGTACTCGTACCTCTAAATGCCTTCAATTATGTTAAAACACCTTAAGTTTGTTAAGCTGATATCCTGAAGCCTTTATATTGTGTTTATAATTGAGCAAAATATTGAAGATTAACCTAATACTTAATACACAATTCTGTTCGCAATCAGGTCGGCAATTTGATTATATACAACCCGCGAAGAGAAGACTCGGGTAATTACTCGTGTTCGCCCTCCAACCTTGACTCTGCTTCCGTCGTTCTGCACGTCCTTAGCGGTGAGAACAGTTTCCACTTCGTTTTGTAAATAAGAGTTATATTAAAATATTTAGTATTTGTTCTTTACTTTATTATATTTATTAGTTGCTGATAATTTTATTTCTTTTTTTCGCTTATTTAAAGTAATTTGAGCTAATGTAGTTATGTCAAACATTAATATTTCACTAAGTTTTAAAAATAAAACTAATAATTACTATTATTTAAAAATAAAACTAATAATTACTATTATTTAAAAATAAAACTAGTAATTACTATTATTTAACATTAACAAAATATTACGTTTACAAGTTTAGTTTAACGAATATTTTTTGTAGACTGATACGAAATATAATGTTTTTGGTAGTTAAAATAATAATAATGTCGTCTTCTCGTAATGATGACGTGAGGAAATCCACAAAACCATATTATTATCCCTTACATGTAGTTACTGGGCTAGAACATTTTCATTTACATTTTATTTTCGGAAAATTTTCCAAGACGTTTCATACAGGAAGTTTGTTAGAAGTCTGAAAAGTGTAAAAGGAATTATTTCGAGATATCAATTCGTAATATTATCATAATAAGTAGGATTATATTTCGAAGAAAATAAAATAAAACAAAATCTCGGGTGGATAAATAATTTATAATTCTGGTAGTATCTTTATTGTTTTCATTTATTTTTACCATATCATATTCCGTAGGAGCTATAGTTGAAATATTGCAAAGTTGGCTTAGGTAGTTTTAAAAATGGATATGGCGGAGAGAGTGAAGCGCAGACGGGTTGATTGCAGGTGAGCAGCCGGCTGCCATGCAGCACGGCAACGCGGCCGCGCGCGCCGCCGCGCCGTTCGCCGCGATGCTCGTCGCGCTGCTCGCCGCGCTCGCGCTTCTGCAGTAAGCACTGTTCGCTCCTTGTGCCGCCTTGCTCTCCGCGCACATGCACACACACACACACACACACACACACACACACACACACACACACACACGCACACCCGCACACACCAGGCACGCAGCTGCGCGCCCCGCTGCGCTGCTGCATTAAGCACTGCTCGCTCTTTATGCTACCCTGGTACTTGCTGTACTTCCTAATTATTTCGTGGTCGCGGGGTTTAATCACAATAAAAAATGGTAAATGTGCAAAGTTTTATAGCTGCGGCACGAATAGATCTGCTCCACAGCATAAGGACCCGCTCACAAATAATATCAAAAATTAATCTTACCACGACCAGAGATGCTCCATACATACCAACACGAGAAAAGAAGGCTATAATGATTTCTTATATTTCCGCGAACACTACACATTGATTAAAACTACTTTTACGGATTTTATCGCGTTTATTTTACTATTTTATTATATTTTTTTTAATTCCCAACGTTTCGGGTGCTTTCCAGCACCCATGGTCACGGAGGACTGAGATGACTGACGTCCCGATGTCACTGTTAAACCCGGAGTACTTTCAGCTTTTTTAATACAGCTTTTGCATAGATCGGACCATAAACAATAATTAAAAAAGCTGAAGGTACTCCGGGCTTAACAGTGACATCGGGACGTCAGCCATCTCAGTCCCCCGTGACTATGGGTGCTGGAAAGCGCCCGAAACGTCGGGAATTAAAAATAATAATAGTAAAATAAACGCGATAAAATCCGTAAAAGTAGTTTTAATCAAAGAATGCTATATTATAAAAAAATTAATTACTTCGCAACCTTCCGCTAACTAAATACAATGATGTGTCTTACCTGGATTAAAGAGCACCTCCCGCCCTCCCTCAACTGCATGCACTAACTCCGCCACCACTAGTCCCAGCACCACTACTCGCAACACAACTACTCCCGGCACCACTACTTCCAACACCACTATTCCAGGTAATACACACCATCGACGACAATACGACACTTGTTTCGCCTCTACACGAGGCATCCTCAGGTTACATAGACTCGACGGTGACTGACCGCTAAGTGAGCGGCGAGCCGAAACAGCTGCTATTTATAGACGCCACCACTTAGCACCACCACTTTTCAGTCAAATATAGGAACCTAATTTTCTATCTAAATCTATGAAAATACTAAAACATCTAAAATCACAAGGGGAATGCCCATAACACTCAGCTCCTATATTTGACTGAAATATCAAAATTTCAGTCAAATATAGGAACCTAATTTCAGTCTCGATCTTTACTATTGAAACTTATAATTATCAGTTTTTCCTACATATTTTTACATCTATTGATTATTCAAAATGAAAGACACACGTTTTCATACATTTGGAGCACACATTTAGTAAGTGTAGGATAAGTTAGATGAATGATTTTCTGATTTTCTTCTGATCTTTACATTGGTATGTTCTAAATCAAGTCAATCATATTTTCGGAATAGAAAAAACCATGCACCAAATGGAGACATTTCGTTCTTGGTTCGAGCAAGACCTCTTAGAACAAGCAAATGTATAATGATGTTATGTGCTCTGCGAACTGAACTCTTGATTGCGATGGTGGTATTTTCTACATTTTATATCATTTTCTTTCATAAAATGCATTCCTTTTTTAGCCTTCTGGTTCATCATTTTCTTCTTCATTGTTTTCTGAGTCACTCTTCGTTTCTTCTTCACTTTCGGTGTCATGATCACTGACTTCATACACCACGTCTCTAAAATCAGACAATGCTTCGGGAAAAATATCCTCAATTTCATATTCTTCTGATTCGAAGTCATTCTTCAGATTTTCTATCTACTAGGAATTCAGATTTTTATTCTAAGCATGCTACAAATCTACATAAAACAAGTAAATAAGGAAATTAAAAAAATAAATACTTACGTGATTAAACTTGTCCCTCACAAGCCTTAGTCCCGTATCGACTCATATCTCGTAAATTAAGCATTCTAGCGTGGTACGCGTTACCTACCTGCGAGACCTCGGAAGGCACTGGGAATACTCGGGCGCTTAACCACGTTACATTAAAACACTTAAAATATTTTCGAAAATATGTTCGGTGGGGGTTCTAGGTCCCCCACCTGTGGTGTTAGGGATTAAGAAGGCTATATGTACATTATTAACACTGAGATTTAAGATAAAATTTCTCACCATCTCATAGTTACTTACCTAAAATCATTATCAGTGATAAAGGTTCCTCCAAAGCGGTGGTATTAATGGGCGTTCCTCAGGGCTCGATTCTTGGCCCATTCCTGTTCCTAATCTATATTAATGGCTTACCTTATCTTGCAGAAGACAATCACGATATAGTATTATTTTCTGATGATATCTCTTTAATTTTCAAAATCAGACGACACTCAATTAATTTTGACAATGTAAATAATGCTCTATCGAAATTATTTACATTTTAAAAACGGCCGTATAATAAAATGTATTTAATTTACAATACCTGAAGTTGAATCTTGTGGATATCACTGTTTTTCTTGATATTACTATTAACGAGAAGCTTCAATGGAGCTCCCATATACCTAAATTAGCAGGCAGATTTAGTTCTGTTGCATGTGCTGTAAGCAAGATTAGAATTCTCAACATTAATGATACAGCTAGATTAGTTTATTTTAGTTACTGTTATAGCGTGATGTCTTATGGAATTGTGCTATAGTGTAATACGACTGACATTACAGCCATATTTCTTTTGCAAAAGAAATTCGTACGGATGATTTATAACTTAAATTGTAAAGAGACCCTTACAGAAAAATTGAAAGAAATAAACATATTGACTTTGGCATCGCAACATATTTATGAAAATTTAATGTTTTTACGTAAAACGTAAATAACTTTGATAAGAAAAAATATGTTTATACTTTAAACGCTATAAATAAGCATAAGCTTATAATACCAGTTACTATACTCCACAGAATTAGTAATTCATTTATGGAACAATTTATACAATAAAAACCTACAAAAATTTAAAATAACAAGTTTAAATGTTTTATTAAAAAAATTGTACAAAGGGGTTATTATAATATCAGGGAATAAATAAATGAAAATAACTCCTGGGAATGAGGTGATCCACCGCCGTGCTAGTTCTATGAAAATTCATTTAAAAATTGTACAAACAAAATTGTTGTAAAGTGTTATATGTTTAAAAAAGTCCCGCTTGCAGGCTCTTCCCAGGACAGAGGTATTTTCGGAACCAATAGTAAATAAAAAAAATGATTTTAGATATATAAAAATTATTCTATTCTATTACAAGTTACCCATCAAAATTCTATTTTTCTTCTGATACTGCCCCGATTAGAAGTGTATCACATGTCGTATTTTTGACAGTTGTATATATTTTCTAAATTAGTGGTTACATCGATTTTATAACTTAGTGGTAACATTGTAAAATTTCTTTAATATCAAATTTAAATCTTAGTTTATAAATTTGCTCATCTTCACTTTAACGCATTTTTGCACGTAACTAACATCCAACTCTAACTATGCAGCCTTAAATTAAAGTTATCACATTTTAATTTTAAATAAATAAATAACAGTATATATTCACAATTTAATATAATTGTAGCCATAAATTTATTTATCTTGTGAAACTTCAATATCCAACTCATCTAACAGAGTACTTTCTTTTCCAGAGTGTTACTGTGTCACGACGAAGATGAACCAAAATAGCGGCTGCCGGTCGCCGAAAGCGGCGTTTGAATGCCTTCGTATGCATGTGTATGTGTGTGAGAGAGATAGAGAAAGGGAGAGAGAGTGGGAGAGAATGAGAGAGAGAGAGAGAAAGAGAGAGAGCGCGTGTGTGCGGAACGTCCATCGTACACACGTCAGCCGTAATGAATGTTCCTGAGTCGCTGCTCGCACACATCTCGCAGCGAATTTGTCCAGAGAACTCGCTAATTTAGAGTGAACTTATTTCAGCCCGCTCTTAGTCTAATTAAGTGTTTCTAAGTAATAAAAAGATGGGTTATATTATACACCCGGTGAAATTCCATTTAGTCAGTCAGTCAAATGGAAACTTGACTGCCAAGAGCAAGCCATGCATGACCCTGGAGGCTCGCTACGGTCATGGGTCCTAGTGTTGTTCGGCAATACCATTTCGCTTGCCAACATCCCATAATCGAATCTTGGAAATTTATGATAATTATGACAATGAGCTATGCGTGTTTTCACGTTAGCATTTGTAAAGTTGTAAATATAATAAATATTATTAAATGTAACATTTTTTCGTATTTTTAAAGTAATGCGAGGGGTGCGGTAAACGTAAAATGTTGGTTATTTTTTTTTATGTTCCGCAAATCGAATTAATATATATCTTAAATAGATCGTAATATTTTTAATGAAGGAGTTTATTATTGATTGTTAATAATAAGAGCTTAAGAATATTTAATTTAGCCATGATTTTATGAAATAAAAAAAAACTTAAGACGATTTTCTCCATATTGTTCCCACCCCTGCATTTCACCAACATCGAAATCGTTTTAACGTCCGGGGTGGCTCCTCTGTGTTCAAAGAACAAGTTGCCCCTTAAACTATATCTGCTGGCGGCTGTCACGGTTCTTCGTTCTGAAGCCTGCTCAAGTTAATGACACTTTAAGGGTTTACGCTCTAATAACTTGAGATGTCTTCTTTGAGGATAAGTGAAATTATCTTGCAATGCAGGAAGCTGCAGCCGTGTTATGGAGATATTCATCAAATCTTAGAGTGGTCTATGGGCCGAAGTTCGTTATTATTTATTCTACTCGTACATTGTTAAGCAGTGGTTTCGAGTTGGATTGAGTTTGATTCGTTGACACTGTTACTGCCTCACATGTAAATATTAATAAGTAAGAGATATAAATAAAATGAGATCGTTGAAACAATATTTTGTGTATTATTGATGTAATTATCAAATTGTTATCCAACAACATATAATCATAGCAGAGTTCGTCCCTGATACATTATTTATAATCCCATAGAATCTCTCTGCTGAAAATCATCATCATCATCGTAACCTTTCAAAATTCACAGATGAACATAGATCTTCCCCAAGAAATAAAATAAAGCACGGCCCTAAGTCACACAGTACACTTGCGAGTGGGAGTAGATACAAGACTGTCAAACGTGAACCTTGCTTCATCGTTAAGCACAGTGTTAATATCCTCCAGCGATTCTATCATAATGAATATTGCAGCAAATGTAAGGTGAGTAATATATTCGCCATTATTGTTGTTACAGTATCCTTTCCGATAGCTTAAAACTTGTTCCAATGCAACGAAGAACAGGTTTAGTGATATTTCTTATAAAATTGAATTGACAAAGGAATTTACATTCCACCAGATGGTAAGTGGCTACTAAAACTCATGAAAACTTGCAGCAAATTTATAACAGTGGCTCTAGAAGCGTTGTCACCTCTAAGGACTATGATGAATTGCTTCACAGCGTGTTATTAAACTAGCTCTCTATACACTTTAAAGCGGATCACAGCAATTCAAGCACTGCAATATAGCAAAAATAGTACCTAAGAGTATGATATCTACACACGGAAAAGTAGTACTACCACGTACTTAAATAAAATAAAAGGGTATATAGGTTGATCATCATCGTCATCATCATTACAGCCCTTCACAAGTCCACTGCTGAACATAGGCCTCCCCCAAGTAAACACGGTCCTGAGCCACCTGCATCCGTCGACTTCCTGCATATTTTACCAGGTCGACTCCATCTAGTGGGGGGTCGCCTCCATCTAGTGGGGGGTCGCCTTACATTACGCCTACCAGTACGAGGCTGCTACTCGAGAACCTTTCTTCCCCATCGTCTATCGGTTCTTCGGGCTATATGGCCGGCCCATTGCCACTTCAGCTTACTGATCCGTTGGGCTTTGTCGTTTACTCTGGTTTTACTGCGGATATGCTCATTTCTGAGTCTATCACGCAGAGAATCTCCGAGCATAGCCCTCTCCATAGCTTGCTGAGTGACCTTGAGCGTCCTCATACGGTCAGCAGCGAAGGACCACGTCTTAGATCCGTAAGTCATCACTGGCAACACGCACTGGTTGTACAATCTGGTTTTCAGAGTTTGAGGTATACCTGACGAGAAGGTGTGTCGTAATTTCCCGAACGCTGCCCAGCTGAGTTGAAACCGTCGATTGACCTCTCGGTCGAAGTTGAACTTACCTATAATAATAATATAGGTTGATACAGATGGTATCACCATAGTTTATCACTTAGAAAACATTTAGTACAGCTATATTCCGCCATTTGTCATGCAATATTCGTCACATTTTATTAGTTTTATATTAAATTATTTAAACATGCTTTAGTTATAATTGGAGTTCATAATCAAAATTAATAGCGATAAGCCAATTTAGACAATATTATATAAGTCAAGTCAATTTAGTTATACTGAGTCATTTATTGGTCAATCATTGAGTTTCATATTTATCTTCGAGATATTCTTTCACACTTTAGTATGCCCAATTAACAAGAAATTGCTTCAATAGTATTTTAAAATTATCTGTGTTGGAACATGTGTAATGGTAAATGGTTATAAATTCGAGGGGCCATACAAAATATAATGTTGTTAAATTGGACTGTTTTGTTTGATCGAAAACATATTTTATGATTATTACGTTTACTGTGTAGGCACTCAAATCAAGAAATATGCGTAATAACAAAGACGGCTACCTCATATATACATATAAAGACATGGAAGTGTTAACAGTTTCAGACCAATAAAAAATGTATTACAACTATCCGTCTGTTTTAACTTCACAATGGCTCTTACACATCTCTTTTGGGCTCTAAATATTATATCATTGTCTAGAGAGTTACCGCGAAAGATGACACCGTTCCTTAACACTGATTCTACATAACCGTGGTACGCAGTGACAAAAAGTAACCAAGTCATACTAAAGAAAATATTGGGTTGTATTTTGTAGGATGCTTAAGGAGTGATTGTATATTTAGTTTGTCGATTCGATGTTATAATTTCTGTCTATGTCGTATGCCACACTAGCGCGACGAGTCTTGAGTCTGCGATAGGCGGGAAAAATAAAAAAAAAACGAGACGAACACAAGGTATCACGTTGGCGCGTCTGACGTGCGTAACAGGCGACTGTGAGCAGCGTAGGATATATTACGTGTTCGCGCGTCTTGTGTATTAATCAAAACGTATTGATTTTTCCACGATGACACATATAAATACGGAGACGTTTATTAGCGAAATAATATATATATATATATATATATATATATATATATATATATATATATATATATATATATATATATAATATTATGCTTAAGAAAATTGTAAGCATAACATTATATTTCTCAAAACTTTTGTGGGTTTGACGTATTTCATCACACAGTCAACGATAATCACCAAACTGATGCCTGTTTTAGTTTAAATCATGAACTGATAATTTAATTTGCATTTTATCTTGTGCAAAAAACTAC
The DNA here is from genome assembly GCA_036936625.1 of Parnassius smintheus behrii. NCBI lineage: Eukaryota > Metazoa > Arthropoda > Insecta > Lepidoptera > Papilionidae > Parnassius > Parnassius smintheus. The sequence continues at coordinate 96,147 of JAUPFT010000009.1, read as the reverse complement.
TCCTTTCTAAACAGAAAAGTGCCAATTTAGAAAAGCTCATTTTTTAGCCCACGCAAAAAATACCGAGAAGAAACCACCTGTCATGCAGCCGCCTCAACGTAGCATATCACAGCGACAAGTTACAGCGTCTTTACTCCTCCGTCTCTGCAGGTCACCTCGGCTTCCCGCAATTGCTCTAGCGTAGTCAATGCCTAAAAATCATGCGATGACAACACTGTACACTCAATGGTTGCAGTTTTAGAAGAAAATAAGGAAAAGCGTCTACTACATTACTGATTTTATTACCTTTTTATGTTTTATGTATAAGGACGATGTTTTGTTTACAAACGTTTATAAAAAAAATACAAAGGCAAAAAATGTTTTAGTATTTTTTTATAGAAGAGGGGCAAACGAGCATACGGTTCACCTGATGTTGAGTGACTATCGCCGCCCATGAACATCCGCAACACCAGAGGAATTGCAGCTGCGTTGCCAGCCCTTTAGAAAGGAGCAAGCTCTTTTCTTGAAGGTCCCCAGGTCGTATAGATCCGGAAAAATTGCCAGTGATAAACTATTTCACAGAGAGGTGGTACGCGAAAGAAAACTCCTATTGAAACCTATAGTGGTGGACCGCCAAGCATCCAGATGGTGTGGATGGTATCGGGAGGTTTGCCGCGTAGTGTGTTCATGAAATTTTGCTGCTGGGGTTAATCCGAAAAATTTCTCAGAGCACTCCCCATGATAGATGCGATAAAATACGCAAAGAGATGCAACATCTCTTCGCAGCGCCAGTGAATCGAGCTGATCGGAAAGCACTCGATCGTCGACGATTCGAACCGCTTTGCGCTGGATGCGGGCAAGTGGAAGGAGTTGGCAATGGGGAGCCCCAGCCCAGATATGGTAACAGTATTCCATGTGCGGCCTAACCAGTGCCTTGTAAAGTTGCACGCGGTGTACCGTCATGAAATACTGTTCCGCTCTGCTGAGCACGCCAAGCTTTTTAGAGGCCAATTTGGCCTTCTCTTCCAAGTGATTACGAAATTGCACGTCACTCGATATGTCGACGCCGAGGATTTTAGCTCAGGCAACAAGGGGAGTAACTTTAAACTGAGGAGATACGACAAAGAAGTTCTCTTTAGCGGTTAATGCTCAAACTTGTGTCTTCTGAGGGTTAAACTGGACTAGATTTAGTCATCCTTAATCCGAGACTTTTTTCAGCAAAAACTCGACCTTAGATATAAGTTTGTCCCAGTACTCGGAGACGTTTTCCCAAGAACTATTGGCACGGCCAGTGTACAGAACATCACCATTGCTGTCATCTGCATAGCAATGAATGTTGCTGGTTTGCAACAATATCATTGATGTGCAGAAGAAACAGCGTTCGTGATTGCACGCAGCCTTGTGGAAAACCAGCATTAAAAGGTTTGTAATCGGAGCTAGCTCCGTCTACCTTGATACTCCGATCTGCAAGAAAGCTGGTAATGCAATTGCACAATTTCTCGGAAGCCCATTGGAAGAGAGCTTCGAAAGAAGCGCTTTGTGCCAAACTCGATCAAAGGACTCCGTAATGTCCAAACTAACGGCCAAAGCCTCCCCCTTGGACTCCACCTTGACAGCCACCCATCTATGAGTCAGGTAGACCAGAAAATCACCAGCTAATCGAGCATGACGAAAACCGTATTGGCGATCACTAATCAGCTGGTGATCCTCAAGGTACCCCATGAACTTGAAGTTTACAATGGACTCCATTGTTTTGGAGAACAAGGAGGTAATGGCGATGGATCTGTAGTTGGACGGGTCTGAGCCGTCGCCTTTTTTAGGGATCGGGTGAAAGAAAGCCGTCTTCCATGATTTTGGGACTACGCCTAGGGAGTAGGAGTACCGGAAAAGATGCGCTAAAAACGATGTTAATTCTGGAGCACACATCCTCAGCACAATTGAGGGGATACCGTCAGGCCCACTCGACTTGCGGATGTCCAGGGAGAGGAATGCTTTGCGAACCGAGTGCTGTGTGAACCGCATCTCCGGCATTGAGCACTCACACCACGGGCTGGTCGGCGACATACTCCCTCCATCATCGAGAGTAGAGTTGGACGCAGAGAAAAAGCCTAGCAGATTGGATTTCCCCTTTGCGGCATGAGCCAGTGAGTAGTCCTCCCTGTACAAAGATGGAAGAGATGGCTGACAGAAATTCTCTTGGACAACCTGGGCGAGAAACCAGAATGCACGGGTTGCAGAAGGAAAGCGAACTAGTTTCTCCCCAATTCTGTGCTCTGACTTTGCCTTGGCAATGACTCTTTTGAAAGACCTGGAAGCGGAATCATACTTCTTTTTAGAGCGCTGGTATTTACATCCTGGGTCGTTGATGCGTCAGCCCAGGCTTGGTAGCACTCCTTCTTATAGCATGTTGCTGTTTTGTAGAGACCTGGGAATAGTGTTCCATAAAAAATTAATCTTCGTTCCCCACATCGAGAATATTACAAAAAGGGCGTATCTAATGCTAGGCTTTGTTTTGCGTAACGCTAAAGTGTTTAAAAATAATCACATTAAGATCCTACTGTACAACAGCCTCGTACGAAGCATACTTGAGTATTGCAGTGTAGTATGGAGGCCACATTACGCGACACACTCCTTACGATTGGAACGTCTGCAAAAAAAGTTGGTGGCAAATTTGGCCTATTGGAATGGGATTCACAAAAAAATTCGGTCTTACGAAAAACGATTAAGATTCTTTAAAATTTTATCCCTGGAAAATCGGAGAAATTTGCTTAACCTGTCATTTCTTGTAAAAAATTTTAATCAAAAAATTAACTGTCCCCTCTTGCTCCAAAAATTTAAATTTCTGTCTCCAAAAATTGAAAATCTGTCTTAGGTGTAAACTCCCCAATTTCAAGGTTGTGCAAATTGGTCAATGGACATAGTGACAAATTTGACATTCACGCCGACTCATTTGCCAAAATTAAGGAAGTTCTAGCTTTAGCCTCGTCTGAAACCAACAAATAAATAATAATAGTTCTTACCACGTACCTTTTTTCATTATTAGGTAATTTATACTTTTTTATTCGTATTTATAATCTTTCTCGATGCATGTGGTGTTTACCTTAAACGATTGTTACACTTAGCTACGAAGTTAGTTCTTAAGCCATTTTGTTGAATACAGTGTAATCAAACATTGGTAAACCTTAATAAATTAAAAAAAAATTAAAACAGTAGGGGCGACCAAACCATGGCTGAGATTTGCCCCCGATGGGCACCACAAAGGAAGGAATAAAAAGTTCCATACTCTGTTGTGCTCCACGAAAAAATGTCGTAAGTATTAAAAGGGAAATGCCCACTGTTCATAGACACTTCGGACATGGGTGCCTACATATGGAAATGATAATATGCAATTAAAATAATGAAATGGTTAAGGAATTGGTTTAAAAAAAGTCGGGATTTTTATGATATAAATGTTTTTATTTTGACAAATACTGTTTTTTAACGACTACTTTTACCAATTTTATTGCTTTTAATTTCTTTAACTTTTAATTCTCGATGTTTCAGGTGCTTTATAGCACCCATGGTCACGGGGGACTGAGGTGACTGCCATCCGAATGTCAGTATTGATATGGAGTACCTTCAGCTTTTTATTATTATTTTTATAGTTCAATCTACGCAGAATGAACTTACTCTATCTTTAAGTCTTGCAGTGGTATGCTTGGGTTTAGTTTTAATTTTATTAATTATGGTGTCCCAAGCAGGTGATAGTACCCAACCGCCTTCTCTATTAAAATTAGGATGTTTTTTAATTTTAATAGCCTCACATATCATCATTGGTAGGAATTAAGGTCCTTCGCGAGGATTTGTGGTCTATCAAATAACCCTTGACATACGGTAGTACAGCAGGCACACGCTCAACTGCAGTCGGCTTCACTCGGTCACTCTGACGTAGACGCGGGACACGAAGTTTGATTTTGTGCAGAACCTGCTTGACGTGCTGAAGCTCCGCGGCCAGGTGCTTGCTCTCACAGATCCAATATGCTCTCTGTAACAAAGATTTGCTCACGGTAACTAACTGTGAAGGATGATGGTGAGATTCACCGCTTAAAAATCAGTTTGTATGGATCTTTACACAATTCTATACACAGTGTGACCTATGATGCTGTTAGGATTTTGGATAACAAAAATATCTAGGAAAGCTAAGAAATTATTTGCCTCTAATATATTATCATAATTACTGAAAGGAATTTGGCACAGAGAGTGGTAACTATGGATAAAATTTATAGGAACAACATCCAGAATTAATATTTCGCGGGCCATATTCATGAGCCGCTCTAATTTGTTTCTTGGCACATGCAATAATGCCTATATGCATTCATCACTATCTCCTGTTCTTACTTTCATCAAATATACAGCAAGTTCAAAACATCCACTATGTTTACGTGACATTTTGGTAACTTCAGACTGAATTTGTTGGTATTGTGCCTTTGATAAGCCTAGTTAATAATGTACGGTATATTCAGGCATACTGTGAATATTTTCAAAGTCTATAATATGATGGTATATATTATTATCTTACAATAATGTAGAAAAAATCTATAATTTGTGCTACACTAAATGTTTTGTAATATGGTTATATATTGATTCTAAAAGTAAATACTAAGAGTTACTATTTAAATGGTAGTTACTGATTCTACATTCTGGAGGTACATAGTAATTGTATTCGCAAAAAGACGGACCCGCAATGCCGATGGAACAGTGAATTGATTGGAATTGTTACAACCAGGAAAAAACATTGATTTTGTGTGAGTGGTGCTCTTACAAAATTAAGCAGTAGTATATTGGACGATGTATGATCTAAGCCTTGTTGTTCTAGGTTCAATACATTACTCACTTTAGATTGCAACGAGAACGGACTAGATGATTCAGATGGTTCCCGTTCTAAAGTTTAACGTGATGCTGCTTTATCAGTCCTTCGCCAGCAATCATGACACTCACGTGATGGCGATGGCAACTGAAATAATATTACATAAAAAAAATAAAACAAAGTGAACAAAATAAAATAGATTTGTTTACTTTAAACTCAAATATATGTAAATGTTACTTAAAACTTAATGCCCTATATTATTAAATAATTAAGGACTGACTGACTACCAGTAGTCCAAAAACAATTAAAAATCGACTGTCTCATTTCTTGGTATTTGATAAAAATTGTCAATTTCGTAACTAACTGGTGTTAGCTAGCTAATCTTATCGCCATGTTATAAATAAGCATGAAACTGTGAAACTGTGAAACGGACCGGACTCAGTGATAGCACTGGTTTTCAGTCCAGCCCTTACCCAGAGGCAGCTCGGACGGCTGAGTGCACGCACGCTCTAGATGCCCGAAAATTCATAATAAACTATAAACATATACATATGCATACCCATACATATATATAATTAGACTGAAAGCGGATTTTTTTTAATTACTGGTAAATCCATTCACGGTTAATTTAGTAATAAAATTACTACATTAAATAATTATCTTAAGTTATATTACCTGGATTCTACGTCTTAACCAACATCTTTTTGTTCATTGAGTAGAAGTAATTTATATTTGTTTTTAAAACTATTAATTGTTGTAAGGCTACGTAAGGGAGGTGGCAGATTGTTCCAACACTTTGTTGCATTGTATTTAAAACTACCTCTGAATTGAGCGGCTAAAAGGATATACTAATTTTTGTTCAATTGATCTGAGATAATGTTTATTATTGTGATCTTTGGCCCAATCAAGCTTATTGTACAGATATAATGGTTCTTTGTTTTTTTACAATACCAAACAAAAGAGTGGCAAAGTGTATACGTCTCCGGAGGTCCATTTTTAATATATTTGCTTTGTTGAAAAACAGTGTTTATCGATGAAATCGGTGTGTATAAGCTATTATGTTTGTCAGATATAGCTTGTGCATATGTTAAAAAATAAAACGACTTCATAATTTCATTCATTCATCACTATCAAATATCAGCAATATAATAGAATAAATTAAAAACTGTTGAACCCTTACTTTTTAATGTTGTCACACTATAATGTGATCGGCAATCTCACTCCATATGAGTTCTTGAGAATTTATTTCAAAAATAACAAACAAAATAACACAATTGCGACTATTTAGTTGCGAATTCTCTGGTACCTGTTTACTTGTTGAATTGTGTGTAGTGACATATTTCCTAGCTGTCAGATTTGATTTTGCCACATAAATACAAGTACCTGGTTGACCGAGCTTTGCTCGGTATTTTTCGCTCGATTTTTTAATTCGTGTGTTTTGGAAATTATATTTAGATACAAATTACATACTGATGAAATATAAATAATATTTTTTGATCTTAGCGACATAACAGAAAAAACGGAACAGGTTATTTGAATAAAAAATCATGAGTGCAATTATTTTAATTTAAATTTTCGTGTTTTAAAAAAAATACTAAAAAAAGGGCTCAAAAAAATAGATTTTCTCAAAAAAGAAAAGAACACGAAAAAAAATTAAAAAAGTCGGTCGGTCGGTCTGGGCTCGAACCGGGGTTTTAAGATTCTGTGACCGACCACTATACCAATTAAGCTATTTAAATTCACCAACAATTTGTCAAAATTTACCGTCTTATTCTAACAATATTGTAGCAGTTTTTCATTGCCTAAAAACACGGACAAAAAGACATTTTCTAAAAATAAATCCTAGCTAGATCGATTTATTATCCCCGAAACTCCCTGGACACAAAATTTTATGAAAATCGTTGGAGCCGTTTCCGAGATCCCGATTATATACATATTTATATACAAGAATTGCTCGTTTAATAGCCTAAAAACACGGACAAAAAGACATTTTCTAAAAATAAATCCTAGCTAGATCGATTTATTATCCCCGAAACTCCCTGGACACAAAATTTTATGAAAATCGTTGGAGCCGTTTCCGAGATACCGATTATATATATATTTATATACAAGAATTGCTCGTTTAATAGCCTAAAAACACGGACAAAAAGATATTTTCTAAAAGTAAATCCTAGCTAGATCGATTTATTATCCCCGAAACTCCCTGGACACAAAATTTTATGAAAATCGTTGGAGCCGTTTCCGAGATCCCGATTATATATATATATATATATATATATATATATATATATATATATATATATATATATATATATATTTATTTATATACAAAGAATTGCTCGTTTAATAGTATAGGATGAAATGATATCGATTTTTATTCGATTAGTTATTTAATAAAAAAAATAATAATATTTGAGGCACTTTAAGTTCTACGCGCTTTTTAAAATATATTTTCTTTTATTTATTTAAATCCTTTTTTAAATGTATTTTTAAGAACAGTTAAAATGTGGAGTACCGTATTGTTATGCTCTAAACAGTTCATGGTAAATCAGCTAAAAATTCACTTGTATAATTATCATAACATGATTCCATTTTAAATGTATTGTTAAAATAGATAACAATAACAGTTAAATTGTGCAGTAGCATTTTGTTATACTCTAAAGAATTCATTTTAAATCAGCTAGTAATTCGCTTGTTTGATTATCATAACATCATAATATCGATAGCGGTTCGATTATTATTCGATTAATAATTTCATAAATAGAGAATAATTTTGTAGGCGTTTTAACTTCTGGTCGTTTTTTAAAATGTATTTTCCTTTATTTATTTAAATTATATTTTAAGTGTATTTTTAACAGTTAATTGTGCAGTAGCGTTTTGTTATGCTCTAAATAATTCATGGTAAATCAGCTCGAGATTCACTTGTTTAATTATTATAATATGATTTCATTTTAAATGTATTGTTAAGGACAGATAAGAATAACAGTTATATTGTGCAGTAGCGTTTTGTTATACTGCATAGAATTCATTGTAAATCAGCTAGTAAATCGCTTATTTAATTATCATATCTACAGATGTGAAGGCGGTTGTTAACGTTTTCAACCAAGCCGATAATAACGGTTGTTTTAGGCTTGAAATTGATAAAAATATTTTTTTGTGCAGTAAGTTTTTCTCTTTCGCAATGAATAAACCACAGAAAGCCCTATAATGTAGATTAGTCCTTTTTTTGAGCTACAAGTAGTTTATTTTCAAGAACCGCAATTACAAATTTGTCCTTTATACAACCACTAGGAAAAACAAAGTAACTTTTTGCTGGCGATAATGATAGTGGTATTTTAACTCCATGTAGAATCTACGCTTCTTACTACGGAACTCTTCATTGGCTTGCGAGGCCGATTCACATTGGGCCACTTTTTCCAACTTTTAGTTATGTTTTATTAATTATTTTTTTCGTTTAAATGGAGCTCTCTTATTTAAGATTTATTACCTATATCTAAAACAATCAACCTAAGTAGGTCAACTATGAAAATACGATTGTTAAATTGTAAAAATAATAATAGGATTTGATCATCTTAGGTAGGTATTTACTTTTATTTATTTGGAAAGTATTAACATCACAAATAATTATTTTAATAATATAATTTTATAACACAACTAACGCCCTCATTAGCAATATAATGGTGAAAGAATTTTCGAAATCGGTCAAGTATTTTTCGAGATTAGCTAATAAAAACATGTTCACAGATAGTAGCGCTCTCTATAATAAAATACATCCTTCATTAGATATCTATAATTATACATAACATTATTGCGGTGAAAGTATTTTACGAGTTTATCTAAATAAATATATTCGTTGAAAGTAGCATCCTCTATCGTAAAATGCATCGTGCCTTTCACAGTCATAATAGAATTGTAATGATGAAAGAATTTATTAATAATTATAAAGTAATAGAATTGTAATGTAACGAATGTAATGAAAATAATAGAATTGTAATGATGAAAGAATTTTTTAAATCGGTCAAGTAGTTTTTAAGCACCATTGCAAAAAGCGATTGAGCTTAGCCACCCGCACACACAGTAAAAATATAACCATCCTTTTTCGTCTGTAGTCGGATAAACAACTGGTTGACTACGGTTGCGTATCGGCTGCTTTTGATAAATATCCGTTGTCATCGGTTGCTTTACACCTATATCATAACATCATAATAATAATTATCGAATAGTTATATTAGCATTCTAATAATGACACCATAAATAATCGATTAAAATAAGGGAATCGATTTTAATGAGATTTGTGACTGGCAACATTTTTTATTTTATCCACTAACTAATGAATTACGCATTTACCCTAATTTTATTTTTATCATTTCAATGGCTTTTTTGTGCAAAAATATCCTCATTTTTTTAGGATAAATGATTACCACGATTAATAACCCCAAATAAAGATGATCCCTTCAGCGGTGCTAAGTTGACTATCGGTATGTCGAAGTACTGCACTGTTTGTACAGTAGGGCTTCGGAGGTTATCCAAAACCAGAGTACAAAATCTATCCAACTGCAGAAACGTGTAAGACAGGGTGACTATATATCCCCAAAACTCTTCATTTGATTGGAAGACGGATACGATATTAAACTTTATTGCGAGTACATCACTCACCTTCAATTTTCCGCCGATAGAGTCCTATTATCAGAATTGCTGAAGGATATAAGCACTGTAATGTTAGGAAATTCGGGGAATAAATAATAATACATTTAATGGTCTTGACTGTGGATTTAATACTGTCGAATGTCCCTTAGGCTATCGTGTATATACCTATATGGGTTTACACTACACGCCCATCGGCAAAAAGAAAAAAAAATTGACTTTCAAACATTTTTTTTTTTCAATGAACCAATACTTGGTGTAAAAAATCAAAAAAATTGTACATTATTTTAAAGTATTAAATTCTTGTACCGTATCATACTTATAACAGAATCAAATAAAAATAACATAATAAACTCTATTATATAAAAAAATAACTTTCTATCTCTTTATTTAAATTTATTAAACAATCAATAAATTCCTTGCGTAATTGTATTTATTATCTAAGTGTTTGTCTTAAAATACTTTTAGTTCGCCTATCATAACTATATAACATTCAAAATTTTCATATTTTCATTCTGTAAATACAGTTTAAAAAATATAATTATCCAAAATGTTATAAGGTATATAAGGCCGCTTACAATATTATTATTTAAATATATTTTTTTTCTATTTAAAACTTAAAGGTAAAAAGCCAATATCATTAAAATATTATCTTTATTTTTAAGCAGATTAGCTTCAACATACTTATTTAAATCACACTGTAGTGTGAGTATATCCACATTACTAACACAATCCTTACCCTACTAAATCTAAATAAATTGTATTAAAAGCAGAATAGTATCACGTATCGATTGTAACTATTGGTTTTTTTTATATATTTTTTTTAAGTGTTTATGTTCCAAACACTTTTCACATCGATTTACATAATCAGTAGAATGTTACTAATTATGTATGTAGTCTCTAACTCCAGTCAAAAGAATCTTTTCCTTGTATTGTTTATCATTTGCCTTATACCAACGTGACTGCTAGTGGGCAATAAATGTCGTTTAATACCTACTACAGGTTTTGTCTCACGGCGGTCCTTGTACAACATATCAAATCAAATTACAACTTACAATTCCAGCCGCGTAAGTGGTTTGTGACATTTTTGTTGAAGTGAAAACTTCTTTAGCGGCGTTGTACACTTTTTTCTAATGGGTACCTAAAAAAGGTTAAACTCGCGTCAGGACACATAACCTGATCGAAAATTCGTAAGACGGATGGCGTAGGAGATGAATTATCCCCTTTTTTTCGACTAAGTTGTATAATGGTACCTAGTTTTAAGAATGCATTAAAATGATATCGTGAATAAAATTAACTTTTCTCGCCTAATAATTTATACCTCTGAGTATAGATTTTTATAGTACTTTTACTTAGGTACATTAACAAATATTTATTATATAAGTTGTTTATAATTTCGAAAACTCATTATTTCATTACTTCGAAGGATATTTTATACGTGGTAGAGCCATGCTGCAATTATATTAGTAGTATAGTTGTAGCACGAATGGGTCGGCTCGACCGGGGAAGGACCACGCTCTCACAGAATACCAGCGTGAAATAGTAGCTTAATGCTGCTGTATTTCGTATGGTGAGTGTAGAGAACCGGAGACCCTTTTTACTGGAAATGAGGCATTCCATCTCAGTCCTCACGGGTGACAACGCATCTGCATTTTGATTTGTAATGGAAGATAGATGTAGATGTCTATGGGCCGCAGTAACCACTTACCATCAGGTGGACTATGTGCTCGTTTGTCACCCTATTCTATAAAAAAAAAAAGAATATGTTTATCTTAATTGAGACGGAAATTTATATTAAAAAAATACACTATTAGGTACACAGCTCAGCTTGTTAAACAGAATACTTATTATAATATTGGAAAATACAATTTTATTTCAAACAGGTAACATAATTTTAGGTTTCTTTGTCTTTTATGAAGAAAAAAACACCATTACATTATTAAATTTATAATAGTGTATCGATACACTTTGGAATTTATTTTTAAGCGACCAAATATAGTTTAAAATGTACAAATTTTATACAAAAACATATGACAAAAAAAATTAAACCTTCAGCCCCCAAGTGGTCTCATGAGACCGCGGCCATATTCCATCAAATCCCTAGCGGTCTCATGAGGTCGCACCCACCCAAAGTACTTCAACCCATAAACACTTACATATAGAGACTACTTTTCTATGAAGAAGTTTGGCATTATATAATCAATATGAAATAGTCTACCCTCTAGTGCAATAAAAAAATGTTATCCTATGGATACTTATTTTTATCTATGTTTATTTCGTACGCGATTTTCGCGGCAATGTTATTTTGTTGATTTTTTGATTTTTCTAGTGTTTTATTATAAAATTGTAAGGATAGTTTTTACGTGAACATAATTTATCTTTTTCCGTAAATAGTTTCAAGTAATATATATTGAAATAACTGTGATTTTTACGCTGCCGACATTCGCTTGGTATATTTTGTTTTTGTTATCAAAAATCTTTTTGTAATGAACTAAAACCTGACTTTTATATAGAGAATTTCGTATAGATTTTACAATGCCAAACTTCTTCATAGAAAAGTAGTTATTAAGGCCAACAACTATCGGAGATACATCCTAAAGGATGGCACCGTCGACGTCTGTCAAGCTTGTCGCCATCCCGGGGAGTCACTTAGACATGTCATCTCCGGTCGTTCGGTGCTTTCTAACTCTGAGTACTTGCACAGGCCCAACCTAGTAGCCACAATTCTACACCAGGAGCTCGCTCTGAAATTCGGTTTCGTGGACCAGAAAAAATGGGCTAATCCCAGTTAGCCTCTCGGGTCATATGAGGCGACTGGGACTCCATGACATACCGCTCCAGGCTCAAATGCAGAAAGCAGTGCTCCTTGATACCGCCCGCATCGTCCGTCGGTTTCTTTCCCTTCCTTCCTAACCCCCGGCCGTTTGGTGTCCCATGCTGAAGGCTTCCATCTGGTTGAACTTTTCATTTTAATTTATAATTATATATTTATAGAACCCAGCCAGATGAGAAAAGTATATAGATACCCCAAAAATTATAATAATGTCCTTCAGACCGAATTTCGGCCACGGCGGTCAACCTCAACGGAGACTAGCCATCGGCGTAGGACAGGATTATAGTACTCAAGTGTATGCGCAAGCACAGGTGCAGTCTCTATTCCCTCACTCTCATAATCCGATGGGACGGTAAACCGACACGATCGGAGAGAGTTCAGTTGTAGGAACAACGGCTTTACATGCTTCCCGAGGCACGGGAGTGAAACACCGCCAGCTTCCTGACTCCAGACATCCACTGAGAACTTCTTGACGGAAAAACTTAATAATTGATTTTTTGTCCCGACCCGGAATTTGAACCCAGACTTCATGATCAGCAGTCACACTACTACAACCACTAGACCAACGAGTCGTAATAATATTATGAAACCATATCCTGGTAATCATGATATCAATTCAGCTAAACGAATTTTCAATACGCGCTTGTCGAGACCTCTAGTAGTATTTGAGACTGTTTTTGGTGTTTTGGCATCCAGATTTAGAATATTTAGAAAACCGATAGATTTCGATATTCATAGCATTCCAGTTAAAACAATAACATGTCTTAATGCATAACTTTCTCAGAAAAAGTAATATATCATTTCATATTTATATGCTTCGCGGTATCGTAGGCATATATGATGACAACGGAGTTTTAATTCAACCCGTAACTTGTCGGAAAGAAGTTGGTGCTAACTCTGCATTGATTGATATGACACAAGTACCACGAAGGTAACTATTATCTGCCGTTCAAATACGAGACTATTTTGCAGAATATTTTATCAGGAATGAGGTTATTATTTTGTTAATGCTTAATATGACCTTAATGCACAGTACGTGGATTAATGTAAATTATCATTTTCATAGTATTAATGCCCACTCTACATTAAACAAGCTAAAAAAATTTAATTACCTACATTGATACTAAATTGTGTATTATCTTTAAGATAATAAAAACCTGCGGTGGCTATTGTTAGTTTACATTTAAATACTGATCCCAAAAAACTCTCCATAAAGTCAAACGTAAACCAGACTGGACAATAGATTTCGTCGACGCTGGCACCAGATTTTATTGAAGCTTCTTTTTTCCTACAGTAGCCCCTGTAGGTAGCAAGAAGTGAATCCTTCTATTTCTTTAATTCTACTACTGGTATTTGTACAATATCCCGAATGCGCACCCAAGTATCAATCATTTTCTTTTTATCCTTATGACCACTCTCAATCGGGTTTCTAATAATTGTTTCCGCTTGAAATGTTTCCAGGAATAATAGAATTTGCTCGTGCAGCCACTGTGTACCACTCATATAATCGTTTCCTGTAAAAATATAAATAAATAACAATTGCTAGCACGCACATATACTCACGACGACGTATTGGAGCGAACTGAAGTTAGTCGAATAGTGTAGAGAGTTACTTCGTGTAGGCATTTCGTGCCACTTCGAGTCATTTGACTCGGGCGCAAAAGCCGACAACAAATGGAAGTCGCCCGAGGCGAGCCGAGTTTGTTCGAAGTAAGACGTAGCACCTCTCCACACTATCGTATTCGCCTAACTTCATTTAACTTCGCGAGTAGTGTGTAGGGCCTATATGGCTCGGGGTCGAGTGGCGCTCTGCCGAGGCAACGTGCGTCCGAGGCAGCCCGAAGCACGTTTACACCAGCCGAGGTACTTAGCTCGCGAGACTGCCACGCGTGCCCGTGCACTAGGTGTGTACCTTCCTATAAATATGGAGGAATTTTCTGTCTTGTTTGCCGATGACATATCCTTATTATTGAAAAACTCCTTTCACTTATTACATAACATTTAGACTGGTTGAATGATCATAATCTAAATATAAATGTTTCTTATAACTAAATTCTTCTTATCACCGTCATAGAACAGCATTAAATTCGCTTGTTATACAGACGCTTGTGCCACTTGTGCCACAACTATTACACAACGCCATCTAGTCCAAAGCTAAGCAGAGCTTGTGTTATGGGTACTAGACAACTGATACACATACTTATATATTTCTAAATACATAAATATTATAGATAAATTACACCCAGACACAGAACAAATGATCGTGCTCATCACACAAACATTTGTCCTGGGTGGGAATCGAACCCACGACCTCCGGCATAGCAGTCAGGGTCACTAACCACTAGACCAACAGGCCAGTCATTTATTATATTAAATTTTGAATTCGATAACAATGACACAATTATTTTAGAATATGGGAAAGAATTTAAATTACTCCGTATTGATATAGACACTCACTTGAATTGGAAAGCTTATGTTTATAGAGTGAGGTTTAAACTTTCGAGCTTTTCCTATGCATTGGGTGCGTTTGGCAGAAAAAAGCGCTAACAAGCGCTTATAAGCGCTAAAATAGGTTTTCGGCCAGGACACGATTGCTACTTCAGTAGCGCTGACACAATCCGCCATTTTGCTTATTTAATTTGTTTGTTTTGAAGTAGAGTTTATAAGTTGTTTTGTGCAATATTAGTTTTAAGTAATATAATGACATGAATAAACATATACATGCTATTAAAAATTTATGATTGGTAAGTTTTTAACATGAATACTTTACAAACATATATTTAAATTAGGTTAGATTCCCCGGTTAAAACTAACATCGTGTCCTGGAGGAAAATAGCTACTTACGATTTGACAGCGCTTACCGCTTACGATCGCCATTTTGCTTACAAGCGCTTGCTAGCGCTTTTTTCTGCCAAACGCACCCATTATTTAAAATTAAAAAAAAAAACTACCAACATAGAAACGGCAAAACAACCTACTATGCGTGTGCCACGTTGGCTGAGTTACGGCATCATTCTGTGGGGCAACAGCACAGATGCAGCGTCTCTATTCACCCTCCAAAAGAAATCAATCCGAAATTACAGCAAATATAGATCAGAATGATAGCTGTGGACCGTTCTGTCTTAAATATAAATAACTAGGGGTTTTTAAGTTAAGGTTTTAATTCTTCTATGTAGTATGTGTTAAGGCCGATTTCAGAATTCTTATGTGGAAATTATTATATGATTTATAAAAGTTAAATTTTTTCAAAGTTATCAACCCCAACTCAACGTTGGTATACTACTGTACATGCTTTATGGATGCTTTTTCGTATAAAGCTCTGTTAACGTTTCATCTGACATTATTATGAAGCCATTTGAGTATAAATAATACACCGCTGAATGTTATAACGTAAAGTTCAGATCACAGTGTGGGCCGGGCGAGCGTGGATCAGTTAATGAAGTGAACAATGAGCACGCAATACATTAGCGTAATACACAACTTGCGTGTTTAATAAAAATGATTCCTTAGTTTTTGTGTAACGGTCACGAAGAATTTCATTATACAAATCAAAATATGACAAGTCCTCCACGTGAGTTTCCCATGTTAGACTCTTAATTTTCTGAGTAACTTTGGATTTTATTGTATAAATAACGATTAAGGACATATTCACGTTCTAAGTGCTGATTAGCTCGAAACAGTACTTTTCAAATGTGTTAATGTCCATCAACCGCGTATCTTACAAAAAGGTGTATTACCCGCTTTTAAAGGAAATTTTATGGTCGAAAAAGTTATAAGAAAGTTATTTATATTAAGGTGCGTGTTTAAGCAAAATACCGCGCTAGTCGTTATTTAAGATGTTTTTTGGCAGCTATCTACTTGTTAGAATAAAATATATCAAATAATAAAAAATCTATTAAATTTATACATAATCTTGATTCCGTAACAGTAAATTGCAATTTCTTTTAAAGGGAGTAAATACTTGATGAATCTCTCTATAACTGAACCACAGAAATGCGGAATAATTATTGATAACCGCATCTCCTCATATATCTTGCGAATGACACTAACAATTTATTAATGAACATTTTGATGTATTCAATTTTTTCATAGGACAAAAATTCGATTTTATAAAGAAAATATTTTAAAATTTGGGCGTATTTCTTACGCGATATATTATAGCTAGAGCGCGCGGTGTAGAAGGATAGGAGAACCGAATGCTCAAGGTCGTTCGCCAGGAGTAGCGCCTCAATACAGGATTTGTGGATGCTATCAAGAAAATTATGAAGAGAGGTTTTCTTAATTTCCGTTTAGTGTAAATTTCAAAGCTTAAAATATCTGAAATCGCTGAGAAATTTATGAAACAAAAAATACAATCAGTTTTTCAAACCCGAGGAAAATATTTACTAGAAAAGATATTTTGATTTAGGTTATATACATAAGAAATTAAAATTTTAAATCGCGTAAAAAGTTTTAAGGCATTGCTGTGGATAAAGCGATTATTTTCATTAATTTATGTTACTTAATTTGGTATAACAATAGTTGACTATGTAAGAAGAGCATTTTAACCTTTACATTTTAAAAACTAACACTTTTTTTCAATGAAAATTTTAAAAGTATTATAAAACCACGCGTTTGGAGTTTGGACGAATTCAAATTAGACAGCCGCTGGGCCTGTCTTACTTCGCACGGTGCTCTGTCAGACGTTTGCAATTCATACGAGGATAGTGAATTATTATAGTGTCTTTGAAAATTCTGAGTCCTTCAGTAGATAAAATATTTAGAGCGACAACAAAATATGTTTCAGGCTTAATCGCTTAATATGATTAAGGCTACATTTTACAATGTAGTTGCTGGATTGTAGGATAGTTCCATATAAAAAAGGAGTACCCTTAACCGACGAGCATGTATGATTAGGTATATGGATGTGAAGAAGGCGAGAGAGGTATGTCAGGATCGTGCCAAATGGAAGTCTGTAGTCTCTGCCTACCCCTCTGGGTGACAGGCGTGAGTGTTTATGTATTATATATGTATAAAAAAATCTTGATATTTTATATCTACGTTATTATCGTCTATTATTGTGTGCATCAGCTAGTGGGAAATAAGGCAAATTTCTTAAACAACATTATTAATAAAGAAAAAACAGCTAGGCTTCACTAAAACGATTAAATTGCAAAATGTGTAGTGAGAATTTGTAGATCGAAACAGTGCTTTAAGGCGATGTTAAAAAGGGGTTCTACTACAAAGTTTTAGCTGAAATTATATCCACTGGTGCTGTATATATCCAGCTTCACATTGTTTTTGCCTATGGAGTTATATCACCGTACTTCTGCGGTTGTATGAAGAAACGCGTAATTAAGTTTGCCAATGATAGGTACAAATACGACAGTGTTTGTTCCCAACATTGGCATACAAAGGCAGGCATACAAAGTGTATGGATCAGGCTGTAAAAGAAGAGGTAAAGCATGCATAGCAGTAATTGCTGACGCACGTTGAGTAAACGTTTATACGGCACAAGCTACGATGCTACATCTGACGCTGCGATAATTGTTAATCAGCAAAGTAAAGAAGTCCTGTACTTTGGGATGAAAAATTTGTATTCTGCCACGAGCTACCGGTCAGAAAATAAAGCAAATGAGCCACCAGATCATATGTCAGTCAAGAAATTGTGTAGATTCAGCAAGTCTTTATGAATGATCACGGACTCATTTATCCACATATGACTGCCGATAGGTACCAGTACCTATTTTCATATCAGAAATACTCGACCTTTTATTACAGTTGGTGAAGTCCGCAGAACAGAAAAAACTTAATTGAACGGAGCTCTGCTTACAGAGTGCAAACTTGCTCTAGAAAACTAGAATAAAAGTTGGCATCTTCATGGTTTGCCATAGTTTGCAAGGGTCTTCAAAATATCAACTACGCTCTTCTTGCTAAACAATTACTGAGTAGCGACGATTAAAGCAATATGTCATCTATAAAAAATAGAAAGGACAGCAAGCGTAAAGTGCCCCGAGAATTAGAAAGGACTTATGTTAACATACATGACTGTAATTTACCTATATACCACATTTTTTTTATTTCTGGTTACTACTCCATACGGCAAATTTTAACATAGCTTTTTAAAAGTGCCCATGAGCCGATTATAATATGAAACCTCAAGTAGCAATCATACAAAAGAAAATTGAACTAGTTTTTACAGATTTCATCACGTACATTAACTTATTTAATATTCATGACGTTTTGAGCAGTTTACAGCACCCATGATCACGGGGGGGAGGGGACTGAGTTGTTTGAAGTCTCAATGTCATAGTTAAATACAGCTACCTCCAGATTAAAATTCCAGATTAATTTTTTTGTTGCGATCTACGCAGTATGAACTTATAGTATCTTTAAGTCTTGCAGTTGTACATTTGGATTAGGATAAAAATTTTTAATTATAGAATCCTAAGCAGATGGTAGCACTCAGCCATCTTCTCTACTGAAATTAGGCTATTTTTGATTTCAATAGCCTTGCGAATCATCCTTGAAAGTACCGATTCCTTCCAAAATTCCTTCTTCCCTCGTGCTCTGATCTGAAAGATCTATGACAGTAAACACCTGGCCGTCGAGCTCCAACACGTCAAGCAAGTTTTCTCGCGACTTTATGTTTAGTTAGCGGTCCGCATTCCACATTAAGCTACCTGTCGCTATACTATAGCTCAAGCGGAGGGCAACTGATTTTCAATATTCGCAGATCATTTTTCCAAACGTTTGCCGAGTTGAGTCAGTAAGTGAACAAAATGAACTCTTCGTTTCAATTTTCCTTTGTTTTACAATAGGGATCAATATAGTACGTACTTTAAAGTTTTAGAACTAATGTAAGACGTCAGTGCTGATGCTATGTTTACATAATTGTTGTCTTATTTACACCACTAATGGGATAGATCAACGTAAACTTTTAAAAGCCATAATTCACTCAGTAATACAACATTAGTTCAACAACAGCTCTTGTACTTGTTGGACTCCACAACATACCCTATTTCATTTTTCATATATGTACGTCTTTTCTCAGAATCATCTTCATATATTCGCAGACGGTCATTATTTTAGTAGTGGAAGAGTCACGGTGTAGCTATATATATTACGGTAGCACGAATGTGTCGGCTCAAACGGGGAAGTAGCACGCTCTCACACGATACCAGCTTGAAATAGCAGCTGAAAGCTACTGTGCTTCGTATCGTGATTTTGGAGAACCAGACCCTTTTAACTGGAAATGAGGCATTCCACATCAGTCCTCAAGTGTGACAAAGAACATGCATTTTGATTCTTGAGGTGATGTGGGCGCCAAAAGCAGATTTTTCACGCTTTATAGGTGCGCAGAAAAGCAATTTTTTGTCATTAAAAACTACAAAACTACATTTTTTTAATTTGCTATGAAAGTGAAAGATTTTCGATAGTGAACTATGTTGGACAAAATACGATTGACATATTTTGGCTCGATAGAAAAAGATCGCAAAGTTTGCTCAAAATCTACAATTTTAGGTACGTTCACTAAGTAAAAAAGCTGTTTCATTCGAATGTAAAGAATCAAGTGAGTGAATTATGGGTTTATTTTTCAATAAAAGAGTATAGATATATAATTTTAAAAAGAAATATCAAATAAATATTGTATGATTAAATAGCGCGCGGGCCAACTAAACAGTCCATATAAAGCGTGAAAAATCTGATTTTGGCGCCCACTTCACATTAATGAAGGATAGATGTAGATATCTACGAGGCACAGTATCCACTTACCATCAGCTGGACTGTGTGCTTGTTTGTAATTCTATACTATAAAAATAAAATAAAAAAAACAAATTTGTTTTAATACTTAAGTCAAAATATTAACAATAATAATAATAATAATAATAATATTCCACAGCTATCACACAACGCCATCTAGTCCCAAGCTAAGCAGAGCTTGTGTTATGGGTACTAGACAACTGATAAACATACTTATATATTTCTAAATACATAAATATTATAGATAAATTACACCCAGACACAGAACAAATGATCGTGCTCATCACATAAACATTTGTCCTGGGTGGGAATCGAACCCACGACCTCCGGCTTAGCAGTCAGGGTCACTAACCACTAGACCAACAGGCCTGTCAAGTTTATTAAGTATTTACTTTTTGTAAATAAAAATAAATGAACATATTTTACCAACTGGTGATGGGAATAGCGTTCTCAGTTTGCTCCAGGATCATCATCCCTCCTACATAACGTGATGTGAGTGGAAAACCCGTGCTTGTATCGAATGCTAGTCAGTGCATCCTTTAAATATGTCTCTGTTGTTAAAAAATTAAACTTAAAAAGGCTGGTGAAGTGTAGACCTAATTTAGTTGAGTACACATTCCAATTGATGTTAATTAGATATCATGTTCGATAGGCACCTACATTTATCCTCGTTTAAGATTTGAGATTCGATTTGATTTAAACTGTAGAGCCACGCGGCAGCTATTCTTAAACCATAATATGGTTGTAGAACGAATGGGTTGCCTCAAGCAGGTAAGAACCACGCTCTTATAAAATACCAAAGTGAAATAGAAGTATTAATGATGATGTGTTTCTTATGTTAAGTGTAAAGAACCCGAGAACTTTTTTTTTAATAGAACCGAGGCTTACACCACCAAACCCAAGGACTTTGAGGATGAATCAGGCATACCAAAAAAAGAAAAATTAATGAGGAATTACCAAAAAAAAATTTAAATAAAATCTTTATTCTTAAATTATTTGAACTTTACTAGAAACAGTTTAAAGTATACACCACATTATTCGGTTATTCATTAATAAGAAGAAGAACATTAGAAAGAAATTATCTCAAGTGGCAGCTTGGTACCGGAAAAAGAAGTGCAGTGCGTACCCCACTAGATAGAGTGGCAACCTGGTCAGAGATGCAGGAGGTTGCTGGATGCAGATGGCTCAAGACGCTGCTTCATGGCATTCTTTCAGGAAGGATGTGATTGGTTATTTTGAACGTGGTTTAGCCACACTGCAGCTATATTATGTTTGT
Organism: Parnassius smintheus behrii; assembly: GCA_036936625.1. Taxonomy (NCBI): domain Eukaryota; kingdom Metazoa; phylum Arthropoda; class Insecta; order Lepidoptera; family Papilionidae; genus Parnassius; species Parnassius smintheus. The sequence continues at coordinate 74,826 of JAUPFT010000009.1, read as the reverse complement.
AACACGAATGGGTCGGCTCAACAAAGAAGAAAACTAGAGTAAAATAGCACCATAACGCTACTGTGTTTTGTATGGTGAATGTAGGGATCGTGATATAAAATATTAAATGATCGAGAATTGGTGTAGATGTCTACGGGCCGCAGCAAACACTTAACATAAAGTGGACTGTGTGCTCGTTTATCACCCTTTTCCTATAAGAAAAACATTATCAGTATTGAATTTCCATCAAGTGGACTATGTTTTTGTTTATTCCTCATATTCTATAAGATATGCATGGAAATAATGAAACATTTTAATTACTCTGTACAAATTATGATAGAAAACACAGTTCGCAATAGAAGATAACTTAGAAAAGCTTCACACAAGCTCACGTCAGGAATAATGAGAACACATTAATGCGGTTCCCATGTTGCTCTTTAATTACTGCGACATTTGTGAGAGAAAAAAACTATTCAAAAACGGGAAAAACACAAAAATTTTGCTGGAGCATACTTTACCTACTATGAAAACTCCAGTTTCACTTAATAGATTAAAAAGAAACTTAATGCTATTTTTTTATAATACCTTTATATCTGGAGCATATACATGTTTAAATAAAAATGGGTATTGATTAATTTATACAAAAAATGTTTGAATATCTTTTGTTTATTTAACAGGTAATAAAGCCTTTACAGACACCGGCTTGTTCGGGAGGCTGGAACTCGTTCAGTTTGCGTTCGACACGATTCGTAACGACTCTAGAAAATAGCAATTTAACGTGGCTCAGAAGGGGAATCGGATTGTAGTTTGTTTCCGTAAAGGCTTTGGTACCATAAATCACATACAAACCCTCTTGTAAATTAAACAGAAGTCCCAAGAGCACTATCTGCAACTTTGCTTTGCATATGCGGACTATGAGAAAGCCTTTGATTCCGTCAAAATTTGGGAAGACTACAGTACCCTCAGCGGTGTCAAGTTGAGTCAGTATATCGAAGTACTAAACAAGCGTTAGGGCTATGATGGCTATCTGAGTACAGAAACAGAACCTTTTTTATTCAATTTAGATTATAAACAATACTTATTGAAAGTCAATTATTTCATTTACCACTGGTTCGCAAAAAAAAACTATCACTGAATAGTAGCCGTCTATTCGTCATAATGAAGTGGATCTCCTTAACTGTACAACTGTCTGGGTTCGACCGGGTCCACTTTCCATAAAGTCGCTTCTGGAAGAAATAATTCATCTTAAAAAGTCCCTCTTTCTCCATAAAGTCGGCCAGCTGCAGTCTATAAAAACAATTATTTAAATTGACTTAAAACTAATACTAAAACTGTGATTAAGATTTTGTAAAATAAACTCTGAATGCAAAAAGGCTACAGTAAGCGTAATCCGAATGAAAATATCGGTTAGTCTGAGTACCTGCAGGGTAAATCCTCTGATACATTGTGCACACAAGCGATATTAAAATTTGCTTCGAGACTGCAGTATTATCTATAAAATTGTTATACGCAAGTTCTGTAGAAATTCGAAGTTATTTTTCGAGTAAAATGAATTGTCACTTATATGAAAATGTCGTTTAATGTTTTATATCAAGGCAATTTCATGTAATGGGAAACTCTAGACATGAACTATGCATTCTCGGATATGTACCTTAAATAAATTAACATTCCCACAAGCTTTCAAAATTGTTACGGTCAAACTGCAGTTTTGATTAAAAATTAATTATAATATATGTATATATATATATATATATATATATATATATATATATATATATATATATATATATATATATATATATATATATATATATATATATATATAGGCTGAATGAAGAGGGGTGATCAAAGGAATGATCATGCTCTCACAGTATAGAATAGTTAAACTGTATCTTATTGCTGCCACATTTCGTGAAGTGAGTGTCGCAATCCGGAGGATCATTTTAATGATGAGAAGACGAGGCATTTTTATTCTTAAGTTATAATAGGTATAAGTATCTATCGATATCCATTACATCTATCATTATTTATGAATCAACATTAGAAGCTCTCGCCCCTGAGTACTAAAAGAGGAAGTTCCTATTTCAAGCTGGTGTCTAAGGCTGGTATCAGTGAGAGCGTGGTTTCTTAACGATTCTTTACAGCCTATAAAAGTCTACTGCTGCGTATTGTACATCTATCCCATACGTTGCCTCATAGGAAGGATTTTCATACAGTTGATACGCTTGGTAGATGGGTAGATCATATTTTTTTCATTATTTTAAGTTGTTATCGGGCAGATGCTGTTACCTTCTATCTATCTTCTGTTTTATTCTCCCTCTGTCGGCTCCTACGACACCATCGGAGCGATATGGAGAAGTGGATTTTCTTACACCGCTACTACATGATTTAGCCAACTCGTTAACCCTGCAGCCATAATTATGAATATTGTAGTGTTATGGACTTAATTTAAACTTTTACAAATAATGAGAATGTAATATAATAAGGCACGGGTTTCTGATGTAACGTAACGTCCACCAGACCGAATTTCGATGGAGCCTCACATAATGGCACACTGACTGTGAATCTCCAGTCGAGATCAGCCACAGCCCAACGGCTTAACACGCTTTCCGGGGCACGGGGGTAACGCCACCGACTTCCTAACCCGTGGGCTAATTTTTTAGTTATTGTAATTACATTTTTTTTGTATGAGAAAGTACTACATATTTTTGTTTTATATAGATTAGAATATTTTTTAGTTCAATATAGATCATATATATTTCTTACTGAAAGTCGGTTTTTTACTTTACCATTGGTTTGGAAAAAACCTCTGTCCTAGTAAAAACCAGCAAGAAACCTAGTAGGAATTTTTAAAGGAATACATTAGGAAATGCTTGTGATAAAAATATAAAGGTTTAGTTTAAAACAAAATTGAATATATCAATTGAGCAGCTACCTCAAAATTTAAAATGCTAAGCACTGAAGGATTTATTCGAATAATTATCGATTATTACTCACTTGCAATTTCTATGAATGATCTTAACTTTTAACAGACACTCATTTTTAAGAGTAAACATTTATTTATATATGTAGTTTACATACACATATAAATTACTTTCCATAACAGCAAACTTTACTACCACAGCGCATGGTCATTGTTCAAATCAAAATACCGCGCTGTTAGGAGGCCGATCCCGTATGACAGTTTTTAAAAAAAAATCACTGACTAAGGTCATGAAGGAAAAGTACCGAGTGATTAAATAAATGCTTGTTAAGATTTTACTGCCTTGTAAAAAAGGATATAACAGCGCGCTTTTCCGGCTCCATTTTACACACTTCCGTCACTTTTTACGAAATCACTCTCACAGATTGCGGGAAAGATGTTACACAGCAAAAAATTAAATATGCAAAGTTTAAAGTAATATCTATATGTTTTGCAAACCCGAGCTTGTAGCAGCTATTAAAGAGTACGACGGTTGTCACAGCCATCGCCCTCCTCGCCTTCTCGACTATTAAAAGAAAGCTGACGCCGCAAGAAAATGTACTATACCCGCGCCTATCTTCTACGATGAAAAATGAGTATTGATACATTAATTATTAATTATTAACTCAACCACTTAACAACTTGTTGTTTCTAAATTATTACTGTGTAATTAATGTGAATGTACGCGTCATAATATAAAATGTTTTATATGAATTATTAAAATAATCGCATCGTAGAGCTTAATGTACAAACCTCTCAATATTTAAATTTGTTTTTCTCTATCTTTTTAAATAAATTTTTGAAAAACTTAATACTTGGTCATGATTCTTGTATTAATATGTATATCTAAGTATACGTACTCAAAAAATAATTATTTACGTTCTTAGTATTAATTTGGAATTACATATGCTGTTCCTATTTTTCGAATTACGATGGTGTATATCATTATTACTTTGTAAATAATATTCACTTTTTAGAACAAATATAAATTATTCATATGCATACATTATGGCTACTTAAAGTTGAAATTATGAATCAAGGGAGTGTAAATTACAAAAAAAAAAACTGTGGGTGCACACAGTTTACCTGATTTCGGTGGCCAGGTTTTTACTCTCACTACAAGCCACCGAAGATTAGTCAGTTGTTATTATCCGTTATGTGTAATATCCGTGTAGTGGCGGACTACAGACCGATTTCCCTTCTGAGCCGCGTCTACTTGCTAATTTCGAGAGTCATAACGAATCGTCTTGCACGCAGACTCGACGACTTCCAGCCTCCCAAACAAGCCGGTTTCCGAAAAGGCTTCAGTACCATGGACCACATACATACCCTGCGGCAGATTGTACAGAAGACCGAAGAGTACAATCTGCCACTTTGCCTGGCGTATGTGGACTATGAGAAAGCCTTTGATTCCGTCGAAATTTGGGCGGTGCTACAGTCCCTTTAGCGGTGCCAAGTTGACTGTCGGTATATCAAAGTGCTGAAGTGTTTGTACAGTAGGGCTACGATGGCTATCCGAGTACAGAACCAGAGTTCAAAACCTATCCAACTGCAGAGAGGTGTAAGACAGGGTGACTTTATATCCCCGAAACTCTTCACCGCTGCGTTGGAAGACGTTTTCAAGCTACTGGACTGGAAAGGATACGGTATTAACATCAATGGCGAGTACAACAATCACCTTCGATTTGCCGACGATATAGTCCTTATGGCAGAATCGCTGGAGGACCTAAGCACTATGCTCAATGACCTCAATAGTGCCTCCCAACGGATAGGTCTTAAGATGAACATGGACAAAACAAAGATCATGTTTAATGTCCATGTCACACCTATGCCGGTAGTTGTTGGGAGCACTATGCTCGAAGTTGTTGACGAGTACGTTTACCTGGGACAAATAGTCCGACTAGGTAAGTCCAACTTCGACCGAGAGGTCAATCGATGGACTCAACTCGGCTGGGTAGCATCGGGAAATTACGACACATCTTCTCGTCAGGTATACCTCAATCTCTGAAAACTAAAGTGTACAACCAGTACGTGTTGCCAGTGATGACTTACGGATCAGAGACGTGGTCCTTCACTGCTGGCCGTATGAGGACGCTCAAGATCGCCCAGCGTGCTATGGAGAGGGCTATGCTCGGAGTTTCTCTGCGTGATAGACTCAGAAATGAGGATATCCGCAGTAAAACCAGAGTGACCGACATAGCCCAAAGGATTAATAAGCTGAAGTGGCAATGGGCCGGCCATATAGCTCGAAGAACCGATAACCGATGGGGAAGAAAGGTTCTCAAGCGGCAGCCTCGTACCGGTAGGCGTAGTGTTGGGCGACCCCCCACTAGATGGAGTGACGACCTGGTAAGATATGCAGGAAGTCGATGGATGCAGGTGGCTCAGGACCTTTTTTTGTGGCATTACTTGGGGGAGGCCTATGTTCAGCAGCGGACTTGTGAAGGGCTGTAATGATGATGATGATGAAGTGTAACATCCCTCGACAAGATGCAAGAGACTACAAGCTTGATTGTAAATGTGGTCTCTCATACAAAGGGTAAACAAAAAGATCCATAAAACCCGTATGAAAGAACATATCGCTTATATAAAGAATAGATGCTTCACAATGCTGTGTTGGTCCCTACTTTAACATATGGTAGTGAAGGTTGGGTGTGGCAGAAGAAGTACGAGAGTAGAATAAATACAGTAGAAATGCGGTCGTTAAGTAGTATGTCAGGGCTCAATCTGATTGACAGGGTGAGAAGTTGTGTGGTTTGCAAGATGATGCTGTGACCAGGATTAACCGCTGGACCGGTAGTATGTTCATATGGAAAGAATAATAATAATAATATCGTTTTTAATATTTGGCGATATATTGAAAATGGGCTAAATTAGGAGTACCTTTAACAGATGAGCATGTATGTGTAAGTATATGGATGTAGAGGAGGTGAGAGAGGTGTATCAGGATCGTGCCAAATGGACGTCTGTAGTCTCTGCATATCCCCCTGAGCGACAGGCGTGAGTGTTTATGATTATGACGAGATGCTCCGGGGAGTCTGCAGTATATCAAGACGTTCAGGATCGTTCCAACCATCATATAAAATTTTATACGCCACAAATCCTCGCAACTAACACCGATTACTACCCAAGATTACTTGCGAGGCTATTGAAATAAAAAAATATCCTAATTTCAATAAGAACATGGCTGGATGCTATCGTCTGCTAGGGTTCGCATAAAACAAAATTAAAACCAAACCCAAGCATACAACTGCAAGACTTCAAAATAATATAAGTTCCTACTATGTAGATCGGAACAAAAATTGATAATTTTAATCTGTGGATAACAGCGGTATAAACTAAGACATCGCGATATCTAACACCTCAGTCCCCCGGACCATGGGTCCTATGAGGAAATTTATAGGGGATTGGCCTTTCTTGTAATTTAGCAGTTGGTTCAACGATTTGCATACATTGCAGTCTCGGCAAAAATGGAACACAACAACTGAACCTTTAACGGTCGGAACTGTGGTTGTAGTCGCTAAGGGGAATACAGTGCCTCTCCATTGGCCATTAGGGATCATCGATGAGGATTTTCCCGGATCCGACAGGGTAATTAGGGTAGCTCGCGTTAGGACCACGACTGGGTCACACATGAGTCCTGTTGTCCGTCTGTGTCCTTTACCCAATCAATAGTTTCGAATTACCTTTCTAGGTTAGATTTGTAGTTTAAATTGGGTTTAGTCTTAGAGTTAATTAGTTTGAAAAAGCGGGAAAAGAATCGGGTACTCTCATATATTTTGTTTAGTTAATTATTGTTCGCCAGTGTCTCCCCTTCCTGTATCCACACATTTCTTCCACACGCACCGAAGGGGAAGGAGGATCTAAAATGTGGTGTCACCTTATCCAATCCAGTCCAATCCAATCCAATCCAATCCAATCCAAGGCTAATCAGAAGCGCACCCCGCTGATATGGAAGTGGTAGAAGTGGCCTGTCTATATAAGGACACGTATTGCCGTCGCTCGCTTCTTCTCTCACATCATAGTTTACTCCGCTAGTTGTTATTGCACCTCTGTGGCAGTCGGCCACAAAGCCGCTAGAAGTAACCACCTCGAATAGTGCGAGTTGTCGTCGCGCACAACCGTCTTCCAACACACCACCAAACCAGGAGCGTCAACCGAGACACCAGAAGGAAATCCACCTCGGTAAGTGCGTTTTTCCTTTTTTTAATTCTTTATTAATGAGCTTATTCACAATATGAATATGTCGCTCTGTTAATTCATCACCAAAAAAAACAATTACATAAGGTATACTTAAACTTATTACTTTATAAAGTTCTCAAATCAATAATTAATTACAGAAAGTTGAAGAAGATATGCAATTAGTTACAAAAAGCAAAATGAAAAGTTCCCAGATCAATCACATTGAGAAGTGACTGATCGATCCGAGAACTTCACCTTGTAAAGCTTGACTAATATTTTTATATCGTCAGAATGTGGCTTAGCTAAAATTATATTACAATCAGCGAAATCTTTTAAAATGTGGTGGCATTTCTCATTACGAAAGGCAGCGTTGTGGGCACAATCCATCAAGACATGCATTAGGTCGTCTGGAACACCGCATTGATCACAGTTCGGTGACTGGACCTCTTTCAAAAGGAATGCAAACTTTCTAGACGGAATGTGTCCAGTACGCAGCCTCATTATCACTACTGCATCCTGTCGCGATAGCTTATGGTTATCAATCTATAGTATTTTAGGCGGATGTGACTGTACCGTCTTGTACCAAATACCCTTTTCTTTTGAACGTTAATCTAAATATTCTTTCCATAGGTTGTAACATAACCTTTTTATAATACAAATACAATCAGTGTAATGGGGTAACATGTTGTATTCGATGCCATCCGTAATAGCTTGTCTAGCCAAGATATCTACTCGCTCATTATATTCCACGCCGCAATGCGGCGGAATGCTTACTTACTTACTTACTTATCTTCACGCACAATCCCTAACGGGGTAGCCAGAGAGAATAGATCGCCAAGTGTCACGATCCTTACATACCTCTTTCGCTTCTTTCAGGTTCATTAACTTCTTCATACATGCACGTCTAGGTATCCGAGTACTCTTGACCCTCCCCTCTTCGAGCAATTTGCTCACATGGTCTTCGAAAGTTAGTCTCGGTCTACCTAGACACCTTTTAATATTAACTTTCGCTCTTTATATTTTCTTCACCATTCGGTCTTCACTCATTCGTTCAACGTGCCCAAACCATTGGAGTACGCCCCTATAAATTTTTGTGATAAGGTCATCTTTCAATCCTGCCATATTGCGAATCTCTTCGTTTCGCTTTCGGTCGGCTATGGTAACGCCACACATTTTACGAAGAGATCGCATCTTCACTGCATTCAACTTGCTTTTATGCTTCTTCTGGCATACCCAGGTTTCGCTGCCATATTACAAAGTCGGTACCAACACTGCGTTATGTATTGCAAGGCGTGCACTCTTCACCACGTCTTGCCTTTTTACTAATGCATTCAGGGCACCATTGACTTTGTTTCCGGCAGCGACACGCCTATCCACATCCAAATCACATCTTCCATCCCGGCTGAAAGCACTCCCCAAGTATACAATTTCATTTACCTGTTCTAGACATTCCTGGTTTACCCATATTTCACATTTCGTTCTCTCTTCGTCCTTTTCAAATACCAGAACCTTAGTTTTATTAGCATTCAAACGGAGACCTTTAATTTCACATTCCTCTTTCATACACGTGACTAATGCCTGCAGTTCTGCTTCTGATGGTGCAATAAGCACTGCATCATCAGCATACAGCAGACAATTAACTTTTATGTCACCCAATTTCACACCCAAACAGCTATCTTTCAGCTTCTGTAAACAGCTGTCGAGATACAGTATGAACAGCCAGGAAGACATGACACAACCCTGTTTTACGCCCGCTTGGACGCTAAACATGGGTGACAGGTCATGCCCTACCCGCACACAGGCTTTACAGTCATAGTAAAGTGACTGCACAGCCCTTAACAATCGACCATCCATACCATATCCCGGCAACAGTTCCCACATTTTCTTCCTTATAACCTTATCAAATGCTTTCTCCAGATCCACAAAAGCACAGAAAATCCTCTGGTTAACACTCAGAAGCTTCTCCGTGATAATGCGGAGAGAAAACATTTGATCCGTGCATCCTCTTCCAGGTCTAAATCCGCATTGTGCCTCCCATAAGAATCTTTCCGATTTCTCTTGCATCCTACGTGTCAAAACCTTCGAGTAAACTTTACTTGCTAAACTGGTCAAGTTGATCGCCCGATAGCACCCGCAGTCAAAATGTGAACCTTTACCTTTATATAAAGGCACAATGACTGCGGATCGCCAATCATCCGGGACATCTCCCGTCCGCCAGCACAAATTGCACAGCAGATGAAAGCTGTCCCAGACGAGAGGCCCACCGTACTTGACCATTTCAGCAGTAACTCTGTCTAGTCCCGCAGACTTACCACATTTCAAACTTCGAATCGCACGTTCAACCTCTTTCATGCTGATGACCTCAGTGTCATCGAGGTCCGTGTCTGGCGTGCCAGTCACGGCGTCACCCCCGGATCCTTCACTAAGATCATGACACGCATACATTTCTCTATAAAATTCACTCCATCGCTGCATGACGTCCGATTTTTCTGAGAGGACGTCATTGGTTCTCGAAAGCACTTTGTTCATTCTTAAGGCTGTCGCACCACTCCGTGACCTTCCAACCTCTTTCCAGAAGAGTTTGAAGTTTTCCTTAAAGTTGCGCGACAACCTCTCGTCCGCTTCTATTCTACACCTTTCACGTACTTCCTCAATCAATGTTTTTGCATGAACTTTCTGCAGCTTATATCTTTCTTTCATCTTCTTTCTCATATGCTCATCGTTACTAGAGGCTAAGTAGTCTAACCATGCTTTTTTCTTCTTTTTTACAGCTTCTCTCACTTCATCGTTCCACCATGCATCTCTTCTTTTACTACTACCTCTTTTTGTCGTTCCACATAATTCTTCCGCTGCACTTTCCATTTCATCCCTAAGGTTCTGCCATGTTCTCTCCACACATTCTTTCCTGCCATCGATGGTGTCAAGCTTTTCGGCAACCCTCGTGTGATATTTGTCCCTAGTATCCGTTTCCTGAAGCTTCCAGCTTCGGATGCGACGAGGCGAGGCGAGGCGGAATCCCTGCAACTTTATCGATTTCGACCTGGATGTTAACCCATGTATAGTATCCAGAACGGTGTAGGCTATCGGTGTGCCTCGTGTACTCAAGGCGCACCGAGCCAAGTGTTGGAGTGCGCTTCTTGAGTCTGTCAATATCACAATATTATCTTGTGATACTGATGCAGCGTATGACAGTGCTTCACATATTGCTACTAGCTCAGCCTCCATGATGCATATACTACTATCTATCTTAAATTGTAAGCTAAGATTACATTGTGGGTCAAAAAAGGCTGCACCGATTCCACCTGAATCTTCAGAGCCGTCTGTAAATATTTTATAATAATTTTCATACTGCCTGTTAATGTAGTCCAAACATATTACTTTTAGACTAAAATTGTTGTAATTTCGTTTAGCTTGTGCAATACACGGAATATTTTAATTAACTATGTTATTTAAACCTATGTTACTTATCCATGTACTTATATTAAACATTTCTAATTTTTGACTACTGTGAATAGGGGTATCAACGAAGTGATGATAAACAGATAATAGTAAAGGTTTCTTTTTATTACGCCAATATTAATTGTTACTAAAATGTGCTAATTCATTCAATATTTTTAGTGTGATATTATTTCTTATTGATTTAGCTTTTAAGATGAATTTCCCTGCCAAAAAGGTTCTTCGTACATTTAGTGGAGGTAGACATAGCTCACTCTCCATTGTATGTATAGGAGTAGTTTTAATGAATCCTCCGATTACTCGTAATGTCTGATTTTGTATTTTGTCTAACTTACTTAAATACTTTTGACAGCTGTTATCGAATAAATAACTCCCAGCCTACTTCTTATAACGGCAATATATAGTCTTCTTAAATGCTTGGGATGTGTTCCCCAACGAGGTCCTACTAAAACTTTGAATATGTTTAAAAATCAAGAAATTTTGTTCGTTAACTCCTTAATATGTTTATTCCATTTCAAAGACCGGTCTAGCCACATCCCTAAGTACTTGACTTTGTTCACTACTTCTATTTTATTATCATTAACACTTACTGAAATAGCTTGCCTACATATACCTTTTTTAAAAATACAGATCTTTGATAGAATCAGGCGTTACTTTGCGGAAATCCATTATAATAAAAAATAAAAATATCAATTTCTTTGCAACTTTCCGCTAAACATATAAAATGATGTGTCTTACCTGGATTGAAGCGCACCTCCCGCCCTCCCTCAATTGCATACACTAACTCCGTCACCACTAGACCAAGCACCACTACTCTCAACACCACTATTCCAGGCAAGACACACCATCGACGATAATACGACACGTGTTTCGCCTCTACACGAGGCATCCTCAGGTAATATAGACTCTACGGCGGCTGACCGCTAAGTAGCGGTAGGTAGTAACTGGGAGGTGCGCTTCAATCCAGGTAAGACACATCATTTTATATGTTTAGCGGAAAGTTGCAAAGAAATTGATATTTTTATTTTTTATAATACAGATCTTTGTTTTAGTCATTGAAATCGCCAAACCTAAATCTATGAGCAAACCATACATTTTATTTAAGGACAATTGTAATTTAGTGGAAGTATCATTTAAATTTTTACCGGAATTATATAACACATAATCATCAGCATACTGAGAAATACATACATTAGGATTAATTTGTTTCCAAATATGAATAGTTGCAATATTAAATAGTAGTGGAGCGATAGGGTCACCCTGAGCAATTCCTCGACCTGTAGATCTAGATAAAATAACATTGTCCACCTGGACACTTAAGTATCGTTCCTTTAAGAAGGTCCATAAATATTTACAAACTTTCAAAAGTTTGTAAATATTTATGGACCAGCACCTAATCGATCCAAATTTACTAACATAGCCGTAATATCTACGTTATTGTACGCGTTCTCTACATCAATAAAGCGACCTATTGTGATTTGATCTTTTGAAAATTCCAATTGTATTCTACTGACTAAATTACTAAGATTATCCAGGCATGATTTTGTTTTCCTAAATCCAGTAGTCTCTTCGTAAAATAGATTTTCATTTTCCATCAACTATTCCAATCTATTTCTTAACATAGCATGGAAGATTTTACTCAGGCAAGACATAAGTGAAATAGGTCGAAGCGATGATAAAGTTGAAGTGTCACGCCCTGTTTTTGGGATTGGTATAATACGTATTTCTCGCCATTGGAATGGTACAAAACCTAGGGAGTAAAACAAATTAAGTAGTTTGAGTAAAATAATACATGCGTTTTTGGGAAAATGTTTGATCATGGAATATGATATATTATCCACACCTGGAGAAGTATCTTTTGTTTTAAAACAGCACGTTAGTTCGCTCATTGAAAAAGAAGAGTCAATTTCAGTGTTACGAGATGAAAAAGCAGGGTCTTTTGGACAAACAAAGTCTGGAGTCAAACTGTGTAAAAGTTCATTTGCAATTGTTAGATCAACATAACTCCTTTTTGTATAAGAACACCCATAACCTTTTAACCATTTCATTTTTTGCCACATGTCGTGTACAGTAATAGACTCATCAATCGAAGAGCAAAAATTAGAGAAAGATTTTCTAGTTGCCTTTCTAATTAGCAGTTGTGAAATCCTAATTTTATCTTTTAATTTATCTAAGTTATCAGGAGTAGGGTTTTTCCTAAATAAAGCAAGAGCTAAGCGCCTTTCTGCAACAGATTAAGATAAGTTGGTATTCCAATAAACTTTAAGAGAAAAATTTTGTGAGGGATCTTGGCTGGTTCTGTAAAAAGGAATATGAGCATCAACGGCTTCATTGACCATATTAAGAAATAAATCGTAATTTTTCTGCGGATCATTATCGATAAAAGCAAAACTTGAAAATTTATATTCTAAATATGAGCTATATCCATCCCAGTTTGCTTTCTTATAGTTCCTTTTCTTTAGAAATTGATGGTGATTATTGTGATATGATTAATTAATCTTAACAATCAAATGATCACTACCCAATGACTCATTAGTAACCTTCCAATCTAACTGCAACGCTAAATCCGAAGAAGCAATAGAAATGTCAGGGGATGACTCCTGTACTATTCCGTTTACTAATTTAACGCGAGTAGCTGTGCTATAATTCAAGGAAACAAAATTATTTTCAATTAAAGAGTCAAAAATATTCGTGCCTCTTAAATCAGCCTTACAAAACCAGGTTGGATGATGCCCATTGAAGTCCGCAAGAATCGATGTTTTTTTAGTTTTAAAAGAAAATATTTCATCCCAGTCATTCTGAGAAGTTCGTATGGTAGGTGGACAATATATAGAGAGTATGTAATCTATATGTGTACAGTTACAAATCTTAATACAAATTATTTCAATTCCGGGATTAGAAATTTGGATAGATATCAGTCGAGTCTTTAAAGACTTTTGTGAACAAATAGCAACCCCACCATACGAATCATCTCGATCCTTGCGGTAAATTTTGTAACCACTTATGTTAAGCATAACTTCAGCATTTAACCATGACTCACAAATGGCAGCAATATGAATTTTCTCGCTATTTAACAGCTGGTCCAATTCCGTGCGTTTGGGCCTAATACTCTGTGAGTTCCACTGAAAAATGTTTGTGTTGTAATTACTATTCGTTATTGACTAAAAAAGCTTTTAAAAGGCAAATCCCAAATGCACTGACCCACCATCGGTACTAACCATTCAATAATTAATGACATTCCTTGAATCATTTTGTTCTTAAGTTGTTCTTGTGAATTTGTAAATATAGCATATAACTTGGAAAGTAACTGCCTAAAATTAAAAGTTGATTTAAGCTTCTCTCTTCTCTCTTTTTTCTCTTTTCTTGATTGGAGCTCACTTTCTATATCATCATCATTATTATTAATTACTTCTTCTGATTCTGTAGATATATCGTTTTCAAACACTTCATTCTGATTTTGCTTCTTTTTCCTTTTTCTCTTTGTTTTTATAGTTTTTTCATGTAAAGTTTGCGAAACCTCCATAGCACCCGATTGTGATGATAATAGTATTAATTTAGTGTTAGAAGTAATTTCAGAACGTAAGCCCGGTACAGAGCGAGTAACGTTCGCGTAAGACGTTACCCCATCTTCGTTTTGTGAGATAGACACAGGTATGGGTTCAGGTATATTATTATATAAAGGTGTATTTGGGTTGAGATGTCTTTGAGCCGTCTTTAATATAGTTGTTTCTTGTTCTACTTGTACAGGTTGAGGTTCTGTAGGAATATATATTTGTAAGGCCTTTTTATATGAGCAATTAAATTCAGCCATTAAACTCCTTAGACGCTTTTCTTTTATAAATATAGGACAAGATCTATCCAACGACATGTGACTCCCGATACAGTTAATACATCTAAATGTTGTGATCTCACAATTAGCATGCCCCTTTCCACACTTAGGGCATACAATCTTTTTAGAGGGGCAGACACGTAGGCTATGACCGAACCTCCAACACCTTGAACATTGAGTGACTGGGAAGATATAGGGGTCGACGTTAATCTTCATACCGTAAATGTATACTGATGCTGGCAACGATGAGCCCTTAAATCGCAACTGTATTGATTCACTATCTTCCCATCCCTTTCCATCCGTTTTTCTGCGCTTTAAGTGCTTTACACCTATTAGCTCGCAATCACTTGAAATTATCTCCAATATTTCTTTTTCGGTCATTTCCAGCTCAATATCCTTAATGATACCGTATGAAAAAGCAACCTCTAATGGCTTTTGAAATCTCCATCCTAACTCCTTCAAAGGTGTACAGTTCATCAGCTCATCAGCACTTTCTGCACATTCAAACTGCACAAATACTTTATACGCGTTCACATATTTCACACGGCTGATATGCTTAATATTATTGGTTTTTAAAAGTTTTACAAGTACAAACTGTTTAGGTAATTTTTCGAAGCAATTAATATATACATCAACTTTCTGTCCCACTCTCTTCCCATTTCTTGAAACCGGAATCCACCTTTCTTCCTCATCCTCTTCTCTGCGTCTCTTACTACTAATAGGTCTGACCTCATCGTAAATCATTGCTTGACATTGAGCGGATTTCTCTGGTAAACAAATCTCCGTTTCCTGTTCATTGTTTTCAATTAGAATAGAATTCATGACCTCCTCTTCTGAAATTTGATTTTCATCCATGGTGATCAGAGTACACCAATGAATGTCCTACAATTAAAGCATGGCACACCACGCAGGCACGTTGTTAACCGCCGTAGGAACTATATATTACAAAAATGTATTATTTTAATTAGTTTTTTTCCTTTTCTCCCTTCTTTTTTTATTATTTAACTTGAGCCTTTCTTGTTTTGTTTTCCCTGTCACATTTTCTCTCCTAGCGGCACAAGTACACCTCCATCTTGACACTGGTGAAGTAGTATATTTGGAAGAGCGAGTACATCGTTAAAGGCTGTTGCATGCCAAGTCAGCCATCTTGTTTTTAGGTATCAAGAAACCGCACATACAGTCCACCAAGTAACATCTCGCATAATATGGTCAAGAACTGACCTGAGAATCGGACTCAAGAACCCTAGGCCCGTCGCCCAACCATCTATAAAAGTTAGGTATGCAAACATGACATAATAATTTTTACGTATTGTATGACAAGTGACAGTGACCGTATTCACTAATAAAGAAAGAATAATAATAATTTATTTAAAAAAATTATTGACTTATCTCAATGAAAATCAATTTTATGACATCAGAGACCTATTTGTTAAACGTAAATGATATATATTTTTTAATGAATTGATAATCTTTGTTTATTTATGATTTTATATATTTTAGTCTAATTGTTTTGTATTATGATTAGAAAATTTCATTTGTATATGTGCTATTTATGTAAATTTGCATGCTATCACAATCACATAGCAAACATGTTGTGCTTTAAGAATTGTACCATCCTTATCTGTCCATGTTTTATGCAAATATATGAAATAAATAAATAAATACGACTTGACCATTCTCTATGTAGAACAGAATAACTCAATCAAAGAAGAATACTTAAAATCTGTTTAATATCGGCTATTATATTGTGTAATCAAAATAAATAATAAATAAATATCATTTATTCCTAAAAATGGAGCTACAGAGCAAAAAACAGTATCGTACATTAAATTATTTTTAATTCTAATTAAATAATATAAAAAAATACTGAAAGACCCTCAACTAGGCATAGCCTGTATCTTGGAGAAAATATGCAAGTACGTATAAAAATTCGGTAAAATTGAGAACCTCCTATTTTTTTGAAATCATGTATTAAAATGCTGGTGGTGCATTTCCGTCGCATCAGTAAGATCAGCAGTATTTTGAGGATCAAATATTTCTACAAATTAAACATAAGGTTTACAGGGCACGCTTCTTGTTTCTTTTTTCTCTCAGTTGATCTAAAATCTAAATAATCGAATACTGAGACATAAAACAAATATTACATTTTTGCGCACACTCATCTGCACCATAAATCCTCTTAGCGGCTCGAACGTTTGTCCGGAGTTTAAAAAAATACTGTTGTAAAAATAGGCCACTCATTTCGTAAAGTAAATTCATTTAACTATTTATCCGTGTGTTTTATAAAGGTTTTAGCGTGTATTTACTTTTCTTCATTTGCTTTTTGCTCCGGCTGCAATGAAAGTAAAATGTCTTCGTTATATTCGAAGTATATTTCAATAACGGCTTGTTTACATGGTTAATTAATATTATAATATTATTTGTATAATGATGTTACTATGTAGTGATGGTTAACAATATCCACTACCCCATATCTTCCCGTTGGTGTCATAAAAGGCGACAGAGGGAAATAGGCAGGAGATGGGTAGCAGCAGCTTCCTGATAGCAGCAACTGTACAAAAAAACTGCGGTTGCAAACCCGCTCGCCAAGCGTGGCAACTATGGCAATTTACCCCCCATGATAGTTACAAAGAAACGGCCCCAGTCCCAGGCGGCCCCGCTATTCATAGCAGCGGTGGCGATCATGTTAACGGCGGGCCAGGATTGGCTAAGAATCTCCGGTGGAGGTTCGGTTGCCACCTCCAACGACTCGACCTGGCAACATATAACGCACGCACACTGAGAACTGACGAGAAGATCCTGGAGCTTGAAGAGAGATACATAAGTTGCACTGGAATATTATAGGATTATCCGAGGTCTGAAGAGAGGGGGAGGAAACGATGGTTCTTGAATCCGGCAACTTGGTCTATCACCAGGAGGGCGACCGTCTGTCCCAAAGAGGTGTTGGATTTATAGTCCACAAGTATCTCGTTAACAACGTTGTATAGATTGGAGGTGTGTCGAGGAGGGTTGCGTACCTTATATTTAGAATCGCCAAACGGTATTCGCTGAAGGTCATAGTGGTTTACGCACCAACGTAAAATCCTGACGAAGAGGTGGAAGAAATGTATGAAAATATTTAATTAGAGGCATGCGTTCCTCCTAAACTCACTATACGGTGTTAATGGGAGACTTCAACCTAAAACTAAGAGAAAACGGTGACCTGTAGGTAGGGAAATTTGGGATAGGGCAACGGAATCCAAAGGGCCAGAAGCGGCCCCACATAAAGTGAACCTGGTCGAGCCCAGACGGTTCGACAAAAAATGAGACTGACTTCATTATGACGACCAGATGCCAATTGTTAAGTGATGTTTCAGTAATCGCAAGGTTGAAAACTGGCAGCGATAACCGAATGGTTAGAGGCACATTGAACCTAAACGTTAAGTCGGAGAGGTCTCGTATAACGAAGTAAACGCTCCGTCCCCTCGTGCTCTAGTCCGAAATCCCGAAACCTTTCAGCTCGAGTTACAAAACCATTTTCAGTGCCTAGAAGATTGCAATGCAGCGCACGATATGAATGGCTAACTCGTAGAGACTGTCCATGCGGTCGGAGCTAAGTTCAGCAAGACCCGCCACAGAAGAACACAAAAACTCTCCGATCACACTCTTAATCTCATGGCTGTTAGACGGGAGATGAGGCTGCAATCGCCAGCAGATTAGACAGCATAAAGGCAACTGAACAGACAGTTCTCCAAATGCATGTAGGAATTTACGCAACTTTAATAATAACAATAACTTACTGCTCGTATTGAAGAAGCGATCAAGCGGTACCAGGGCTCCAAAGTCTTTACCAGAGATCTGTCTGCCAGAAAGAGCCAACTGCCAATGCTGAAGACTGAGTGCGGCAGTGTCGTTTCCAAGACACCTGAGATTTTGAGTGAGATTGAGAGGTTCTATGGGCAGCTGTACACATCATCGTTGGAGCAAGTTGATATAAGAGCAAGTCTTATCCGATACTATTCCGATGATATCCCGGACGTAAGTCTGAGCGAGATTAGAATAGCTATTATTATAAAATATTTTATAATGGAGAGCTCTCCAGCACCTTAAAAATGGCTGAGCCCTAGGCGAGGATGGTATTATAGTGGAGCTTCTGAAAGCGGGTAGAACACCGGTACTTAAAGTCCTTCGTGTATCTTCCAACAGGACTCTGCACCAGCACATAGGGCACGAAGCACGCAACACTGGTAGACTGCCCATAGAATTGACTTTATCGGACATGAATCTTTGTTACAGAGAGCACGAGGGATCTGTGACAGCAAACACCTGACCGCCGAAGTTCAGGATGTCAAGCAGGTTCTGCAAGACAACAAGCTTTGGGTCCCGTGCCTCCGTCACAGTGACCAAATGAAGCCGGCCACAGTCGAGCGTGGGTCTGCTGTAATACCATATGTCGGAGGTGTCACAGACAAGATTGGCTACATCTTGAAGCGAGCTTCTATTAGAACATTTTACAAGCCGCCGAAGAAGATTAGTCAGTTCTTACCACCCGTCAAGGGTCATATTCCTCTACAAGATGCAGGGGTGCATAAGCTTGATTGTGATTGTGGTCTCTCATATATAGGGCAAACAAAACGATCAATTAGAACCCGCGTAAAATAACACATAGCTGACATGAAGCATCAACGTTTCGGGAAGTCTGCAGTTTGCGATCATATCCTAGATGACCCCAACCATTAATCAGATTTGATAGACCACAAATCCTCGAGAAAGAACATCGATTCCTACCAAGGATGATACATAAGGCTATTGAAATTAAAAAACATCCTAATTTCAATAATGAAGGAGGCTGGGTACTACCACCTGCTTGGGATCCTATAATTAATAAAATTAAAACTAAACCCAAGCATAACACTGCAAGATTTCAAAACACAGTTTGTTCATTCTGGGTAGATCGGACCAAAGATAATAATTAAAAAGCTGAAGGTACTCCGGGTTAATGTTGACATCGGGACGTCAGTCACTTCAGTCCCCCGTGACCATGCGTGCTGAAAAGCACCTGAAACGTCGGATATTAAAAATAAAATAAATAAAACGCGATAAAATCCGTAAAAGTAGTTTTAATCAAGGTATTATTACAGTATTAACTGATAAACTGTTATCCCTACATCAGTTATTTATGGTGTTTAGGGCTCTTTGTATGATTGACGATAAACTACTTTGGCAAAAGCCCCTCGCAATGATCACAAAATCATCAGCATAACCCAGTGTGTCAATGCGTAGGTCTGTCATTTTGTACTATAGCTGATCAATCCCAAAAGTACAGAGAAGGGGTGACAAAACACCTCCTTGTGGGCAGCCTCTTAGTTACAACCCTAATCGAAGTGTGAAACAGCGCAATTTTTTGTTTGAGATCATCGACTTCACCCATCTGATATTTGTGGGGTTAACGTTTTATATGTCAGGCCCCCAATCAGCAGTAAGGTGAGACTACTCTCGAAAGCACCCTCAATATCTAGAAAGGCACAAAGAGCTATTTCTTTATCCTATAGTGCTTTTTCGACCCTGTCAATTACACGGATCTGTTTCCGTAGATTTTCTTCTGTGGTAAGCATGCTGGTTATAATGAATGGACCTCGTAGGTAGAGCTACTTCCCTTACATATCTATTTATGTCCCTTTCCAACGTCTTAAGAAGAAAGGAAGATAGGCTTATAGGTCTAAATTACTTTGGTCAAGCGTAGTCCTTTCTACCGGCTTTAGGTAAAAATATAACTTTGACAATTGTCCATCGTTCTGGAAGATATCCCCATGCAAAACTTGCTCTGAAGCTTACCAGATAGGAAAGAAGGATGTCGATACCCCTCTGTAGTTGGATGGGAATTATTCCATCCTCCTCTCTTATTTTATATGTGATAAATAAAAGGCGTGCGTCAAGTACAGGCATTTATTTAGACTGACGACGTAAATACAATGCGCGCTTACCGGCTAAAACTCCCCACTACATTTTAATGACTAAGAACGTAAGTTGTACTTAAACATAATTATTTAATATTGTTACAAATATTCTACCTAAGAAAATAATATCAATGAACCTACTACTCTAATAAATATTACATACAATTTCTCTCTTTCAATTTTTTAATTATTACTTGTATCAATTATCTATACCATATCGTCTGACTGGTTTACATACACGGCGAACACCACGCGATTCATGTTGTTCGAGTCATGATTTTCCTACACATTGGGCAAGTTAGACGTTGGAAAAGTTGCCGTTAATACAGTGTCATTGTCGTCGGTTGGGTTTGGCGATGCGCCCTCCGGTACGGCCGCGCTTGGCCTGTTAACTGGCTCATCGGACTGTTTGTTGTTGTTTACTGGAAACATTACCGAAGGGAGGAATCGTTTTACAGGTGATTCGTGTATTGTGTGACTGTTACGATTGTTATTATTATTACGTGTTAAGTTTACTATTTTGGTTACATCGTTTAACACTCTTGGCTTTAGTTGGTCGATATGTCTGTGTTCCTCGGTTCCAGTGATAGATCTGACTTTGTAATCCGTACTACCTGTCCTCTCTATTATTGTCCCTGCCGTCCACTTATCAACGCCGCGATAGTCTCTAAACCAGACCTTCTCATCTGCCGCAAATTGTCTAATCACTCCCTCAGCTGATGTTTCTGCTCGCTTCTGCCGAGCCTTTACTAATTCTTTCTGATTAGGTTTCAAACAATCTAAACGCATGCGTAAATTACGCCCTATGCACATTTTTGCAGGACTTTCACCGGTTGTGTAGTGAGGTGTTTTTCTATAAGCTAATAGAAATCTACATAAAGACGTGTGTATGTCTGTTCTACACTTAATTGCCTTTTTAATATTACGTTTACACATTTTAACGGCATTTTCCGTCTTTTTTTCCTCTATTCATGATATTAATGATGATATGCATGAGCATCAACAACAATAAGGAAAGTTTGTCTCGCTATCGGCCCCAAAAAATCTATGTGTATCCTGGTCCATGGGCGGTCTGGCCGTGGCCATGAGCGCGGTGCGAGCGCCGGAGGGGCGTTAGCTACCGCTGCGCACACGGTACAGGCACGGCACGCTGATTCTACAGCCTCGTCTATGGCCGGAAACCACACATAGCTCCAAGCCAGCGCCTTCGTTTTTAATACACCCATATCCCCCTCATGAAGCTCCGTAAACACTTTATCCCTGCAAGAGTCTGGAATAACGACCCTATGTCCCCACATTACACAACCTAGTCCATGTACAACTAATTTTTTAGGGTTCCGTAGTCAACTAGGAACCCTTATAGTTTCGCCATGTCTGTCTGTCCGTCTGTCCGTCCTCGCTTAATATCTGTGACCGTTAGCACTAGAAAGCTGATATTTAGTACTAATATGTGTATCAATCACGCCAACAAAGTGGTAAAATAAAAATTGGAAATTTTTTTTATTAGGGTAGCCCCCCTATATGTAAAGTGGGAAGTGATTTTTTTTTTAATTTAAACCCTAACGTGTGATATATTGTTGGAAAGGTATTTAAAAATGAATAGGGGTTTACTAAAATCATTTTTTGATAATGTCAATAATTTCAGAAATAATCGCTCCAAAAGTAAAAAAAATGTGTCCCCCCCCTCTAACTTTTGAACCATAAGTTTAGAAAATATGAAAAAAATCTGAAAAGTAGAACTTTATAAGGACTTCTTAGGAAAATCATTTTGAACTTGGACGGAAACAACAGTTTTTGTACAAACTCATAATTGGGAACACTTATTGTGACGACCGGGAAACTACGGAACCCTACACTGAGCGTGGCCCGACACGCTCTTGGCCGGTTTTTTCTGTTATTATATGGTTTTAATTCTCTCATTTCGACGTCGTTCGGCCAACCGTCATTAATATATCTGACTACTCTGCTTAATATCATATCCGACGCCGTTTCTTTTCTTAATTTATGTGAATCCAATAGTAACGCTTCTGAAGCAAAATGTAAATATGTTTGTTCTGGGGTGTCTAATTTTTCCTTAGAAACCCCTTCCTAATGCTCACTAATCAACCTAGACAAAACATCTGCTGTATTTTTGTCCGTGCGAATGTATTCTATATTAAAATCATAAGCCGATAACTTAATAGCCTAGCGTTGTAGTCGACTAGCCGCCGTGTTGGGAATACCCGCCTGCGGTCCAAAGATTGTGACCAACGGTTTATGATCGGTACGTAAAGTGAACTTTCTACAAAATAAATATTGATGGAATTTTTCCATTGCAAATACTATCGCGAGGGCTTCTTTATGAATCTGACTATAGTGTTGTTCAGCGGAGGTGAGCGCGCGCGACGCATACGCCACCACCCGCTCGCCACGCCGGCGGGCGCGCGCTGCGCCAGCACCGCGCCGAGCCCACGCGAGCTGGCATCGCATGTTACTATGCTCTCCAATGAAATATCAAAATGTGTCAACACTTCCGCACTACCCTGTTACTTCAAGAGATGCGCACTTTAGATCACACAATACCTACCTTACGTCCGCTCCAGAGGAGCACTAATTAGATCAGAAGTATGTAAAATTGTGTACCTATGAAAAAACTATTTTTTCGTTTTAAACAAAACCAAAGACACTATGCAATAGATAATAGTATCAAAGACAAAGATATGCTCTTTTATTTTAAACCAGAACCTGGCAATGTTTATTAGAAAAAAAAAAAAGAAATCACTCTGAACTTTCGGCGTTCCACGTGTCGCTTTGATGAAGGTGCTACGTCTTTTTTATAGAATTTTATATTTTTGTCTGGACTAAAAACGAAAGTATTATACTTTTTTATATTCCTTGTAATATAGTAAACACGCAGATATATAATTTGTGGTATAAAAAGTGAAAAGTAAATTGCCAAAAGTACTTCAAAATCCGGAAGGCCCATTTTGGCGGTTGGGTCATAAATGTGTTATTTTTCAAATTCTCATTTATTTTTAGTGTAAAATGTAAGTAAAAATAGGTTACTTACTTATTTCAAATAACTTGACGTTGTATTTATTTCAAATTCACACAAAAATATTTTTGAAATATTGTTCGAAATATCATACAGATAAAATATTATTATTATTTTTTTTTAATATTTTATATTTTGGTATGAGTAACGAATGGAAACACATAAAACATAAAAATATACATATTTCCAAACATTTTCGTATAAATTTCTCCAAAAACAAAAGTGTAGAATTCAAATTAGTAGTAATTTTGTCACTAAAATTGAAGTATATACTACTACTATGCTATACAGGGAAATTTATGTATTTTATTACAATTTCTAGCAACGAAAAATAATTTTATTCGATAGTTTATACATTCAACAAGAATTCCTGTAAGTTTTATCCATAAATATTGTCTCAAAGTGAAAATATAGCAAAATTTGCAATATAGCAAAAATTTTCTAACTTACAAATTTTCCCGCCATTAAGGTCCCGAGCAAACGGGAGTATATGTCGCGACCTCGGGAGCTTACAGGCCTACACAAAAGCTTTTTAATTTTATTAAAACATAATGATTTCTTAAATTTACGCGAACACTACACATTGAATAAAACTATTATTTACGGATTTTATCGCGTTTAATTACTTTTAATTTATTTTTATTATTATCCCGACGTTTCGGGTGCTTTACAGCGCCCATGGTCACGGGGGGGACTGAGATGTTTGACGTCCCAATGTCATAGTTAGTCCGGCTACCTTCAGTTTTTTAATATTAATTTTTGGTCCGATTTACGCAAAACGAGCTTATAGTATCATGAAGTCTTGCAGTGGTATGCTTGGGTTTGGGTTTAATTTTGTTAATTATAGGATCCCAAGCAGATGGTAGCACCCAACCATCTTCTCTATTGAAATTTGGATGTTTTTTAATTTCAATAGCCTCGCGTATCATCCTTGGTAGGAATCGGTGTTCTTTTGCGAGAATTTGTGGTTTATCAAATCTAATGTAATGGTGGGGACGATCTTGAACATGTTCGCAGACTGCAGACTTCCCAGAGCGTCGGTGCTTCACATCAGCTATATGTTCCTTCACGCGGGTTTTTATAGATCTCTTTGTTTGACCTATGTAAGAGAGACCACATTCACAATCTAGCTTATACACACCTGCATCTTGTAGAGGAATATTACATTTGATGGATGGTAAAAATTGACTAATCTTCTTCAGCGGCTTGTAGTATGTCTTAATGGACGCTCGCTTCAAGATGTAGCCAATCTTGTCCGTGACTCCTCTAACATATGGTAGTAGAGCAGGCGCGCGCTCGACTGTGGCCGGCTTCACTCGTTCACTGTGACGTAGGCGCGGGACCCGAAGCTTGTTGTCTTGCAATACTTGCTCGACGTGCTGAAGCTCCGCGGCCAGATGTTTTCTGTCACAGATCCCTCGTGCTCTCTGAAACAAAGATTTACCCACGGTAGCTAACTGTGAAGGATGATGGTGAGATTCACCATTTAGATATCGGTTGGTATGGGTCTTTTTCCTATACACAGTGTGACCAATAGTGTTATCAGGATTTCGGATGACTAAAACATCTAGGAAAGCTAAAGAATTATTTGCCTCTAACTCCATTGTGAATTGTATTTTAGAGTTTATGGAGTTAAGGTGGTCTAAAAATGCAGTTACTTTGTCAGATGGTAAAATTGTGAAGGTGTCGTCTACGTACCGCTTGTAGAACCTTGGATTTACAGGAGCAGTAAGAAGGGCTTTCTCCTCAAAGTCCTCCATGAATATGTCGGCGACTATGGGAGACACAGGTGAGCCCATCGCCACACCATCTACTTGCTTGTAGAACTCCTCCTTCCACAATAGATAGCCAGATGTGAGGCAATGTTCAAGTAGTATTGCATATTCTTGAGGCATGTTATTTTCTTCTAGCTTCCTAGTTACAATTGAGATGCAGTCCACAATAGGTAGGCATGTAAATAGTGACTGAACATCAAAACTGACCATAGTTTCATTGTTAGCGAGATGTAGGTCTTTTATCTCACTCACAAAATGGTATGAATCCTTTGTGTGTGCTCTGGTATGTCCTCTTAGTGGTGATAGTATTTTTGCTAAGTATTGTGCCAGCTTATAAGTTGGTGAATCGATCTGGCTCACTATGGGACGTAGTGGAGCGTTTGGTTTGTGTATCTTTGGTAACCCATACAACCTCGGTGGTTTGACACATGATGGTATTAGCGAATTCACGTCGAGATTTAATTTTTCGGAGTATTTCTTTATTAAATCGCTAGTTGTTTTAAGCGTGTTGGTTGTAGGGTCTGTTTTGACCTTTTTATATGTACTTTCGTCCGATAAAAGTTGTTGTATTTTAAAATTATATTCCGACGCGTCCATTACTACCGTAGCATTTCCTTTATCCGCGCGGAGAATCGTGAGTTCTGGTCTATTGCGTAAGTTATTTAGCGCTGTAAATTCGTCTTTAGGAAGGTTTGGTTTCGGCACTGAACTACGACGTAACAAGGACGAAATATCTTGACGTATGGCCTCCAAATCTTCCTTACCGATATTATTCTTAAACAGACAATCCTCAACACTGCAGATAATTTCTTCGTACGGGATTTTTCGCGGAGTTAATGCGAAGTTCATTCCCTTCGCTAATACTTTCATTGTCGGTTCGTCCAGTGTATGTTTTGACAAGTTATAGACAGTGCGTTGTTTATAGTTTGTGTCTATGGTCAACGGTTGTTTATTGTTCTGGCGTTGACTTGGATGTTTGGCATTTGATTTGATCGTTAATTTTTGATATTTTTCTATTTGTTTATTTTTGCATTCATTGTATTTTGATGTTTCTCGTTTGTTTAAAGTTTCGATGCAATTATTAAAATCAAATGTCGTTAAAATTGTCTTTAGTTCACTGGACAAATTGTCTATGGTGTTGTTTACGAAATGTAAATCGAACCGTTTCTGCTGAATCACCGTCCGTAACAACTTTAAAGTTTATTAAAACACTTTGTATATGACATTGTCCATCTCCAATGTTTACCCTTTTTTAATGAGTCATAAAGAGGGGTATATAAATATAAATAATATGAGTACTTAAATTTTTGATTAAAACTACTTTTACGGATTTTATCGCGTTTATTTTTACTTTTTATTTTTAATTCCCGACGTTTCGGGCGCTTTCCAGCACCCATGGTCACGGGGGACTGAGATGACTGACGTCCCGATGTCATTGTTAAACCCGGAGTACCTTCAGCTTTTTTAATTATTGTTTATGGTCCGATCTATGCAAAATGAACTGACTATGTCTTGAGGTCTTGCAGTGGTATGCTTGGGTTTAGTTTTAATTTTATTGATTATAGGATCCCAAGCAGGTGGTAGTACCCAGCCTCCTTCTCTATTGAAATTAGGATGTTTTTTAATTTCAATAGCCTCACGTATCATCCTTGGTAGGAATCGGTGTTCTTTCGCGAGGATTTGTGGTCTATCAAATCTGATGTAATGGTTGGGGCCGTCTAGAATATGACTACAAACTGCAGACTTCCCGGAACGTTGATGCTTCACATCAGCGATATGTTCTTTTACGCGGGTCCTAATTGATCTTTTTGTTTGTCCTATATAAGAGAGACCACATTCACAATCAAGCTTGTACACTCCTGCATCTTGTAGAGGAATATGACACTTGACGGATGGTAGGAACTGACTAATCTTCTTCGGCGGCTTGTAGAATGTTCTAATCGAAGCTCGCTTCAAGATATAGCCAATCTTGTCTGTGACACCTTTGACATATGGTAGTACAGCAGGCACACGCTCGACTGTGGCCGGCTTCACTCGGTCAATGTGTCGTAGGCGCGGGACCCGAAGCTTGTTGTCGTGCAGAACTTGCTTGACGTGCTGAAGCTCGGCGGCCAGGTGTTTGCTGTCACAGATCCCTCGTACTCTCTGTAACAAAGATTTGCCCACGGTAGCTAACTGTGAAGGATGGTGGTGAGATTCACCGTTTAAATATCGGTTTGTATGGGTCTTTTTCCTATACACAGTGTGACCAATAGTGTTATTAGAATTTCGGGTGACTAACACATCTAGGAAAGGTAAGGAATTATTTGCCTCTAACTCCATAGTAAATTGAGTTTTAGAGTTTATGGAATTAAGATGTTCTAAAAATGCAGTTACTTTGTCTGATGGTAAAATTGTGAAAGTATCGTCTACGGAGCTACGGACGGACCGGCTTCCGTGGCCGGCGGCTGGCCCTCAGACATCTGCGGCGTTGCACCACCAAATCTCCTCTGGTCCGTCTCCTGCTGGCGTTGACTTCGGGTACGGACACCCTCCGTTTCCTCCTTGGGTAAAATCGGCATTATTTTATCCCAATTCTGACACCAATTGTTACGAGCTTGAGGTTCGTGACAATAAAAATTGCCGATAAAATTACCTAAATTAACACTTTAATTTACTTTACACAAATTAAAACTAAAAACACTAATAATTAAACACACTAATTCACTTAAATCCGCTCCGAAGCTTCGCTTGTGTCGCTGAGTTCAACTCTGTGCCCCGATCGCATCTTGCAGCACCTATTTATTTAAATTAGCAAAGAAACATCCCGAATCTTCAGGTAAATGCGCGCAAAGGGACGAGTTTGCAAGTATAGATTTTCTAGAAACTTAGTTCTTCGGATGGCGCTGTCGGTTGAGAGTGTGATGTCATTCTCTGCAGAGCTCTCCTCGCTCTCGTTCCTGACACTAGATGGCGCTAGTTGACTTATTCACACAACACTGCCCCCTCCTAAGACATGCTCGTCCCGATCATTATCGGTCCCATAATAACGCGCCAAGCGATCCACATGGACGATCTTAGGAGTCCCTCTTGCGCCTTTCTGTATCCGGTAGGTCACATCGTTGATCCTGGTTACAATCCGGTACGGGCCGTCCCATTTAGCTTGAAGCTTAGGAGATTTCCCTTTGCTGCGGACTGGATTGTGCAACCACACTAATGAACCTTCGTTGAACCCTTTATTGTTCATTTTGCGGTCATACCGGTTTTTCATTTTCTCAGACATTTGCTGGCCCGATTGTCTGACGCGCTCATAAATGTCATTCATTTTGTTCCGCAAGTCATTTGCATAATCGGTTATACTGTGTGGGGCATCAGGTGGTATCCCGGTGATCAGGTCTGCAGGCAGCTGTAATTCTCTTCCAAAGTTTGCGAAAGCTGGTGTCACTGCTGTACTTTCGTGAACAGAACTTCGATATGACAACAAAAACGGTTGTATGTGCTTGTCCCAATCTCGTTGCCGATTGTCTACAACTTTTGCTAGGTACCTCTTCAATGTCTGATTAAATCGTTCTACCATTCCATCAGATTGCGGCTGATAAGAAGTCGTTCTTGTTTTATGAGTACCCATAACTCGGCAAGTTTTCTGGAATATTTGAGACTCAAAATTCCTTCCTTGATTGCTGTGAATCTCTAAGGGTACTCCAAAACGACAGAAGACTTCATGAACTAGTTTATCTGCAACTGTTGAAGCTTCTTGATTTGGAATGGCGAAGACTTCTGGCCACTTAGTGAAGTAATCCATCACAACCATGAAATACTTGTTACCGCTTTCACTCTCCGGAAACGGCCCCGCCACGTCAATGGCTATTCTCTCCCATGGTGCACCAACATTGTACAACTTCAATGCACCTCTACTACGAGTCTGAGGTCCCTTTACAGCCGCACAACTTGTACATTTGCGACACCAGTCCTCGACATCGTTTCGACAGTGGACCCAGTAAAACCGTTCTCGGATCTTCAGTAGAGTTCGTTTAACTCCCAGATGGCCTCCTGAACAATCATTATGGTACAGCTGTAGAACATCCGGTACTTTAGCTTTAGGGACAACCATTTGCAAATGACAGCTGTCTCCCCGAACGTTTTCCCATTTACGACACAGAACTCCATCCTGAAGCAGCAAGCTGTCCCACTGGGCCCAATAGCTTTTAGTGGTCGAACTCATCGCTGAGACGTCACTCCACTTGGGCTTGGGAGCACTGGCCTTTATCCATTCCAGAATCGGCTTGATGTCCGGATCTTCCTGCTGTGCATGTAGTAAGTTGTCCTTCCACTCGTTGCTGAGGTGGTCTTCCCTGAGCATCCTCACGGATATCACTTCCTTACTCTCTTGCCTAGTACAATGTTTGCAATCCTCAGGACAAGGTCTTCTTGACAATGCATCTGCGTTGCCATGAGATTTCCCGCTGCGATGTTCGATCTCAAAGTCGTATTCCTGCAGTAGTTCGATCCACCTCGCAACTTGTCCTTCTGGGTTTTTAAACTGCAATAGCCATTTTAGTGCAGCATGGTCAGTTCGTAAGTGAAACTTTCGCCCCAGAAGATATTTGCTAAAATGCTGCAACGACTTTACCACAGCGAGCAATTCGCGTCTTGTGACACAATAGTTCCTTTCCGGTTTTGACAACGACTTGCTGAAGTACGCTATCACGACCTCTTGGTCACCATTCCGTTGAGACAGCACACCGCCAAGTCCTATATCACTTGCGTCTGTGTCAACTATAAATTCTTTGCTTGCATCAGGGTATCCCAAAATAGGTGTTTTGCACAGACGGTCCTTGAGCTTGTAACGACCCCCCCCCCCCTCTATTGTATATAAAAATTATAATATTAAAAATATCCCCTTTTAAATAACATTATATATATGAGACCAGGATTATTAAAATAAGTTTTGATCTTTCTAAATGATCTTTCAAAAGGTTTATTAATAGGCCGTTTTTAATATTTTGGCGTGATCGTCTTAGTTAGGACCCTTATTTACGTTGTGTTTGGTTAGTAACTTAGTTCTTTTAGGTGTCTTTTGGAAGAATGAATATTCATTAGAGCAATTGAAAGCTGTTGGTAGTGCCTTATAAGCTAAGTGAACCCCGTTCACGAAGACAGGGCTCGAGAAAGGTTAAGAACATAAAAACGTCTTTATTCCACTTGTATCAGGTTGACATTATTAATTTATTATTATTTACCCCTTCCCGCTTGGAAAAGGCTCACAATATATTTATACAAAAATACCCGATACAAGGGCTTCGCTCTCCTACATTTATTTAAAAAAAAAATGTAGGGGAGGTACACGGCCCCACACACGCCGTGCACGGTGAGTGCCAACCATTTTGATGCACTCCCCCCGAAGGGAACGCTAATTCGGAAACTGGACCGTAGTCCACAGCAAAGTAACTGGCAAACCAGTAAAAGAGGCTTGGCCCCTTGTTAGTGCGTAAGCACAAACATCGACCGAAGTCGCGCATGTCAATGCGTGTAAACGCCATACAGAATACGAACGAATCCAGCCACAGTGAATGTACGTCACACGGTTTAGGCAAATAGGCACACTGGCCGTAAACCCTCCGTGAGCGCCACCACCTGCCAGACCGCCGCTCCTGCAGACGTGATGTAAGTGTATGGCATCACCACCAATTGCATGATCAGCACGGCTACTAGCCGCAGAGCGTGTCATGAGTCTACCGCTCACCTCAAGGGAATGGGGTCCCACGTTGTGCGGCTTTCAGCCGCAGCCTTGAGAGTCTCCTCAGATCCTCCCGCCAGCTACCACCCGCATGAGGTCGACACATATGCTCCACCAACCAATACAACGGCATATATAGCCAAAAGGCAGTTATAAGATAAGAGTAATAATTCGCCATCAGAAAGGGTTTGTGTCACTGACGTTGAGTAAATGCATTTTCGATCATGTTTGTCTCACCCACCAACAAGTTGCCTTCAATCATTCAAAGGTGGGAAAGTTACAGAGAGATAATATTATGTTGTTATATTAACATCGTGGAGGGCAGACAGTCTGCAGCCCCGCAATGAAGGGACCCGACTTGGGCAAAGCTACTTAGGTGTGAGTCAAACCAAGACGCAGAGAGCGCCATTGAGAATAGCGTCCCACCAAACAACCATCGCAGAGACGTAATGCTGCAGAACGCAACAAGCATCAATACGACTATCGTCGGGCTTACACCATTCCAAGGTCCCCCATACATCCCAGCAGACATCACCACCCGTATACCTCCATCGACCAGAACCACAGAGAGCGTCGAATCAGGCGCAGCACACCCGTAGATCCATCACAAGACGCAATACCGCCAGTAGCAGTAGGCATCAATGCAACTATCATACGGATGGCGCCCCCTCACAACACACCCAACATGATCCCTATCGACTTTGGTAACAAAGTTGGTATTGTTGTTATATTAAAAATATCACCAACGTATCATAGTAGCACGCTACTAAGACGCCAATGAACAGAGCTCCACGTATCATAGCGCTAATGCACTAAGACATGAAGCTGAGTATGCCTGTTATACTTAAAAGTGCTACCAAACACACTCAACATTCCCATCCGAAAGATAGACGACGCATCGCTATGGGCTACGACGCCGCCCACAAACGGTATGGGTATGCGATGTCCACGGGAAAGCCGTATTGCTACAACAAACCCGCTTACCACCGGCACTAAGATGTTAATTGTATACCTCCATCGACCAGAACCACAAGAGAGCGTCGAATCAGGCGCAGCACACCCGCAGATCCATCACAAGACGCAATACCGCAAGTAGTAGTAAGCATCAATGCAACTATCATACAGGCGGCGCACCCTCACAACACACCCACATGACTCCTATCGACTTTGGCAACAAAGTTAGTATTGTTGTTATATAAAAAATATCACTAACGTATCATAGTAGCACGCTACTAAGACGTCAATGAACAAAACTCCACGAATCATAGCGCTAATGCACTAAGACATGAAGTTGAGTATGCCTGTTACACTTAAAAGTGCTACCAAACACACTCATCATCCCAATCCGAAATATAGACGACGCATCGCTATGCGCTACTACGCCGCCCACAAACGGTATGGGTATGCGATGTCCACAGGAAAGCCGTATTGCTACAACAAACCCGCTTACCACCGGCACTAAGATTGTTGTTATATAAAACTGCACCAACGTATCATAGTAGCACGCTACTAAGACGCCAGTGGACAAAACTTCACGTATCATAGCGCTAATGCACTAAGACATGAAGTTGAGTATGCCCGTTACACTTAAAAGTGCTACCAAACACACTCATCATCCCAATCCGAAATATAGACGACGCTTCGCTGTGCGCTACTACGACGCCCACAAACGGTATGGGTGTGCGATGTCCACGGGAAAGCCGTATTGCTACAACAAACCCGCTACCACCGACACTAAGATGATATGTCTAGGATACATCGGTTAGCGAGTCCAAGTTTACCTCGGACCAATTGCTCGTGAAGCAGCACACACGCCACCATAATATTCCTTTTCAAGTCCCTAATAAGGACTAGTCATTTTGCAACAGTACTAGGAGCAGTCAGTCACCCGACCACCCCATACAATGCTTATGCATCAAGGAGACCTCCTATAATATTGCTTTTGTATCATAGACCTTACTTTCATAAGTCATGTATATATAGGATTCGAACCCATGACCCTACTATTGTAATGCATATTAATCATAGAGACCTTCTATGTATTGCTTTTGAATCATAGACCTTACTTTCATAAGTCATTCATATATAGGATTCGAACCCACGACCCTACTATTGTAATGCATATTAATCACAGAGACCTTCTATAGTATTGCTTTTGAATCATAGACCTTACTTTCATAAGTCATTCATATATAGGGTTCGAACCCACGACCCTACTATTGTAATGCATATTAATCACAGAGACCTTCTATAGTATTGCTTTTGAATCATAGACCTTATTTTCATAAATCATTCATATATAGGGTTCGAATCCACGACCCTACTATTGTAATGCAAATTCATCATGGAGACCTTCTATAGTATTGCTTTTGTACCATTGAGTTTAATATCATAAGTCCCTAATATAGGACTAGTCATTGTGCTACAGTACTTCAGGCAGTCGGGCTCCCGACCACCCCATATATATGTACAACTGCAGGTATGTATCTCCGGCACCTCATCCATACAAGACGTCTATACGTGAACACCTTCCATAACTTAGGAAAATTTTCTTTAATACATGAACTCCTTCAACAACTTCGAAAATTTCATCTATACGTGAACTCCTTCCACAACTTAGAAAAATTTTCTTTTATACACGAACACCTCC
Organism: Parnassius smintheus behrii; assembly: GCA_036936625.1. Taxonomy (NCBI): domain Eukaryota; kingdom Metazoa; phylum Arthropoda; class Insecta; order Lepidoptera; family Papilionidae; genus Parnassius; species Parnassius smintheus. The sequence goes on along the minus strand of JAUPFT010000009.1, from coordinate 41,307 downwards.
CATGACTTAAACAATTTTAACAAATTTTTATAATTATCTTATAAACGTTATTTAACTTAATTTTATAATATTTTTTGACTTGTATTTCTATTATTTATTTTATTTTAAATATTTTTACAAGTTTTTTTATAATAAATTTACCTATTACGAGAAACAATAATTTTGCCTTTAATTTGCTATGTTATTGGGATAATGTCTGAAATATATTAACTTTATGTTTATTAATTTAACTTATTGCTTAATATATATGTTTTAAAACTATTTTTGACGCCCCTTTACATTGAATTTAATTATTAATAATAATATTGAGCCGTCACAAGCTCCTGGAATGCGATATTGCAACTTTCATCCCAGCAGAAATGTCGCTTCTCCTCGGTTAGCTTGTGCAGAGGTTTGGCTATATCTGCAAAGTTCTTCACGAATCGCCGGTAATAGGAGCACAAACCCAAAAATGCTCTAACCTGCGTCTTGTCTTTTGGAACCGGCCAATCCTTGACAGCGGCGATTTTCTCTGGATCTGTGCGGATACCTTCTTCCGATACTACAAACCCCAAAAAGTTAACTTGCCGTTGGAATAGTGAACGTTTCCTCGGGCTCAACTTGAGGTTGGCACTCTGAATCTTCATAAGCACGCGTTCCAGGTTTTGAAGGTGTTCCTCAAACGTACGGCCCATGATGATGATGTCATCCAAGTAGACCAGACAGGCATCGCCAATTAGTCCGGTAAGTACAAGTTCCATCAGCCTTTCAAACGTTGCTGGAGCGTTGCACAACCCAAACGGCATTACTTTGAATTGCCACAGACCCTTTCCCGTCGAGAACGCAGTTTTCTCCTTGTCCTTAGGGTCAATTTCAACTTGCCAGTGGCCACTTTTTAGATCCAGCGTGCTAAACCATTTTACTCCTGTAAGCATGTCCAGCGTGTCATCAATTCTTGGCAAGGGATAGCTGTCCTTCTTTGTAACGTCGTTCAGACGGCGGTAATCAACACAGAACCGCATGCTGCCATCCTTCTTTTTCACCAGCACCACTGGTGAACACCATGGACTAGAGGAAGGTTCAATAACACCATCCTTCACCATTCCTTCAATCATGGTTTCCACTTCCTTTTCACGTGCTACCGGCAATCTTCTTGGCCGCTGACGGATAGGCAATTCCTCACCTGTGTTTATTTTGTGTTGAACTAAACCAGTCTTTCCTATGTCAGCATCGTTTGATGAGAATACATCGGCGTACTTGAGTAACAACTTCTTCGCCTTGACCAATTCGTTTGGGGAGAGAACACTGCGACAGTCTTCCAAAAGTGTGGTCACTCTCGTTTCTGCATCCTTGCTGGGGGTCCCACTCGATATATATTTGCACCGACGTAACCAATCCACTTCCTCACAAGTACCAATTAGTGTGCCTTTTTCTATAATCTGGTCCCGGTCGCAAGGGTTCAGCACACGTACTCCTGAGATGTCAGTGGTCCTGACCAAGTTTCGAGCTACTTTCCATGGAAGGTCATTGTTTACCCTTTCCACAAGTACACAACGGTGAGCTTGCCCAGCGTTTCGGGGAAGACTAACCGGAACAATCGTTTCCGATCTTGGCGGAAGAATAATCTTCTTAATGCTGTACACGTTCCCTGGTAACGCACCTTCCATAAAAAGTTCTTAATGTCCACATTTCAAAACACCTTGCTTAACGTCGATCTCACAACAATTATTCCTCATAAAGTCTAGGCCTAGGATGCAGTCGTCCATTATATCAGCCACGATGACATTATGCAGGTAGATCACGTTGCCTAGCTTCAACTCCATCTCCTTCTCTCCACGGACGGGTATACGCTGACCGGTGGCTGTTACCAAATTAATGCGTTCTCGGTTGTATGCGGAGTCCTCAAGGAACTGACTTATAAGTTGGGAACTAACAACCGTACGAGAGGCTCCAGTGTCTATGGTCAGTTTACACGGCATTCCGTTGACCTCGCCCTTGATGATTAGACTGTTCCCATCATGGGTTTGTGAGATCGAGATCCTTGGGGCTCTTTTAACATCAGCCAGCACCCGCCCCGCAGTTCTGGCTTTTACTCGTTTCCCTGCTGCTGCTGCGCGGTGCTGTTGGCCGCACTACCCTCCTGGGATCGTTCACCTTCCCTTTCTAGGGTTCGCTTAGGGCAGCTGGATCGAAGATGGCCCTTTTCCCCACAGCCATAGCACCTAGGGCTGTATCCCTTGTTGCGGTCGCGAACTATAGCTGCTGCAACCTCCCTGACGCGATGGGAACGGTGATCCTGCCGCACGGCTTCCACTTCCAGTGCATGGGCCAAGGCGTCCTTAAGCGTCTCGTGGCGCCCGAGCCTCACAGCAGCTCTGACTTCCAGGTCGCGTATGCCGTCTATGAATGTCTGCACCAGGTTCCCTTCAATGAGCGCAGGTACAGACCGGTATGCTTTTCGCACCAGCTTCTCCACTTGTGGAGCCCACTGCTGCAGGTTTTCATGGATGCGCTGCACACGATCTTTAAGCTGCGCACGAAAGACGTGTTCCAGGTGAGCGTCGCCATATCTCGCCTCCAATGCTTCAAGGAGTTGCTCATAAGTCACTTCCTCACCGAGAGCTTCCAAAACTGTTAAGGCCTGGTCCCGCAGGCCTAGTGTGAGAGCAGTCATGGCCTGACTTTTATTCCAGCCGTTCGCCTTCATAACAGCCTCGAACTGGATTTTGTAGGCTGACCAGGAAGAGGTACCGTCGAACGGTGGCACCTTGAACCCGCGTGGCGAAGGTGTTGTAGCTACTACGGGAGCTGTAGCTCCATCTCCAAGTTTGAGTTCGTCCAGTGATTTCTTCATGTCAGCCATTACGATGTCAACCCGATTGTTTACTTGGTCGATTCGGGTTTCAGTTTTCTCGATTCGGTTTTCAGCTTCCGACAGGCGGTTGTCATGGTGAGAAACCCTATCCTTCACCTCCTTTATCTCCTTCCCGAAGATAGCGTGGAGGTCCTTCATGAGGAGCATCTGTTCCTCCTGTCGGCGGGCCTGTTCCTCGTGTCGGCGAGTTTGTTCCTCCTGCTGCTCTTTCAACAGGCGGGCCTGTTCCTCTCGTCCGCGCTGCAGCTGCTCCTGTAGCATGGCCATCAGAGCACCTAAGTCAGGTGCCACAGACGTAGAAGCTGCTGCAGATGCAGGAGCTACGGACGGACCGGCTTCCGTGGCCGGCGGCTGGCCCTCAGACATCTGCGGCGTTGCACCACCAAATCTCCTCTGGTCCGTCTCCTGCTGGCGTTGACTTCGGGTACGGACACCCTCCGTTTCCTCCTTGAGTAAAATCGGCATTATTTTATCCCACTTCTGACACCAATTGTTACGAGCTTGAGGTTCGTGACAATAAAAATTGCCGATAAAATTACCTAAATTAACACTTTAATTTACTTTACACAAATTAAAACTAAAAACACTAATAATTAAACACACTAATTCACTTAATTCCGCTCCGAAGCTTCGCTTGTGTCGCTGAGTTCAACTCTGTGCCCCGATCGCATCTTGCAGCGCCTATTTATTTAAATTAGCAAAGAAACACCCCGAATCTTCAGGTAAATGCGCGCAAAGGGACGAGTTTGCGAGTATAGATTTTCTAGAAACTTAGTTCTTCGGATGGCGCTGTCGGTTGAGAGTGTGATGTCATTCTCTGCAGAGCTCCCCTCGCTCTCGTTCCTGAGACTAGATGGCGCTAGTTGACTTATTCACACAACATTTATGTCATATAGGGTGAATTCGTCAAAATAAGAGTAAATTTTATTCTTTTATATAGCCATTTTTTTTCAAAATTAAATCAATTTATCGTTTTACAATTTGAAATTGTAATAATAGCGAGCCTATTTGGGAATAATGACTAATGAGACGCTTTGCAATGCTTTAATTATTATAAATTGGAATTAAAAAACATCCAAATTTCAATAGAGAAGACGTCTGGGTACTGCCATTTGCTTGAGATCCTATAATCAATAAAATTAAATCCAAACCCAAGCATACCACCGGAAGATATTGTAAGGTCCGTTCTACGTAGAGCGGGCCAAGTATTAATTTTCAAAAGCTGAAGACAGCCTGGATAACTATGACATCGGTATGTCAAACATCTCAGTAACCCCCTCCCCCTCCCCATGACTACGGGTGCTGTAAAGTATTCGAAACATTGGGAATTAAAAAAAAATTAAATTAAATGCAGTATCATCCGTAAAATTAGTTTTATCGAATAGGCGTCCATCGGCACGCTGCTCTAGTATCATTGTATCAGAAATGTGCCAGCAGATACCTAATGCCTGCTTGTGGATGTTGCTTAAGCGTAGCAGTAATCTCTGTTTTTTAATGCCATCCCATGTAAAAGAATTAGTCGAAGCTGTTATTTAATTATGGGGCACATCGGATAAATCGTTTTTGTAAAACCGTAAAGGTAGCAGGTCCAACGGAACTTCTTCAAATATACTTATTAAAGCTGTGAAGTGTTTGCTAGATAATAAACAAAATTATCAAAGATACAAAAGTATTCAACAAAATACGTGTGACACTTTTATCAGTTTATTTTTATACGTAATTGCTATGTGTTTTACTTAACATGCGTGATAATAAAATAACTAGGGCAATATGAAATAATTAGTATAATGACATAGAATTATGTTTATTCCCACTCGCAAACAAAATGTGTTACAGTGTGGCTCATAGCTCATATAGTCATGTTTTAATATTCGAGCTAGATCTAATGTATTCATTTTTTATTGAACATGATGAAACGTCCAATATCAAAATAACGTCCACCTATTTATAAATCTGTAAGCCACTTTTTTAGGATAAATATTATAATTAGGCCTTACTTTACGGAAATCCAATATATTTAAGATGGTAAAGTTATAAAGAATATACCTAGTCTATTTTTTATCTCTGAAACTTAGACACATGAAAATATCAAATATACAAATAATGTTGTCAGCGCTTTTGTGAAGTGTTGTACCTACGATACCAGTTTTTTGAATCGTATCTTTTATTTTTTAATACGATCAAATTTAGATATAGACGAGCGGGGCCTCTTGGCACAGGTATATATAATACTTAAGAGGTCTGGCCCCTACCTTTGATTGTAATAAAACAACTGTCATTGCTATAGAGATAAACATTTTTTGATTTGATTTTTTGATCCTTATTATACGATTAGCTTCAAAGTTTTCTATTCCAAAGCGTAAAGCCTCATTTACATTCAGCCCCTGCCACTGCTCCTCACGCTGCCGGCAATACTTCGCTAAATACTGCCGTAGCAGGATCGCGGGAAGTGTGTGTGTATTCACACTCTGCCCTACCACTCACATCGCTTTCGGCTTTCGGCTATGGCAGACGTCGAAATAACTACAGCGTCCGCGCTGTGTCTTCTTGCAATACAAAATTATGTTAATAATTTAAAAAGATATCAAGTTCAAAAGAAGATAGATAGATAGAAAATTTATTAGCTTAAAAACATGGTACATAAGACGATCAATGACGTGGAACTGACATGTTTTGCCATAATTGGCATGCAAAAATGATATGAAATACAGCTAATTACACAAACCCAATGTTATATTTTAAAATTATTGCATTGCTTAAAAGTTAGTTACAAGCATTCTTTTTGAATTGAAATATTATGTATTAATTAAATACTTATACAGATCCACTCTATTTGAATTCTTATACAATAAATTGTTCATAAATTATTAATTAAATTATTACATTATAGTTACATAAATAATATTAAATATTATATGAGATTAGTCTAGCTATTATTATTTTAATAATAATACTACAGTATAAATTAATTCATAATTTTAATTACAATAAAATTATAATTTAAAAATCTCAGGCTATTATGCAAATATTACCATTTAACTTATTTTACATTTTGATAAATAAATAATCAATATGAGTTACTAATCGTTTTTAGAAATAAAATGTCAATGTTCATTAATTCCTTAAACTAAATTTTATGTTAAAATAATAAATTTGACGAATTTATAATTAATTATGTACATAGGTACTATGTTATCTCAAAAAGAAAATTCGTATTCGTAGAAGATGATGAATTGTGGTTTTTATCGTTGAAATCCCATAGTTTTTTCTGATTCCAGCAGTTCAAAAAACTTATTGTATTTTCATTATTCCACTCGAAAGGCATTTTGGTAGATCGTACTTATTTAATAACAAGACGGCACGCACGTCCGTTCATCCAGGCGCTTGGCGCGAAGTGACCGATGGAGCTGAATGTGAACACTCAGTGCCGCTCGCGCTGCCCGTCCTTTGACTTCCATACGAAAAACCGACATTTGAGAGATCGTCGGGCAGTGGCAGCGGCAGCGGCAGTGTCAGCGCGAGTAGCCTGTTTACATACTGCCCTGCCCACTGCCCTGCTCACTTCAATTAAATTTTACGTACGATTAAAATTTACGTACGTACCAAAGCTGATCACTAAACGATTTGCGTGATCCGACCAATGGGAGACCCGTTAATACCGGAAGTGCTTCGTGCATACTTACATACTCACATGTTTCGAAGCCTTTAAATTAGTAAAAAAAAATGACAGACGCCGTTATTGTTGTTCTCGTACACGGTAAAATAGCACTCTAAGCCCCCTTCTCTGACAAAGTGACAGAACTTTTAAATATACCGTAATTACTGGACTTGACACAAATACTACTAAATTTCATAAAAACAATACTGAACGCCATTTTGTTTACCTTATTTGTCCTTCAACCTCTGAAGTGTTCAAATGCGTCCGTTGTCTATTTTTATTTGTTATATTTTCATTAAGTTTGTTTCTTTTACTTAGTTGTTTTTTGTGTTAAGTTTGTGGTTTTGTTACGTTTTAATTATCGTTGAAATTATTATAATGGACGCTCAGTCTTATACTTCGTCGCAAAAGCGTGATGAAGAAAATGTATCGCTAAGAAAAAAACATAAGCTCATAGCATTCAACCAAACGGAAAAAATATGATCATTAACATATATTAATATTATAAACGCATATTATATTGAGGGTACATATATACTTTGAATTCACCCTACATGACATAAAGTTAGACATTAAGAAAATGAATTTATAGATTAGACTCTATTGACAGAATGATAGCTGCGTAAATTCGTTCGATTTTAATTCGTCTCAAGTGACAAAAGACAATGAAAATGAAGCCGACACTGCGACAAGAAATTCTTTCCTCGGTCGAATTTATGGAGACAATCAGTAAAGAACAGCGGACAAAGTAAAATTCGTCCCGACAGGCTCTTCCCTCCCCGTCCCTTGCCATTGGCTAGAGTAAACGTCAACTTAAAATTAAAACGGAAAAAATGCAACATATTTCCAACAGACACGATATAGATTTCTTTTATGTAATTATAATTGAATCACATTATTAAAGTACTCAATCTAAGCCACCTTCATCACTCGATCTAGAATATTAAAATATTATATAGAGAACGGAAAATTATCCATCCATAAGTGAAGCAGGTTAAATTGTGTAATAAAATTGGACCTTAACCTCTCAAACGGCATGCGTCCAAATTTGACCGCTTCGATCAATATTTATATTTAGAGACTACTTTTCTACGAAAAAGTTTGGCATTATAGAATCATTATGAAATTCTCTATCCTCTAGTGGAATAAAAATCAGTTAGTTTTTGGATATTTATTTATACTACGTTTATTTCATACGCCATTTTCGAGTGTTGATTTTTGAATTTTTCTAGTGTTTTATTAGTGCTTTAGTATAGTGTTCTATGTATTATAAAATTGTAATGAAAGTTTTTGTGTGATTGTTATATATTTACGTAAATAAATTTGAGTAATATATATATATATATATATATATATATATATATTTACGTAAATAAATTTGAGTAATATATATATATATATATATATATATATATATATATATATATATATATATATATATATATATATATATATATATATATGTTTTTTCTAAAGATTATTATAAACTATAAAAATCTTTAGAAAAAAACAATACAATTTTTAATTTTGTTTTGGAACTTATGTGGATATTTTAATGACAAAGGAGCATGGAATAGCGGTGATCCAGTACAAAGCTAAGCCAGACGCCAAGTATAGAACATTCGTGACGAAACAATTGGATAATATGCTTATTTTAGAATATAATAAAATAATTTTATTCGAATAGATTACAAGTAACTCTTATTGAAAGTAATTTTTTACTTATACCACGGGTTTGGAAAAACTTCTGTCCGGGGAAGAACCAGCAAGAAATCGGTCGGAACTTTTTTTGTAAAGTGAAATTTTACTATTAAATACAGGTTGCACAAACTACTTACAAACTTATTGAAACAGCGTGAAAGCGATCATAAATAATAACTTGTTGCTTGTATGTAGTATTATATGTATTTTCGTTTGTAACCCTTATTATATGAAGAACAAAAATTGAAAAAACAATACAAAAATATTTTTTAACACATTGAAGTACTAATCGAAAGATCTGATATCGTTACCTTAGAGATAAATATATAAGCTCAGCCTCAAAATATATTAATAAGCCAATGTTTGAAAGAGGTTTCTTTGAAACTTCAAAATTCCCACGAGCCAACGTATGTATATATAGATTTTATTCTTTGTTTTTTTTAACACACGCTCATCTTTTGTATCTTGCCAATAAGAAATATGAGCCATCGAAATCTGGAACTACACACCCTATATCACTTACATTGGGGCATAAATATTTTTTTCTCTCAGCATTAATGTGAGGAGCATCATCTGATATGGCCTAAAATGATCACGATGTCTCATTACGTAATAAAATGGAGACCTTAACGTCCTCCACATAAACATAAGCTATTATGGAAGTGATTAACATTTGTCAAAAACTAATGTTCTTTAGATCGAATTTCTGTTCGGGTGGCCAGTCTCAACGGAGACTTGCTTTCTGCGCAGGACAGGTTCATAGTGCCCGAATGCATGCGCAAGTAGAAGTGCACTCTATATTCCCTCATTTTCATACGCGGCTTCACATGCTTTCCGAGCCAAGAAAGTGGAACACCGTTAACTTCTGGCTTCCAGGATGCTACTGAGATTTCTTGATAGAAAAACCGAATGACTGATTTTGACTCGACCCGAGATTTCAACCCGGCATCTAATGAACATCAATCGCGTTTTCGATCACATGACCAAAGAGGCAGTCATTTGTCGAATAATTACAAGCTGAGAATAATTAAGAGCAAGTTGCTCATCTTAGTATAACAAAATAAGCGGGAAAGCCACGATAGATCTAGCCAAAAAAATTTCATTTTTAAAGGAAATTCTATGCACTTGTATTTTTATGAAATTTTGAGAATGTACGTGACGCTATGAAAGGAAATCTTATGTACTTATTTACCACCTATTTACCAGGTCCTAATATAACGTATGTCTCACATGCGCTGAAGGAAAGGAAAGCATTGTGATCGTATATTTTGTGGTGAAGTCCACCTAGTAGCAACGTGACAGAATAACTGTTCCATAAGCCTTCCAATAAATGATAGTAGGTGTGAGCCCAGTAGTATGTGTAGGCGTTATTTAACTCTTACCTTTTATTCAAAAACTAAACCAACGTAGTGGAGTCACACGAAGCTGAATTATTGCTGTACTGTGAATGGATCAGCTTGACTGAGAAAGATTAAAGGCAGCGGCCAAGTAATGAGGAGTAGAAAACTTGCATAGGTTCTGCGGGAATTCAGAAAATGCTAGCGTCTTCTATACAAAGCGCAGGTCTACGTACGTGCGTACTTAGGGTACTGCTGTCATATATGGGCTGATTCTGCAAATGCACCTTAGGTCCAATGCGTAAAACATATGTGTCAGCGTTGGCTTGCTATGAAGTGTATTTAGGATCTTTATTTGGTTAAAATAAGTCCTGTCACCCTCTATTATAAGCAAATAGAAGCAAGCCTCTCGGTATTCTAAGTATAAGATACGTACCTTGGAGCATAGATAGTACACGATATACAAGAGAGTATGAGCAAAAATTACGTGATTTATCACTCCTTCTATTTTTCACTATCACTACGAACAACCAGACAGGCGCTGGGCGCAAAACTTCGCATTTTCTATCTCTAGGACGAATTACAATCTGAGTGTCTTTCTTTATTTACTCTCGCCTGCAGTAGTATAAATCTGCTGTCACGCTAAGTGTGCGATTTACTATCTACAGCTTCATCACAAATTACCGTCAGGTGAGATTTCAATCACATGCTTAGTTATTATAGCTAAAAAAGATCACGCAGTCGCAAAATCTCTGCGTAATATATAGTATTTGGTAAAGGTAAAGACATAAACAGGTACAGTTTATATCTTTACCTTTACATTTTTAATAGTTGAGTAGAAATGCCAATATAGACTTCAGGGTTAAATACACATGGGCATTCTACTTTCTTCATAATCGAGACTAAAAATATAGGTCTATGGGTAACAGAATTTTTATATCGTCTAATAAGCTGTGTCATAAAATAAGGATCACTTTATTTTCGATTTTGTTTGCGTCTATCCGCCTAACTTGTGTGTAAAATCTAGAAGAGAAAATATGTCATTTACATTCCTATTTTCAAAACAAAATGAAATTTTAAGTGTATTTGTAACGCAATAAAAAGTTATTCAAAGACAATATCACAACTGATTATTATATTTTCCTCGTCAACTTTTGTCCACACAAAAGACTTGAAGACAAAAGCAGCGTCGGTGCTATTGACAATTCTTTTACTTTGAAGACAAAATGTATAAACTTTCTTTAGATAGCGTTACTACTGTTCATGTTATGAGAATAAATAATATTTTTTATTGATTTAACTGCAACAACTTTATAATGATAGAATTGAAAATAGCCGAACAGCTTCGAATTTTTCCCACAATTATATTATATTAGTATGAGTTATAATTCGCCGTGTTAAAACGGCAAAAGAGTATTCACAACATCATATCGTGTTAGTTTCGTAAAAAAATAAGAGAGTGAACTTAAGCAAGAGTTGAGCGCAACATAGCCGTGATACTGCTTGTCAACTCACAATATAAAAACTGCAGTTGTAAACCAGTCCTCCAGCGAGTTCACTGCAGTCAATATCAATCCTATGAAGTAATGATTTCTTATATTTACCGCGTATATTAACTTTTTTATATACCCGCCGTTTGGAGCACTTTACAGCACCCATGGTCACGGGGGGGACTGAGGTGTGCGATCTCCCGTTGTCATAGTTACCCGCGCTTACCCACAGATTAAAATTATTAATTTTCTCGTGTTGTCAAGTATAATGTCCATCTGATAGATGTAGGAGTTTACAAACTTGATTGTGAATATGGTCTCGCCTACATATGAAAAACTACAAATTCAATTATAATCCGCGTTAAAGAACATATGGCTGATGTGAAGGTTCACCTGTCCCGGGAGTCTGTAGTCTGTGAAAACGTCACTACATCAGGTTTAAAGTTATAAGTTAAAGTTAGCCTAAATATACACTTCCCACTGCTGAGCCCAGGCCCATCAGGGCAAGGAATTGGCGAACTTTACGTTACTTCGAAATCTTTTTCTTACTTCTCAGACAGGTTTCCTTGCGATGTTTTCCTTCACAGCCGAGGTCGTGATAAATCAGTATATAAAGTCGCAATTAACAATTTCATTGGTGCCGGCGGGAATCGAATTCGGGTTGTTTGCGTAGTGTGAAATTTACAGGGAACGTTAACCATCTGAGCTAACACGACTCCTCACAAATCCACGCTAAAGAATACCTCTTCTATCCAAGGATTATTCACGAGGCTATTAAAATCAAAAAATATCCTGATTTCAATAGAGAAGGTGCCTGGGATCCTAAAATTAATAAAATGAAATCCAAACACAGGCATACAATTGCAAGACTTTAAGATACTATAAATTGATGGATACTGTGTAAATCAGAACAAAAATTAATAATTTTATCTGTGGGTAACCGCGGTATAAAGTAAGACATCGGAACGTCCAACATCTCAGTCCCCGGGATCATGGGTCCTGTGAGGTAATTTATAGGGGATTGGTCTTCCTTACGGGTTACCTCATAGTTCATCAAAGGATTTTTGACACAGCCAATGTAATTTTATTAATTAAATCTTATATAATAAATGACGATGAATGAACACATATTTGTGATTATTTTGTGATATATTTGTTTTACCAGCAAATTCTTTGTTGCGATTACGATGTAGTAGTACTCACGGAAACTTGGTTAAATAAATCTGTTCTTAATAATGAGCTTTTTGATCAACGATATATTGTCTACAGAAAAGATAGAGAGGATGCTGAATATTGTTCTAAAAAAGATGGAGGTGGAGTTTTAATCGCTGTATCCAGAAAAATAAAGTCTCGTCGTATGTTTGAGTGGGAATCTAAAGTTGAAGATCTTTGGGTTGTAATAGATGCAACGGTTTCAAAAACTATTCGCAAGATAGCTCTTTGCGTCGTTTATTTACCACCACCAGTACATTATTCTTTGTTAGAGCATTTTTTAGATAATTGTAGTTTTGTTTTCGAACAATGTGATAGTCATTGTATAATTGGTGATTTTAATTTACCTAGTATTAGCTGGAGTTCGTTAGGTCATGTCGCTAGTGATAACAAACTAACAAGACTAAATCAATTCCTAATTGACTTTACACATATGAATGGTTTACAACAACTTAATCATATAGTTAATGCGTCAAACCGAATTCTCGATCTTGTTTTATCTAACTTGCCATCTTGTACTGTGAGCCGTTCTCATAACTCATTAAGTATTACTGATCAATTACATCCACCTCTTGAGGTTGATATTACGTTGATTAATGAAACAAAACTCTGTTTTAATAATAATATTATTAAGTTAAACTTTTACAAAGGGGATTATGAAAAGATAAATAAGGAATTGTCAAAGTGCAACTGGGAAAATATTTTTAAGGGTCATCCTAGTGTAGATGTCATGCTTGAAACATTCTATTGCAAAATTAATGCCATTATTGCAAAGTTTGTCCCTAAGAAGAAAATAAGAAATAATAAATACCCACCTTGGTTTGATAAAAATCTTATTAGAACCCTTAAAGATAAATATAAAATCAGGTGTCGGTTTAAAAAATATCGAAACCCTATGGATGAATTAGAGTTACAATTATTAAGTTCTCGTTGTGGACGAATGGCAACAGAGTGCTATAATCGTTACATTAGCAACTTGGAGAAGCAAATAGCCAGTAATTCAAAATCATTTTGGTCATTCATAAAAAACAAACGCGGAGGTACTAGTGCATACCCTATTTCAATGTCTGACGGAAATGTAACTGCTACAGATGGGGAACAAGTATGTGAACTATTCTCATCTCAATTTGCATCTGTATATACTGATAGGGTTGACAATGCTTCGAATAATTACGTTCTCTCTAATTATTTAAATTATTTAGAAAACTATAGTCTACATCTTTCGCCTATTGTTATCGATAACGAATCACTTTTAAAAAAATTAAAAAGTATTGACTGTAATAAAGGTCCCGGCCCTGATGGGATCCCACCCGTTTTTATAGCGGCATGTGCTAAATATTTAGTATCACCCCTGTCATTAATTTACAATAAATCACTCTCATCAGGCATGTTCCCGGCTAAATGGAAAATTGCAAAGGTTATTCCTATTCATAAATCGGGAAATGAAGATTCAGTAAAAAACTACAGGCCAATTTCAATACTGTCATCATTTGCTAAAATTTTTGAAGCTTTGATATGTCCATTTCTACAAGATCATTTTAAGCAATTACTTAGTGATAAGCAACACGGGTTTGTTCAATGTAGATCAACAAACTCTAATCTGGTAAGCTTCACTGAAACTCTTTATGAAGCACTTGATGCCAATAAACAAGTGGACGTCATATACACGGATTTTAGTAAGGCTTTTGATCGCATTTCACATAGTGTACTCCTAAAAAAACTGTCCGCATATGGAATCTGTAATGGTTTAATACAATGGATCTGGTCTTATCTAACCGACCGTACTTTTTATGTGGTCATCAATGGCTTTAAGTCGAGTTTGCGTAAAATCACATCTGGCGTACAACAGGGATCTCACCTGGGCCCACTTCTGTTTAATGTTTATATTAATGACCTGCCTTTGTGCCTAAAATTTTCTGAATCTTACATGTATGCTGATGACTTAAAATTTTGCAGAATAATTGAAACGCCAGATGATGCACGTAAACTCCAGTGCGATTTCGATCGAACTCCGGTGTAATTTGAATAAGATGGAACTCAATGCAAAAAAATGTTTTTACGTAAAATTTGCTCGGAAAATGAATCTAGTTCACTACAGTTATCATATAGGCAATAATAATTTACAGGAACTACAAGAGACCAAGGATTTAGGCGTCATATTTGACAGCAAACTCACATTCGTGCCACATATGGAATATATTACAAAACGTGCTACCAAAATGTTAGGATTTCTTTACAGAAATATTAAATTTTTCCGCAGCAATAAAATCAAAATAACGCTCTACAACAATTTAGTACGAAGTATCTTAGAATACTGTTCTGTAGTTTGGAGACCACATTATGCAACGCATTCTTTACGCTTAGAACGAATACAAAAAAGATTCATGTGGCATTTAGTATACTCAAATCGAATTTCAAAAAAGAAACTTTCTTCGTATAAAAAACAGCTATCTTTTTTCAAAATTACGTCCTTGGCTAATCGCAGACATATATCCGACTTACTCTTCGTAAGCAAATTATTGAATAATAAAATTAACTGCCCTCAAGTGTTGAATAAGATAAAATTTCGCGTACCTCATAGATACCCCCGTAAGAGAGTAATTACTATTAGATCACCCCTTCGTAAAACAGTATTTGGCGCTAATTCCCCGATCTCTAGGTTAAGTAAACTGATCAATGAACTTCCCCACGCTTTTGATATTAATTCCGACTCACCTAACAAGCTCAGAAAAGAACTACTCAAACATTATGCAAATGTAATAGATTAAGTTTTTGCATTTTTTTTAACGCTTTGGTTTTCTGTAACTATGTAATATTCTTGAAGTTTATTCCAGTGCATGCATTTAAAGTAATACCCTATCTATGTATGTATGTAAATTATAATTTAACAATGTATACAAATGTTGGTGATGCTTTAATAAATAAAATAAAAAAAACCATTTTCACCATTTACCTTATACAGAATATGCTATATGTTATTAAAAAATTGTTGAAAATTACTAGTGCTGAAACAGCTATAATAGTTTATTTTAGTTATGGGGTAAAGCAAGTGACATTAGTAAATTTTAATCTGAATCCGAAGGAGACTCAGAAAAAAAAACATAAACAAATATTTGTTACCTTTGGCAACACTTTTCTTATAGGATAGGATGACAAAAAAGCCCACATTCCACCTGATGACAAGTGGTTGCCGAGCCCATAGACGACTACATTTATCCTCGATTACGAATCAAATTGCAGATGCGTTGTCACCCGTGAGGACTAAGATGGAATACCTCGTTTCCATTAAAAAGAATCTCCGGTTCTCTACACTCACCATACAAAACAGCAGCAGTAAGCTACTATTTTACACTGATATTCTGTGAGAGCGTGGTCCTTTCCCGGTCGAGCCGACTTATTCGTGCTACAATTATACTACTAATATAACTGCAGCATGGCTCTACCACATAAAAAACCTACTTTGAGCATAGCATCCTCAACAATTATTGTGACACCTTTCGCTTTTCAAGTTATTAAAAAACTATTAGTTCATCTTAAGGTAAAAAGCTAGGAGATGCTATTTGTATTTTTAAGTATGCCTGACCTAAGCCCATGACCGTTGGAAAGACTATTAGTAAAAGGGAATTTAACTTGGAACTTTTCACGGAAACTATTCACTGAAATTTCCCAGAACGTTTATGAATACACTCTGCTGAAAAAGGTAACTGAGATTTTTAGAACTTTCAATCGACACTCCTGGAGTCACGTACGAGCAATTGGTTACAGTCACAGTGATAGAGAACGAGCGAGATTATGAAAAGTGGTCGGCGTGTGCAATCGTAGGTGCTTGATTCAAAGAAACAGTTTAAATATTATTACGTTTGTTATTTCTACCGTTCAGAGGCTAAGCAGGGTTTGTAAATTTTAGTTTAGTTTAATTGTAAATACATAAAAAATGAAGTGTATGTCTGTTATATTGAAATAATAGTCTTACATTGAAATGAGGGGATTAATATTGCATATCATCAAAGCATGATTGAGTTAAAGTTACAGCCTATCTACGTCCCACTGCTGGCCACAGGCCTCCTCTTACTCCTGAGAGGATTTTAGGTCGCTCTGCTTCAATGCGTGTTGGCGGACTTCACATGTTTTTTAAATTTATTTATTTAAGCACGAAGATTCCCTGACAATGTTTTCCTTCACTGAAGAGCACGTGGTAAATTAGCACTTAAAATAGCAATTAAAAATTTCATTTGTGCAGTCGGGGATCAAACCGGGGTTGCTCTAGCCACTGAGCTACCACGGCTATAAATGGCATAAAACATGATAAAGAATTTTTTAATTTTTGTCTGCCTTTCTGGGTTACTCTGCGGAGTGGCTGAACCAATTGTAATGAAACTTTACAGACAGATAGAGCGCAATACCAGAACAATATGTATAACGTATGGGCTATATTAAAGGGTGAGTACGTAAAAATTGGAGTCTTAATCATTACATCGCACTTTCAGACTTAACTTACCTGACTCTGCTCTCCGTCATCGCTCTAAGTATTTTACATCCAGCGTAAATGAAATGCTTATGCCGATATTTATTGGAAACCATAAGATTTTTGTGGCATATCCCAGGGTCACCTTTTACGACATCCACTGAATCAAATGGTGATTGATTCTCTTAAGTCAGCAGACAGCAGTAATATTTTAATGTGAAACTAAGAATAGCCTCAGATAATCTATTTTGCCAACCTTAGGATTGAAACATTAACTTGCTTTTTCCTATTTATGTAGGTTATAAAAGGTATAATATTTGAATATCGAATATACAGCGTATCGCCACACTCTCAAGTCTAAAAATAAAGATTCTACTGACAAAAAATTCACACTTACAAATATGCTCGTAATTGGAAATAAAAAACGTAGGTAAGAAAAAAATCAGTATGAGCAAGATCGCGCAAGACGTGCTCACACTGATTTTTTCGTAATTTTTCATTTTCATCATCTGTAACTTATCAAAACGTTCCATTTTTTGGTAAGAAAAATACATTTCCACAAGTTTATTTACCAGATTACTTAAGTAAAAGCAAGCAAATCGAAAGAAAGGAAAATCAAATCGTGCATTTTCCAGCTAACAGGTCGGTTTCTTAATGCCAGTAGAACGCTTGTAAGTAGTATTTATTACGCAATGCTCTTGTACACTTGAATTGCGTATTATTTGTTTATTTATTTATTTATATATTTGCTTTTTCAGGGAAACATACATTACAATAAAAAATACATTATAAAACATATAAAAGTAATCCTAAAACCAATGAAGTTTCCACAGATATCTAAAACATATTAAAAGCTTGCAACCACAATATGTTTAAAGATTGAAAAAAAATAACTAAATGGATTTATAATTAAACATTAAGTTCTAAGCATAAAATAAAAGTAATACAATACACACGACCTATAGTGAAGCTACCAATTATAAATTAAGTTTTACAATATATTTTTATAACTATTATATTTAAGGTGAAAAATATCTAGTTCACAATATTTTAAGTTAAAATTTTTACATGTACGAGATACAAAATTATTAGAAGCGTACTTCGTTTTTACTTTACGTAATGCAAAAAGAGGCTTTTTTCGTGCACCTAACCGGTGACACGCAAGATTCACTTTGCTTAAAAGTAGAGGTGAGTCGATGATATTATGTAGCAATTTGTACAACAACATTTGATCTCTCGGCGTTTTTCGAGTGTATAACTGTGTAAGCTATCAATAAAGGAGTCTACGGAAGAATCATATCGCTTTAAGTGACGCAGAAACTTATTATTAATTGTTTCAATCATTTTAACATAAACTTTGTATTGAGGATCCCAACATGAAGAGCAATATTCAAGAATAGATCGCACCAGAGTATTTGAAATAGAAATAGAAATAGAAACTTTTTTATTCAATGTAGATTATAAAAATACTTATTGAAAGTCACTTTTTTAATTTACCACTGGTTCGCAAAAGAAACCTCTGTCCTGGGAAGAACCAGCAAGAAACCCAGCGGGACAATTTTTTTTAATAATAGCTTACAATCATGTTTACAATCAACAACATAAGACAAATTAGAAATAGCTTGGTAGCGATCACCCTTCCCAGGGGTTATTATCATCTATAAATTCCTTAATATTATAATAACCCTTTTTATACAAACTTAGTTTAATAACATTTTTGAACTTTGTGTATGACAAATTTTGTATATTTTCTAGGATTTTGTTGTAAAAGCGTATACATCGCCCCAAGAATGAATTACTGACTCGGTGGAGTCGAATAACTGGTACTACCAGCTTGTGTCTGCTCCTAGTATTTACAGAATGAATATCACTTATTTTCGCAAAACTACTTTTATTTTTGTGTACGTACATTACATTTTCATAAATGTATTGAGAGGCCAGAGTTAATATATTAATTTCCTTAAATTTTTGTCTCAGTGACTCTTTTGGTTTTAAATTATATATTGCTCTAATGGCCCTCTTCTGTAAAATAAATATAATTTCAGTGTCAGTCGCGTGTCCCTATAGCAAAATACCATACGACATAATGCTATGGAAATAACTAAAGTAAACTAATCTAGCTGTTTCAACACTGGTAAGAGTTCTAATCTTTTTTACAGCATATGCTGCAGAACTAAGTCTGCTAGCTAGTTTTGATATATGGGGGAGCCATTGAAGCTTTGCGTCCAGTGTGATTCCAAGAAAAATGGTGGTATCAACAAGACTCAGTTCCTCCCCATTTAAAATTACATTAGTATTGACATGTTTAACATTAGGAGTTAAGAATTTCATACATTTAGTTTTAGTTCCATTCAAATGCAAATTATTAACATTAAACCAATTGACTAACTTAGCTATAGCATTATTTACTTCGTCGTAATTTAATAACTGTCGTTTTAATTTGAAAATTAATGAAGTATCATCAGCAAATAATACTATATCATGGTTATCCCCTACTATGTAAGGTAAGTCATTAATATATACAAGAAACAGAAAAGGGCCGAGAATTGAGCCCTGAGGCATGCCCATTTGTACAATGGACCCGGAAGAACTCATACTATTAATAACAACTTTTTGTGTTCTGTCACTTAAATATGAAATAATTAATTTAAGAGCATCATTTCTTACACCGTAGTGTTGAAGTTTCCTGATTAATGTTTCATGGTGAACACAATCGAAGGCTTTGGATAGGTCACAGAACACACCCAAAGCATCCTGTGAATTCTCCCATGCATTAAATATATATTTAATCAGCTCAACACCAGCATCAGTTGTCGAGCGACCCCTTGTGAAACCAAATTGATTTTTATGAAGTAATTTATTTACATTAAAAAAATTAACAATTGATCAAGAATAATTTTTTCAAAAATTTTACTAAGTTTTGGCAGTACAGAAATAGGTCTAAAATTAGCGGGGTCCAATGTACTACCAGATTTAAATAAAGGTATTACTTTACTATGCTTCATTAAATCAGGAAACACACCAGATTTGATACTACCATTAAAAATAATAGATAATTGAGGTGCGATTGTATATATTATAGACGCAATAACTTCAACAGTAATCCCCCACAGATCGGCGGTTCTCTTAATATCAATAGTCTTAAAATATTTTACAATATCTTTTAATGAAACTTTATGAAATGTAAAATTCTTTGTACACACATTTACATTTTGTTTAAGTAATGATTCGGCGACGGTAGGAGAAGAATTCAGTGACTTAGTGGTTAAGATCGGAATATCAGTAAAATATTTCTCAAAAACCATTGCAACGTCCTGATCTGATTTAGTTAATTTATTGTTAAAACTGGTAGTTTGAATTGCGAGAGTTGACCTTACCAGTTTCACTATTAATTATACTCCATGTCATTTTAATTTTATTAGAAGCAGTCTTTATTTTGTTGCTTAAATACAATGACTTGGCTACGGAGCACACTCTTTTAAATATTTTGGAATATTTTTTTACATATTCCCTAAATTCGACGCTAGGATTGTATGATCTTTCATTGTAAAGTTCATATAACCTTTGTCTACTCTTATGGACTCCTACTGTCGCCCATTCATTAAATGCTTTACGATTATTCAAGGAGAATGTTTTAGAAGTAAAAGTATTATTAAATTCATTGTAAATGACCTTAAATAATGTTGCATACAAAAAATTTGGATTATTTTGGTATGAAAGTAATGGAAGTTTTTTTACTATATTACTTCTAAACTTCTCCAAGCGATGTGCATTTACTGGAACAAACACTACTTTTTTATCTACTTGCTTTTTGTGAACATAAGGTAATGAAACAAATTGTCCACAGTGATCAGAGCTCAATTTTTGAATTATACATTTAATGAACGGCTTAACATTTGTAAAAATGTTATCTATACATGTTGCACTAGATTCAGCAATACGTGTTGGCTCCAAAAATAAATTAAAAAGACCATAAGATTTAAACAATGATCTAAATTTAATATTAGTGGAGGAAGCTTCTAGGAGATTGATATTAAAGTCTCCACATATTACAACAGATTTATTCTGTTTATTAAGCTTAGCGAAAACTTCCTCCATAATTTTTTCAAAAATATCATATAACGAACATGGGGGTCTGTAAACGCTCACAACAATAAGGTGCTCAAACTCAACACATGCCATTTCTACAGTTCGCTCAACAGAGAGGCTCACAATATCTTTACGTTCTTTATATGATAATAATTTACTAGCTAATATTAAGGAGCCACCTCTTAAAATCGTTTCTCTATTGAAAGAACTGAGCACCTGGTGATTACTAAAGTTAAACATTAAATTACGAGCTTTTAACCAATGTTCAGTAATACATAAAATATGAATATTGTTGCTATTTAAAAACAATTCAATTTCTAGCTCTTTGCCTATCATGCCTTGTATATTCTGATGCACCAGGTGTAAACAATTTTTATTATCATTTTCTGGAGTTATACAATTGCAACTATTAAGGATTTGTAAGCTACATTCTAAATTATTTAAATTATTATAACTGCTAGAGATTACCTCTATTGTCTCATTTTCTAATTTAAATTACTTGGAACGGATTCCAAATTACATGTCAAATCATTATGCTGCTCAATAGGAGCAGATGTATGGGTAGCCAAGTCCTTGGCTGAGTTAATATATAAATAATAAGATAGCACATTTGCTATCTGTCTTAAATTATATTTGGATAGGTAGTACCTACCTGTAGTCAAAAAAAATTTAATTAAATTATTAATATCTATTAAATTAATTCTATTGGTATAATTGTTATAGTTAAATGTCAAATTTAAATTATTATTACATGATAAATTATTCATTAATAAATTTAAATCATATCTTATTTTATTCTCCTGTGGCCAACCCTGTATGTAAGGCAATGTAAACAAGATAATTTTATGTACATTTAAAGTATTGAGGTTATCAATATATTTTAATAATTGATTTTTGCTTACATTGCCTCTTCTCCCAACAAAAATTATTAATGTGCTATTAGGAGAAAACTTACTGGTTAAAACTTTATTCATTATATGACTAAAGGATGCTCCAGGCATACAATAATTACTAATCAATTGTCCTTTTAAATGGTTATTTAACATCATGCCCAAATTTTTACCTATGTCGTCACAATACATAATAACTTTATGTTTTTTAATATTTAAACTACTTTTTAAGTTTTTATTCTGTGTTATGGCACCGTCATAGAGTGTTGGTGAAAATAAGGAGTCATTGCTATTTACACATATTGTCACCGATGAACATGGTATGGAGCGTTGATTCTCACTCTGATGTTTTATTAAGGAGTCAAAGCGCTCCTCATTGTATTTACATGACTTTACCAGATCATTCATGGCCAATATGTGTTCTTTTATGTCAACCTGAGCCGATGCATATTTATTTGAGATAATTTGTAAGGAGTTTTTAAGCGACAAAACTTCTGAATTGAGACACTCTATTTCAGTCTCATAACAGTTTTTCATATTTTCCACCTCAATTGCATATAATTTAAGTTTATTAATTAATACATGCTTTTCCTTGCATATATTTATATAATTTTTTGTATTAATTTTTGTTTTAATTAACTTTTGTACTTTCCTAACATATTTATTAATTTTTATGTATTTCTTTAATTTTCTTCTACTGCATGTAATCCTTTCTGCTGTTCTAGATGTGACAAAATCATCACCAGTCAAATCGATTGTTGTGGAGGGATGCAATGTTTTTGAAGATTTACATTCTATGAGCTCATTGAACAGACTTTGAGTTTGGGACACTTTCAATTCATCTAAGTATTGTTTTAATTGCAAAATCTGCTCATTAGCCTCACTTAACTGCAACTGCAATGCAGCAATTAATCTGAGGGATTCCTCATATTCTTTGCTGCATCGGTCAAACTCATCGACTGTTTCCTGAAGCTGATCCCTTTCTTTTAAAACATTTGTGTAGTTTTTATGCAACTTAACTATATCACTTTTTAGTTGACTATTTTTGGCAATTATATTTATTATTTCCTTTTCGTTGTCATCCCTTTCTTTAAGCAACAGCTCACACTGCTCTTTTGACGCCTTAAGTTCTAGAAGCGCCATTTGAAGTTGGTTCTCCATTTGGCGCGTTTTGGCGTTGCGTGCATTCATTTTACTATTATGTGTAAATAGCAAAAGAAAACAAAGAAAGAAAACCGAAGAAACAGAGTAAACTAATATCTAGATCTATGGGTCTACTTACAGATCTCAAATTAAATTATCAGGTAAATAATTCAAAATGGAATCCGAAACTGCACTAATTTAAAAGGTAAATCTTAAAATATTAAAGGGATAACAAGAAAATTACAATAACTTACAGAAAGTTCAAACGATGTTCGTTACAGCTGTCTCTTTTAGTTGAAACACAAAACACTATTTAATTAAAATACTTACGACTTTTACTTATTTTGCCAACACAATTAAGTATTATTTAACAACTGTAACTAAAAATTGAGGTGGATATTATCAAATTACAATATTTAATTTTGCTAAATTGTTGGGAGCTATTATTTTACAATTAATAGCTCCCAACTAAAATTTAAATAGTGTAATTAATGTTGTAGAGTTTTTAAAATCTTTTGAGATACGCATCACAAAATCTAGCATTTTATAAGCTCTTTGAGTTATTATATTAATATGTGATCTCAGTAACAACTTACTATCCAACTGAACACCAAGATCACGCAGTTCATTTACTCTCTTTAGTAAATTATCGTAGAGCTTATAGTTAAAGAGGATTGGATTCTTTTTCCTAGTAAATGAGATAATATTAAATTTCTTGATGTTCAAGTAATTATGTTTTGCTTGACAATATGAGCTAAGCGTAGGCTTCAGATCTTCACTTCACAGATCACTTCACAGATCCTAATGAAGTAGATTGCAGTCTTCTATAGATTTAATAGATCCGAAAATTTTCATATCATCGGCAAAAAGGAGAATTTTGGAATTATGGAAGCAGGATATTACATCATTTATAAATATTATAAACAGTAGTGGACTAAGATGCGAACCCTGGGGAACACCTGAGCAAACTGGGAGAAATGATGAACAGTGTCCTTTTATTGCAACTGCCTGACTACGATTTCTAAGATAAGAAGATATCCATCGAAGTAAATCACCATGTACACCGATTTGATCTAATTTGTGTATCAGAATACTATGTGAAATTTTGTCAAATGCTTTTGTAAAATCGGTGTACACTGCATCTACCTGCAGTCCACAATCCATTGCAATATAGAGGTGATCAAGAAACTCGCAAAGATTACTTTCTGTGGACTTTCAACCTATAAAACCATGTTGTTCAGCAATTATAATTGGTCGAGCTATTTGGGAGAGTGTGTCATAAATAAATTTCGCAAATAGTTTTGGAATCGAGCTTAATTTTGAAATTGGACGGTAATTTGAAATATCGTGCTTACGATCACTTTTAAATATGGGAGTTATGAACGATTTTTTCCATTCTAAAGGCATTTCACCCAACTTCAAGGAAGTTCTAAACAAAATTGCTAATGGTTTAGCTAATTGACGGTAACATCTTTGTAAAAACAAGGGCGGAATGCCATCAGGTCCTGGTCCCTTACTGACATCTAAGCGTTTTAAATACATTGAAACTTGAGGGACTGTAAAAGTGACCGAATTTATACTAATCGAGTGAGCGG
Organism: Parnassius smintheus behrii; assembly: GCA_036936625.1. NCBI lineage: Eukaryota > Metazoa > Arthropoda > Insecta > Lepidoptera > Papilionidae > Parnassius > Parnassius smintheus. Next base: position 16,873 of record JAUPFT010000009.1, on the reverse strand, counting down.
AGTTAAAAATCTGAGTATTATGATTTGGACTATTAACACTAAAAGCTGAGCTAAAATGATTGAATAAATCACATATTTTCACAGGATCTGAAGTCGTATTATCATCTAGAAACATTATGTCAGGAAGATCATTACATTTTCGTTTTGATTTCACAAAAGACCAAAAGAATTTACTATTAATACCAATCTTATATTCAGCATTATTGATAAACCTGTTATAACAGTCGTCCTCCATTAATTTTTGTCTCTCTCTTAGTATGGCAAAAGACTTGTAATCACTATCCTGTTTATACACCTTCCACTTGCGATGAAATTTTAATTTTTCATTTACAATTTTAATCAATGCGCTATTATACCAAATTGGGTACTTAGTGTTAAATTTAATAGTTTTAGTAGGTACGTGTTTTTCTATTATATTATTTAAAATGTTATAAAAATTCGACACAGAGACATCGATATTACCGTCACTCAAATTAGATTCCCAGTCTATTTGCGAAAGATTTATATTTATTTCCTCATAATCGACATCTCTATATAACTTGACTGTGTGAGCCCGAGCCTCATGTGATTTTAAAATTGTAAACTCAAAAGCTGGATGGTGGGAATCCTCTAAAACTATTGGAGTAGTTACTAAACTGACTTTGCAATTAATATTGGCGATTAAGAGATCCAAAATACGATCATTAAAATTTTTAAATATATTATACTGACTAAAATTATTAAAAGAAAGAAAATTTGCTAGTTCATTAACTATATCCGATGAAAAATCTCCATGTAAGGTCACATCAGCATTACTATTTTTCGACCAGATTGCGTTAGGTATGTTGAAATCTCCTAATATAATGAAGTAGTCATCAGGTTAAGAGAGAACTTCATCAGAGATATGTTCATAAAAGTTTGACAACACATCTTTATGAATTCGACATTGTGAAAAATAACAACAGTATATGTTGCATCGTGTATGTCGTTCAAATGAAATAGAAACACGAATCACGACAGCAGCTGAATCCATTGACGGGATGCATTCAACGTTAGTGACCTTTAGCTTACGTCTCATTGCAATCAGAACTCCTCCACCCATTGTATCACCTCTGACTTTGTAGTTACGATCGCTTCTATATACGTAATACCGTGCGTCAAATAGTTCTAAGTCGAATATACCCGAATGTAACCAAGTTTCAGTGAAACAGATTATATCGTATTCATGACATAAGACCTTTCTGAAAAGCAAGTCAGTCTTAGTACGTAGACCCCTTACGTTTTGATAGTAAATTTTTAAATTAGAACCGATTTTTATACTGATGTAAATATATATATATATATATATATATATATATATATATATATATATATATATATATATATATATATATATATATATATATATATATATATATATATATATATATATATATATGTCGTACATTATTTAGAAAAAAGTGTATAAACAAAAATGTATTTAAATGTTGTAGTAACTGTATAAATTAAATAATATGAAATTAAAACTTTCACCGAATGTTCAAGGTCTCGTGGACAATGAAAATAAGCCTATCAAACATTACGTTTAAAACGAAAAAGAGAATAACCATAAAAATAAAAATAAGTTTATCATATATAACATTTAAAACAAATTGGACAACTACCAACAGTAATGTAAAAACATATCATAAGCCATATTATAGTTAAAATAACTATTGATTACAGTAATTAATGTAATAATTCCTATTTTATTTTGAATAAATCCATCATATTATTTATGTGTAAAATAGGACTAGATTCAGATTTTCTAACCATAATACTACAGTTATTATATACATAATACTACTTAATTTTCACCTGGCGTAATAAAGATTTATTTAAACTGGTCAAGTGGTCGTTGAAAAATATCGAAGATTGAGTACCAGAAAAACCAAGATCACATGCTTTTAAGCTTCTAAGTATCTTTGCCTTACACAGAAAGTCATCTTTATTATACCTCGATATAAATCGCACTATAATTGGTTTAGGTTTTTTGCATTCCTTGGTAGATGGTGCAACGCGGGTTATAAAATCAATATCCGATTTGGTAAAAGAAAAATTAACGTGCTTCGATATATTCTCAATAATTTCGAAAAGATTTTCGTTCTTCTTCTCGGGAATGCCACAAATTTCAATATTGAAACGCCATGCCTATTGGTCTCTAACATTATTTTCATGCTTCAACTTTTCCAGAGAAGATTTTAGTATACCTATGTCATACAATTTACAGACGTTAGGCTTTTATCATATATTTCAAATTTTTCTTTCATCTCATCATACTTATTATTAATGAAAGTTAAATACAAGAATGTCTTTAATATTAAATTAATAAAAACACCTTTTAAACATATACCTTAAATAATATCTTACGTTAAATAATTGCATACCTAGAACTAGCACTACGCGGCAAACGTCCCGATACCATCCACACCATCTGGATGAGGACATTTTTATTTCCTGTACCTCTTCTTTAATGCTTTTAAGCTCGGAGTTTATAAAGTTCTTAAAACTAAATTCAAGATCTCTTTTTAGCCCTGAAATCTCTTGCCTTATAAAACCCCGTAGGTCGCAAGAAGAGTCAGTAGATTTTTCTATCACTGACACTGGCGAGTAGTGGGGGACTTATTCTTCGAATGTTTATTTCGCAATGTAACATTAAGACTGTCGGTGTCGCATTGCTTATGCGCTGGAATGCGGACAGGTGTACTATCCCTTTTAACCGTTTTAGGTTGCTTTGACAAACACGCTGGGCAGGTCCAATCTGACCCATTGCAAAGTGTTGGGTCTTTTTTGGATGATGCAGACACACATTGCAGATGGTAGTAGCCACTACAGCTAATACATATTATAGGCACATCAGTATTTGCTAAAACAACACGACAGCAAGCATACAACAAAGCCATTTTGATTAAGTATTTAAATTTAAATTTTAATTTTTATATAAGCAATAAGCAAAAATTGCACTAGGAACCCCTTACGTTCTGCCCGAGAGTCCAATATCCGTGACAGTGATCTTTGACCTCGTCAATGACACACAGCGGTCGCACAAATAAACAAAATAAACAAGCGCTTAAACACTAACACAAATTTTAGCAATGTTTATGTATTATAACTCACAGTTAATATAACACTATTCAATTTATTATGACAGTAGCAATGTCCACATTAGAAATCTATACAAATAAATAGTAAAAGTACACTTATGTTGGCAAAAACACAGACTAAACAGAGAGCAAATATTACATATTACAACAATGTTAAACTAAAAGATGTTTAAATTAATTACCTAAAATCCGCGTAGTAGCAATTGTCATCCAAGAGTACTGAGATAGAATGCCTCACTTACAGTAAAAAGGGTCTCCACATTCTCTACACTCACCGTATGAAACACAGCAACATCAAGCTGCCATTTTACGCGTGAGAGCCTGTGCCCCCCCCCCCCCCCTCAAGCCGACCCGTTTATGCGACAAACACAATATAGGTGCGGAATGGCTCTACCTCGTTTAAAACATTCATTATTTTTTTGTTATTGAATAACAGTTGTTGACAGTTCCCAATCGATCCTGATATAAAATTATTCTTATAGAAAATATTTCTGTCTAAATTAGTAAACTAAATAAAACGAAAGTTTCGTTAATACAAACGTTTCGTTAGTTTCAATTCACTTAGTTCGTACTAAACGATCGTAATCAATAATTAATATCAGTATCGTGGATGAAATGGAGCTGACTTTCAAAGCGTCTAGCGAGCCGAAATCACTTACTGCAGCTTAGTGGCGCTGGAAAACCGCCAAGAGGCCTTTAAAAGTAGCAAAATTTTGTAAACATGCAACTGACAAAGGCGAATGAGGAAATATATTTCTGGCACGCGAGGGAAGTTCAGCGACGAGTCACGTTGCGGAAATATTTGGAATTCAATGGCGCCGTTTGTTGTATATTGTAGGTGTTTTGACAACCGCACAAGAGCTTTTAAATGTGTCTATTTTTCGAATATTTTTAGTGTTCCTTTTATCTTTTTCTTTTGTAATGATCTTACACTATACTGTAATTTTTATAAATATCATAAAAATAAAGTATATTTTAATTGTTTAGTATTATTTATTTATTCTTTATTGAACCTTACTCAACATATGTAAACAAAAGGTGGATTAATAACCGAAAGCATTCTCTGCTAGTCAAAGTATACCTGGCTCCTGTAGCTGTATGGTTATTGGAAAAATATAGAACAGACATACCAGTATATGAATACACCAGAGTCGTATACAGGTATGTCTGTTTTATTAAACAAAAGCTGGCTTTAGTAAATAAAAGCTTTTAATTAATAGTAATAAAATGATTATCTTCTATTCTATTTTGTATATTCAAAACTGCAGTCCCGTATCAGAGCTGCTACCATACGACTCATTTCAATCACAACGAATTTTAACCCACGTAATTTAATTTAAAATTTAAAATTTTAATTTAAATTTTATTGTATTTACTTTTATTTAAAAAATAGGTTTCTACGTGGTTTAGAAAATAATCTTGACACATCACATTTTCAACCAAACTTACATGTACACCCACACTTCAAATATATTATGATTGTTGCACGAATAGGTCGGCATGACCTGGGAAGGGCCACATTTTCACAGAATACTAGCGTAAAATAGCAGAATAATTTCATAGGATACGGGTAACGATCCGGAGAACCTTTTTAATGGAAACGAGGCATTACGTCTTAGACCCCAGGGGTCCGCACTTTGATTTTTAATCGAGGATCAATGTAGATGTCTATGGGCCACAACACCCACTTACCATCACGTGGACTGTTTACTCGTTTGTCACTTTATTCCATAAAAATACCGACTTTTTTAAATTTTTATTTACTACGGTTGTATTTTACTTTTATTTTTTTTATTTTACCGGCTTCACTCAGTCGCTGTGACGTAGACGTGGGACCCAAAGCTTGTTGTTTTGCAATACTTGCTTGACATGCTGAAGCTCGGCGGCCAGATGTTTTCTGTCACAGATCCCTTGTGCTCTCTGAAACAAATATTTACCCACAGTAGCAAACTATGAAGAATGATGGTGAGATTCACCATTAAAACATCGGTTGGTATAGGTCTTTTTCCTATACATAGTATGACCAATAGTGTTATCAGGATTTCGGATGACTAAAACATCTAGGAAAGCTAAAGTATTATTTGTAACTCCGTCGTGATTTGTATTTTAGAGCTTATGGAGTTAAGGTAGTCTAAAAATGCAGTTGCTTTGTCAGATGGTAAAATTGTGAAAGTGTCGTCTACGTACCACTTTTACAATCTTGGATTTATAGGAGCAGTAAGGATGGCTTTCTCCTGAAAGTCCTCCATGATATATGTCGGCGTCTATAGGAAATACAGGTAAGCACATCGCCACACCATCAACTTGCTTGTAGAACTCTTCCTTCTACAACAGATAGCAGATATGAAGCAGTGTTTGAGTAATACTGCATATTCTGCAGGCATGTTGTTATCTTGTAGCTTCCTAGTTACAATTGAGAAGCAGTATTCAATAGATAGGCATGTGACTAGTGACTGAACACCAAAACTGACCATAGTTTCATTGTCAGCGAGATGTAGGTCTTTTGTCATATTTTTGCCAAGTTTTGTACCTAAAAGTAGTATTATTAATTAAAAAATCATACGGTACGTGTCTCAAATTTAGTTATATTATTTATAATTAACTATATAAATACCCCATAATAATAATAATAGGATATTACTGAAGTTCATGTAACACTAGAATAACAATAATCTCATTATAACTTTCACTTGTTTTATGGTTTATAAATCCGTTAAAAATAGTTTAACTTCGACGTGTAACATTCGTCTTAATATTAGAATATCACGTTTCAATCAACCACTTAATACTATCACTTATTGTGTAATCTACATTGGTATTATACTTTAAAAAAATCTAAAAGTCCATACTAAAACAGGCAAGTATAAAGATGGTTTAGTGGAATCCAACAGCCTTCTACGGTTTTTCATACTATGAAGATTGTCTTCTGTGAAGTGCCTTGGGCATAGCACACTATTTTTGGTGGGAAACCATTGGTCCCCATGACAAATAGCGTCGATCCACAATTTTCCTTTCCATTACCATTTCATTATAATCATCATCATCATAACAGCCCTTCACAAGTCCACTGCTGAACGTAGGCCTCCCCCAAGTAATGCCATAAAGCACGGTCCTGAGCCACCTGCATTCATCGACTTCCTGCATATCTTACCAGGTCGTCACTGCATCTAGTGGGGGGTCGCCCTACACTTCGCCTACCGGTACGAGGCTGCCACTCGAGAAACTTTCTTCCCCATCGGTTATCGGTTATTCGAGCGATATGGCCGGCCCATTGCCACTTCAGTTTACTAATCCCTTGGACTATATCGGTCACTCTGGTTTTACTGCGGATATCCCCATTTCTGAGTCTATAACGCAGAGAAACTCCGAGCATATAGTGTCGGGTAAGACTTGCTCTTGGATCGTTACTCACACTTGCGTGTGACTCCACCGATGATGTGTACAGCTGCCTATAGAACCTCTCAATCTCACTCAAAATCTCAGGTGTCCCGGAAACGACGCTACCACACTCAGTCTTTAGATTTGACAGTTGGGTCTTTCTGGCAGACAGATCTCTGGCAAAGACTTTGGAGCCCTGGTTCCGCTCGATCGCTTCTTTAATACGAGCAGTATTAAAGTTGCGTAAGTCTCGCCGCATGCATTTGGAGATCTGTCTGTTCAGTTGCCTGTATGCTGTCAAATCCGTTGACGATTGCAGCCTCATCTCCCGTCTGACAGCCATGAGATTAAGAATGTGATCGGAGAGTTTTTATGTTCTTCTGCGGCGGGTCTTGCAGAACTCAGCTCCGACCGCATGGCCAGTTTCCACGAGCTTGTCATTCATATCGTCTACTGCATTGCAATCTTCTAGGCACTGAAAGCGGTTACGTAACTCGAGCTGAAAGGTTTCGGGATTCTGGATTAGAGCACGAGGGGGACGGAGCGTTTACTTCATTTAGACGAGACCTCTCCAACTTAACGTTGAGGTTCAGTGTGCCTCTAACCATTCGGTGATTGCTGCCGGTTTTCGCCCTTGCAATCACTGAGACCTCACTGAACAGTTGGCGTCTGGTCGTCATAATGAAGTCAATCTCATTTTTGTCGACCCGTCGGGGCTCGAACAAGTCCACTTCCTGTGGGGCCGCTTCTGGAAGAAAGAGTTCATCATAAAGAGTCCCTCTTTCTTCATAAAGTCAGCCAGCTGCTGGCCCCTACGGTTCCGTTGCCCTACTCCAAATTTCCCTAACTTCAGCTCACCGCCTTCTCTTGTGCCTAGTTTTGCGTTGAAGTCTCCCATCAACACCGTGTGGTGGGTTTTGGAGGAATGCATGGCTCTAGAAATATCCTCATACATTTCCTCACCTCCTCATCGGGATGTGCCGAGGTTGGTGCGTAGACCTGTATGACCTTCAGCAAATACCGTTTGGTAATTCTGAGTGTCAGGTACGCGATCCTTGTCGACACACTCCCAATCTTTACAACGTTGTTGACGAGAGACTTGTGGACGATAAATCCGACACCTTCTTGGGACAGATGGTCGCCCTCTCGGTGATAGAACAAGTTGCCGGACTCGAGGATTACCGTGTCCTCCGCCTCTCTTCGGACCTCAGATAATCCAATAATATGCCAGTCGTCCATCCGTGCTATCGGTTGGAAAAACGTTTAATAGCAAGAGTTAAACGGATCAAACTTAGATAAAATTCTCAACAAAGTGCCCTCAACAAGAGCGATTCGCCGGCATTTGGTCGACTCTGCGCACGAGAGCGCTCGATTTTTGCAGACGGTTGCAGTGGCTTTTATCGAATCTTCGTGTATACTCGTACCTTTGCTCATTTGCTTTAATAATGATAATAAATTTAGTATTTATTTTCTCCAACATAATACATATTATTCAAATATATTAATTATATAAATATTACGTATTATTTATCCTTTATTGCAACATACCTTCAACTAGGGGTCAACCCTCAAAGAGATAGAATAAGTTAAAAGTTAGCAGGTGCAAATTAAGTATAAAAAAATAAATGATTTAAAATCTTAACTCCTATTCTACCTTTAAATATACCATACGAATATGTCTACTAATTAACCGTAAAAACACCCGTACTTTAACATGAAGTAAGCTTACGGCTAAACAGTCCATAGGATCCGAGTGGCTTAAAGGTCTTATGAAAAAAATATTTTACGTAATATAAGAAGTTCGAAGCAAGTGGGGTCCGCTATTCACATTTCCTAGGGGTTTCTTCACGGCTTCAGGCAGCCACGTCCAAGAGTTGTTGACAACAAATGATCCAATTATAATCAACTGACGCTTCAAAATACTCTACCATAAATACGCAGACACTGTCCTAAGCCATTTTTGTCTTCACATAATAAATAGGTGCTCTATTTTTGTATATAATAATTATAAAGTGTTATTTTTCTGGCATGCTGTTATACATTATTTGCGTCTGTGGTCAACGATTGCGTACCGTTCTTTAAAGCGTTGAAACGTGACAATACACCACGGATGCGAATAATAATAATAATTTTTATTTGAGATATCGAAGTTATCCATATAATATGTTAGTAAATAGGAAATTTATAATTTATGTTAGTACCTAAATCTAATTATCAAATACAAGTTCCCTATCAACTAAACAGAGGCGGTAATATTGCTTAAAAGTAAATGGGTCATATCTATCAGCAATTATTTTCATGATAGAGTTGGAGCTAGCCCGCACCCTGCTGAGCAACGAGGCTGTTTTCTTTCTTATAACGGCCTAGTCGTCGTCCGTATGCGTCTTTGCAAAAATGCCTCATGCACTGCAAAATTGGGGTAGCCCCAACAAGAAAGCCGTTATTGTACTGGATGCGTAAGGTATCAACAGCCCGCTGTGAATAATTCGACCACAGACTGTACGTCTAGAAAACTTGACAGTAGGCTTTAAATAATGTTATATTTACATATTCACTACACCGCGCAAACCTACGTGCTAACATGCCAGCACAGCCAGTGCCCTACGTTCCCTTTCAATGTCAACATTGTCGTTTAGGTCATCGGTAACAAAATTCTCTAAGTACTTAAATTTACTAACTCGTTTCAATCCAGTGCAATCCAATTTAATAGCAGGCACTTTTTATGGGCTTTTACAGCCGACGGCCCTAAACACCATGGACTCGCTATTATTAGTTTTATAACTCAAGCAATGGTTTAACGCGTACTTCTCACATCTTTTGAGGAGTTCTCTGGTTGCCTTGAGAGTTGGACTCAGCAGCACCATATCATCTGAGTAACTAATATTATTAAAACATACGTCGTCGGTATGACATCCTACTCCTTTCCTGCTGTGTTCAACGATTAGATCATTCATGTACAGTTCAAAAAGCTTTGATGACGAAATACCACCCTGTCTGACCCACATTGCAACCTGATCCTTACAGAAAACTTATCGGCCCATCTCACGTTATTATACTGATTTTTGTACCAGTACCGAAATTTTTTAAAGGCTCTGCTAAAACATTTTTTGGCGTAACTTATCCCGCAATAAATCATAATCTACGAGGTCAAAAGCTCTGAAAAGATCCAAAAAAATATGCAAATACAGGTGTACGGTGCGTTGTATAATATTCAACAGTGTGCTTTAGGGCTAGAATAGCATTCTTAGTAAACAATTCAGACCTAAACCCATACTGTACATCGTGCAACTCAAAATAGCTTTCCAACTTTAAATACAATAAAGTGTCAAGTATGGTCGATAAAAATATAGGTCGATAATTCCACTTATCTGCTACGTCACTTGTTTTGTTTTTACTATAGGTACAACTTATGTCTGCATATGGTTGTGAGGCAGATAGGAATTACAGAGACATGAAGAGAAGAAGGAAAACGTAGCGAGTGCCCGAGGCAGGTGAAGTCCATCATGCTGCAGGCGTTCGATGCTGAGATAATCATGGCCGGGAGATTTTCCCCTAGTCATATTTTTAATGACAGTTGTCACTTGATCAGGAGTAAAACGAATGAAGTCATGACTGTCATGATAGCTCCCATCCCCAGCACTGGCTGCGATGGTCCCGGCAACGACTCTATTTTAAAATGTTCCGCAAACATATTAACTATGCTAATAGGTTTGTTTACACCTCCAAACACACAGGCACAGCAGGCTTAATATCGAGTATGTTGGTGGCTTTTCAGAATTATTTTGAAATTATTTGTCTTACGATGTGATGCTATGATATTGAGTTGAATCTGCTCTTGATGGTTCTGACACCATTTTAGCTTACAACTTAAATATTTTACGTGTCAAACACATATCGTCATATATAGGACCACTAGTTGGTTTGTTATGCTACAACTATATGCGATATTTAAGCCCAGGTATCACGTGTGCTTCCCTCACATGTATGTTCCACGCTATAACATAACCACTATGTTTATAATATCTGAGGTCTGCAAAACTCTGTATAGTAGCTTCTGATAAAATAGTAACAAAATTATTAAACATGTCATCAATCATTAATCTATGATGATTATTATTTATTAGATGATACAGTGTGAATTATATCATACGCTAAGTTCCTCAGGTAACTTAAGCGACATTAATTTGCTATTAGACATATCATAATACACTTCTGATCTGATCACTGTCCCTTTCGCTCCATATTACTTTGTTAGATTATTTTATTTCAATTTCTGATTTCGGTTTAATAGTGTCTAACCTACAGTACTCAACACACGGGCCCTTTGGGCAAGTACCCTCTGTTGCCCGTCGAGTTGGATTACTATGAGCCCTAGCCCAGTCGACTTTTGTCAGGGCAACTGAGTGCCGTAATATTTTCTGGTAGCATAGCGTGGTTGATTGTTTCTACAATCACGCCCGTATATAATATTTTTTTTTGTTTTGTTAGCGGATCGGTGGTCAGAACCACGCCCGTTAGGCTGCGCAAGCAGTAGTGTAGTTCAGGGTTAGATACCTACGCGTCAGGTATTTCGGGTAAGTAGATTAAATTGCCGAAGGGTCGGTCGCCTGCGCAAGGCATCTTTGCTGACCGACTGTAGTGTGTACTTGCCATGTAGTGTAATTGTATTTAATTTAATTTAGTAGTAATTTGTATTTAGTAGTGCTGCCATCGCACAAGCCACCGGCGCTTCGCCTGCAGGCGGAGCTGCGCTGGTCCGCGAATGCCCACACCTTGATAGGGCGACCCGATTGAGTCCATAGTTTAGAGAAGCGGCTCGAGCAGGTCATGGCCTGAAGGGCCGTAGTGGAGGAGGCTTGCACTGAGCTTTTGGCTTCGGATGCGGAACGGGGAGTCCTAGACTCCTGCCTCGCGGACTACGAGCAATTCTTTTCACTCACGGACGACTTGATCGAAGCGGGGGCCAAGTGTGCTAATGAAGCAGCTCGTAAGCAGCCTACTCAGCTGGAGCTGTTGGGATGACTCCCAACTCTGGACCTGCCAAGGTTCTCCGGGTTCCTTTCCGACTGGCTGACCTTTGATGGCCTTTTTGATAGCCTATTGGACGCCCGGAGGGACTTGACACCAAGCCAGAAAATGGCGTACCTCCTGGACTCACTGGAGGGGGAGGCCCTGGGCGTCGTCGGCCATTTGAAATTGTCGGACGACGCCTACCAGCCCGCCCGGGACCTCCTCGCCGGAAGGTACGCCAAGATTTTTCTGAGAGGACGTCATTGGTTCTCGAAAGCACTTTGTTCATTCTTAAGGCTGTCGCACCACTCCGTGACCTTCCAACCTCTTTCCAGAAGAGTTTGGAGTTTTCCTTAAAGTTGCGCGATAACCTCTCGTCCGCTTCTATTCTACACCTTTCACGTACTTCCTCAATCAATGTTTTTGCATGAACTTTCTGCAGCTTATATCTTTCTTTCATCTTCTTTCTCATATGCTCATCGTTACTAGAGGCTAAGTAGTCTAACCATGCTTTTTTCTTCTTTTTTACAGCTTCTCTCACTTCATCGTTCCACCATGCATCTCTTCTTTTACTACTACCTCTTTTTGTCGTTCCACATAATTCTTCCGCTGCACTTTCCATTTCATCCCTAAGGTTCTGCCATGTTCTCTCCACACATTCTTTCCTGCCATCGATGGTGTCAAGCTTTTCGGCAACCCTCGTGTGATATTTGTCCCTAGTATCCGTTTCCTGAAGCTTCCAGCTTCGGATGCGACGAGGCGAGGCGAGGCGGAATCCACTGCAACTTTATCGATTTCGACCTGGATGTTAACCCATGTATAGTATCCAGAACGGTGTAGGCTATCGGTGTGCCTCGTGTACTCAAGGTGCACCGAGCCAAGTGTTGGAGTGCGCTTCTTGAGTCTGTCAATATCACAATATTATCTTGTGATACTGATGCAGCGTATGACAGTGCTTCACATATTGCTACTAGCTCAGCCTCCATGATGCATATACTACTATCTATCTTAAATTGTAAGCTAAGATTACATTGTGGGTCAAAAAAGGCTGCACCGATTCCACCTGAATCTTCAGAGCCGTCTGTAAATATTTTATAATAATTTTCATACTGCCTGTTAATGTAGTCCAAACATATTACTTTTAGACTAAAATTGTTGTAATTTCGTTTAGCTTGTGCAATACACGGAATATTTTAATTAACTATGTTATTTAAACCTATGTTACTTATCCATGTACTTATATTAAACATTTCTAATTTTTGACTACTGTGAATAGGGGTATCAACGAAGTGATGATAAACAGATAATAGTAAAGGTTTCTTTTTATTACGCCAATATTAATTGTTACTAAAATGTGCTAATTCATTCAATATTTTTAGTGTGATATTATTTCTTATTGATTTAGCTTTTAAGATGAATTTCCCTGCCAAAAAGGTTCTTCGTACATTTAGTGGAGGTAGACATAGCTCACTCTCCATTGTATGTATAGGAGAAGTTTTAATGAATCCTCCGATTACTCGTAATGTCTGATTTTGTATTTTGTCTAACTTACTTAAATACTTTTGACAGCTGTTATCGAATAAATAACTCCCAGCCTACTTCTTATAACGGCAATATATAGTCTTCTTAAATGCTTGGGATGTGTTCCCCAACCAGGTCCTACTAAAACTTTGAATATGTTTAAAAATCAAGAAATTTTGTTCGTTAACTCCTTAATATGTTTATTCCATTTCAAAGACCGGTCTAGCCACATCCCTAAGTACTTGACTTTGTTCACTACTTCTATTTTATTATCATTAACACTTACTGAAATAGCTTGCCTACATATACCTTTTTTAAAAATACAGATCTTTGATAGAATCAGGCGTTACTTTGCGGAAATCCATTATAATAAAAAATAAAAATATCAATTTCTTTGCAACTTTCCGCTAAACATATAAAATGATGTGTCTTACCTGGATTGAAGCGCACCTCCCGCCCTCCCTCAATTGCATACACTAACTCCGTCACCACTAGACCAAGCACCACTACTCTCAACACCACTATTCCAGGCAAGACACACCATCGACGATAATACGACACGTGTTTCGCCTCTACACGAGGCATCCTCAGGTAATATAGACTCTACGGCGGCTGACCGCTAAGTAGCGGTAGGTAGTAACTGGGAGGTGCGCTTCAATCCAGGTAAGACACATCATTTTATATGTTTAGCGGAAAGTTGCAAAGAAATTGATATTTTTATTTTTTATAATACAGATCTTTGTTTTAGTCATTGAAATCGCCAAACCTAAATCTATGAGCAAACCATACATTTTATTTAAGGACAATTGTAATTTAGTGGAAGTATCATTTAAATTTTTACCGGAATTATATAACACATAATCATCAGCATACTGAGAAATACATACATTAGGATTAATTTGTTTCCAAATATGAATAGTTGCAATATTAAATAGTAGTGGAGCGATAGGGTCACCCTGAGCAATTCCTCGACCTGTAGATCTAGATAAAATAACATTGTCCACCTGGACACTTAAGTATCGTTCCTTTAAGAAGGTCCATAAATATTTACAAACTTTCAAAAGTTTGTAAATATTTATGGACCAGCACCTAATCGATCCAAATTTACTAACATAGCCGTAATATCTACGTTATTGTACGCGTTCTCTACATCAATAAAGCGACCTATTGTGATTTGATCTTTTGAAAATTCCAATTGTATTCTACTGACTAAATTACTAAGATTATCCAGGCATGATTTTGTTTTCCTAAATCCAGTAGTCTCTTCGTAAAATAGATTTTCATTTTCCATCAACTATTCCAATCTATTTCTTAACATAGCATGGAAGATTTTACTCAGGCAAGACATAAGTGAAATAGGTCGAAGCGATGATAAAGTTGAAGTGTCACGCCCTGTTTTTGGGATTGGTATAATACGTATTTCTCGCCATTGGAATGGTACAAAACCTAGGGAGTAAAACAAATTAAGTAGTTTGAGTAAAATAATACATGCGTTTTTGGGAAAATGTTTGATCATGGAATATGATATATTATCCACACCTGGAGAAGTATCTTTTGTTTTAAAACAGCACGTTAGTTCGCTCATTGAAAAAGAAGAGTCAATTTCAGTGTTACGAGATGAAAAAGCAGGGTCTTTTGGACAAACAAAGTCTGGAGTCAAACTGTGTAAAAGTTCATTTGCAATTGTTAGATCAACATAACTCCTTTTTGTATAAGAACACCCATAACCTTTTAACCATTTCATTTTTTGCCACATGTCGTGTACAGTAATAGACTCATCAATCGAAGAGCAAAAATTAGAGAAAGATTTTCTAGTTGCCTTTCTAATTAGCAGTTGTGAAATCCTAATTTTATCTTTTAATTTATCTAAGTTATCAGGAGTAGGGTTTTTCCTAAATAAAGCAAGAGCTAAGCGCCTTTCTGCAACAGATTAAGATAAGTTGGTATTCCAATAAACTTTAAGAGAAAAATTTTGTGAGGGATCTTGGCTGGTTCTGTAAAAAGGAATATGAGCATCAACGGCTTCATTGACCATATTAAGAAATAAATCGTAATTTTTCTGCGGATCATTATCGATAAAAGCAAAACTTGAAAATTTATATTCTAAATATGAGCTATATCCATCCCAGTTTGCTTTCTTATAGTTCCTTTTCTTTAGAAATTGATGGTGATTATTGTGATATGATTAATTAATCTTAACAATCAAATGATCACTACCCAATGACTCATTAGTAACCTTCCAATCTAACTGCAACGCTAAATCCGAAGAAGCAATAGAAATGTCAGGGGATGACTCCTGTACTATTCCGTTTACTAATTTAACGCGAGTAGCTGTGCTATAATTCAAGGAAACAAAATTATTTTCAATTAAAGAGTCAAAAATATTCGTGCCTCTTAAATCAGCCTTACAAAACCAGGTTGGATGATGCCCATTGAAGTCCGCAAGAATCGATGTTTTTTTAGTTTTAAAAGAAAATATTTCATCCCAGTCATTCTGAGAAGTTCGTATGGTAGGTGGACAATATATAGAGAGTATGTAATCTATATGTGTACAGTTACAAATCTTAATACAAATTATTTCAATTCCGGGATTAGAAATTTGGATAGATATCAGTCGAGTCTTTAAAGACTTTTGTGAACAAATAGCAACCCCACCATACGAATCATCTCGATCCTTGCGGTAAATTTTGTAACCACTTATGTTAAGCATAACTTCAGCATTTAACCATGACTCACAAATGGCAGCAATATGAATTTTCTCGCTATTTAACAGCTGGTCCAATTCCGTGCGTTTGGGCCTAATACTCTGTGAGTTCCACTGAAAAATGTTTGTGTTGTAATTACTATTCGTTATTGACTAAAAAAGCTTTTAAAAGGCAAATCCCAAATGCACTGACCCACCATCGGTACTAACCATTCAATAATTAATGACATTCCTTGAATCATTTTGTTCTTAAGTTGTTCTTGTGAATTTGTAAATATAGCATATAACTTGGAAAGTAACTGCCTAAAATTAAAAGTTGATTTAAGCTTCTCTCTTCTCTCTTTTTTCTCTTTTCTTGATTGGAGCTCACTTTCTATATCATCATCATTATTATTAATTACTTCTTCTGATTCTGTAGATATATCGTTTTCAAACACTTCATTCTGATTTTGCTTCTTTTTCCTTTTTCTCTTTGTTTTTATAGTTTTTTCATGTAAAGTTTGCGAAACCTCCATAGCACCCGATTGTGATGATAATAGTATTAATTTAGTGTTAGAAGTAATTTCAGAACGTAAGCCCGGTACAGAGCGAGTAACGTTCGCGTAAGACGTTACCCCATCTTCGTTTTGTGAGATAGACACAGGTATGGGTTCAGGTATATTATTATATAAAGGTGTATTTGGGTTGAGATGTCTTTGAGCCGTCTTTAATATAGTTGTTTCTTGTTCTACTTGTACAGGTTGAGGTTCTGTAGGAATATATATTTGTAAGGCCTTTTTATATGAGCAATTAAATTCAGCCATTAAACTCCTTAGACGCTTTTCTTTTATAAATATAGGACAAGATCTATCCAACGACATGTGACTCCCGATACAGTTAATACATCTAAATGTTGTGATCTCACAATTAGCATGCCCCTTTCCACACTTAGGGCATACAATCTTTTTAGAGGGGCAGACACGTAGGCTATGACCGAACCTCCAACACCTTGAACATTGAGTGACTGGGAAGATATAGGGGTCGACGTTAATCTTCATACCGTAAATGTATACTGATGCTGGCAACGATGAGCCCTTAAATCGCAACTGTATTGATTCACTATCTTCCCATCCCTTTCCATCCGTTTTTCTGCGCTTTA
>JAUPFT010000008.1:56330429-56332183 GCA_036936625.1 Parnassius smintheus behrii | reverse complement strand
AATTACGCCGCATTGTCGAGCGATCAGCTCCTCCAGGAGATGATGAAAACCTTTGAGGATATACCCTCTAAGGTTCAGGAATATCCTCAGATGAGGAGGGATATTAAACATTTCCTGGAGGTGCAGTCTGATAAGGGGATAAGAGCTATCTTCGAGCTTAGTAGACGCATTCAATGCCTCGAAGCAGACGCCCCTAAAATGGTATCACCATCAAAAACCTTGGCTTCCGAAGGGCAAGACACCATCATAGAAAAACTGGGAGAGGTGGAAGCGACGCTGACAGAGCGTATAAAAGAGATGGAGCGAAGTCTGAAGGCAGACATAGAGGCACTCCACAATAACAACGACGACCGAGGCTCTGACATGATCGACAAGATCACCGATAGGATCGATGAAACCAGGGCTGCTATAGACGAAACGACCGAAGTGGTCGAGAGTCGAACGCACGCCCTGATCAAAGATCTGATCGGTGGTATTGCCGATGATGTCAGCACTGCCAAAAAGGAAATTCTGGAGGCCACAAAAGGGCTGGTATGCGAAATAAACGCAGCACCAGTCCCTAAGTCGTACGCCAGCGTCGCAGCAGCCACACCGGTCCACCGCCCTGCACTTCACTCAATGGCGGTCACCCTCGAAGGTGGTCTGGAGACCGCTGACGAGGTGCTCGCCAGGGTGAAGAAAGCGGTTGACGCCAGAGGTACTGGCCTTAAAATCAACAAGGTTCGCAAAGCCAGGAACCAAAAAATCATACTGGGGTGCGACACCGAAGAGGAGAGGACGAAAGTCCAAAAGATAATAGAAAGTCGCGGCGAGGGACTAAAAGTAGCGCCAATAAAAAATAAGGACCCTTTAGTTATATTAAAAGATGTTTATTTGGACAATGAAGAAGAAGATATAATTAAGGCGTTACACGCCCAGAACAAAGACGTTTTCATTGGCCTAACGGAAGAAGACTTAGAAATGACAATAAAATTTAAAAAGAGGACAAGGAACCCGAAAACCGTTCACGTCATTTTACAAGTAAAGCCTAATGTTTGGCAGAGGATGACGGAGGCTGGAGCCCTCTATCTAGACCTACAAAGGGTCAGAGTCGAGGACCAATCGCCGCTCATCCAATGCACGAAATGCCTTGGATACGGACATGGTCGGAAATTTTGCACCGAGAGTGTGGACAGATGTAGTCACTGTGGAGGACCGCATCTGCGCGAAAAATGCGCAGATTTTATCGCAGGTAGTGAACCACAGTGCTGCAACTGCTCACACTCTGGGTTGCGGAGGACCGACCATAATGCATTTAGTACTGAATGTCCGGTGCGAAGAAAATGGGACTTCCTGGCCCGTGCAAATACGGCCTATGCTTGAACGGTTTATGACAAAAAACACTACACGAACAGACAGCCACAAAGCACACAGGAACACAGACACGACACACACAAACAGGAAAAACAAGACAACGAACACAAACTGATATACAGAATGTATATTGAATATACACGATTATATCAGCACAGTAACACTTACATGAATCACAACACTAACACAACACAAAAGAACAGAATGAAATAAAAACTAGTAAAAGAAGAGGACAATATATATATATAAAATTTGTATATATACTATATTGCCTAGGAAAGCGTGACAAACAGATAGAAGGATGTATAAAAGTAGACACATGACAGAATTCACAAATCCTGATATGTGCATAAATATTAAGACCTTCAAATTGCTAATTTAAAAATGTTTAAAATAAATAG